>CM044963.1:30052770-30187136 GCA_024516035.1 Bactericera cockerelli | reverse complement strand
AAATAATTAGAATAATATTATTCAGAGTAAACGAAACTTTTGTTCGCAACTTTTTCCCCGTTTTTTAATTACAAATACACAAAGGAAAGGAAAAAAACTAAAAAAAAAAAAAAAAAAAAATCGCAAAAATAAAAGCAACAGATGTATTTCCGTATAGTTCCGGAATTTTCAACGCCGGTATTTCACCTTTTTATCTCCTGGAAGAAAATTGTATATAAAAAAAAGAGTAAAAAAATATATTACAATAAGGGTTAGAGATATACCGGGTGTAAGATAATTCCACTGACAAAAAATGTTACACCCCGTATATAGTATGTCATCATCACCATCATTTTATTGTTTTAATACATACATGTATGTTAAAAAGGTGGGTGTACTAAAACTAGTCTTAAATCTATTCTAATTCTTTTTATAATTACTAACTCGCATAGGTACTATAGGTGCGAACAGATAGAAATGTAAACATGTAGGTAAATAAAAGTGAGGGGGGACATAGAAGTAATATTTTTGATAAGAAAATGACTAAAAGTGGATGGGTATAGTGAATATGAAGAAAAATGAAGAAGAAGAAAAAAAAAAAAAAAAAAAAATCACAAAAATGTCTCAAAAAAAAATCACAAAATATAAAATAAAAATAATGAGAAAATATGTTTTTTTGTAAGGTGTTTTAACAACAGCTGGTTCATGTCAGCGTAGATTTTTTATGTAATTTAATATGATTGCCCAGTTTTTTTCTAATAGGTACCTAGTTTTTATTTTTCCTAATTTTAAGTAGAAATACGTAACTCAAAACAGCTGTAAAACCCGTATACATGCCAATCCTTGCTAAGAACTTGGTTGAAATTTGATTTAAGAAAGTTGGGTACCTACTCGTAGTACCTATACAACAGAGGCCATCATAGAAAATAGTAATTAATAAACGGACATCAGTAGCTTGATCGATAAGGCGGCGGACTTGAAACCTGGAGGTCGGTGGTTCAAGTCCTGGTTTCAGAAAATATTTAGTAAAGCTAGTTTGAGTGTTTGTGATATCACGAAAGTGATTAACACAAATATGATAACTTGTATGTTCTTGTATTATGTTGTAATAAATAATACAAAGTAACCAAATTAAACTCAGACACAAAAGATATTACTGTTAGCGTAATGGGACTTCCTGTCTCGAACCGACAGTCTAAATAAAGCACTATACTATTACTATTTTAGTATTTTTACAGGCTGCTAGGTATTTTTTATTTTTCTCATTTTCAACTGCATGGTCAATCTGTCATAGACAGAGTTTTCACCTTCCATTCACTGTAAACTCACAATCTAACTACTCAAATTTACCTCACCCAGCCTCGGTGGGACCGACAATAGACCGACAATTCGATCATGAGTGTTCGAATTTGAATGGTCACCCATCCAAATTCGAAACTGATGCTAACCTCGCTTGACGTTGCTTAACTTTAGTGACAGAACTGTAGCCTGTTCCAGAAACACTTTCCATTCTCATAATCACCAAGCTTCCTTTCAGCCGTCACGCAATGTAGATAATCTGTTTGGTTCATTTTTTTTTTTTTTTTTTTTTTTTTTTTTTTTTAAACTTATTTATTTATTTAATTTGGCGTTAGAAAGGGCATCCAGCCGTAAAAAATGTGCCAAAACCAACCGACCTAAGGGATAAGACAGGGTAAAAGAAGAAGAAAATTAACAGGATAACATATACAAAGGTATTTTTTCTTAGCTAAAGCTTCTGAGAAAATTTTAACTCAATAACCAATCGGAGGTTGAAACGGAGATTCGGGGATTTTGAGAGTGTTTCTGGAATGAACTGTACTCAATGTGCCATCGATAGTGTATGAGTGTATGATTTTTCATGTGGTGAAGCACAAGGTCTCTTCATAATTTTTGAGGGTAGCGCAGCATTACTAATGAGCCTGCTTCACTGTCGGTCCGTCGGTACGAGGAAGTATTGTGTCCATAATTGGCGTGTTTTATAATTGCTACAGAGCCTCCTTCACTTTTCAAATTTTATTACATTAATTTCTGTGCCATTGATAGTGGCTTTCTTTGCTTATGAGAACACTTGACATTTTATTAAAAGATAAAACATAATGACATGTTTGTAGGTACGTTTTGTTGCAGCTTGTGTGATTCTGACCAACACAGCCCCTGGCCGAATTTCAATTTCAGCTTTCTACTTTTGCAGAAGTCTATTTAGCTTGTCGGAGAGGGGGGGGGGGGGGGGGGGGGGGGCGATAAATTATTTGCACACTATACTTTTTTGCACACAAGAAAAGAAAAAAATGCAAGGACTTTTCTTTTAAATTATGTGGGTAGATGTAATCCTAGTCAAGTGTTTTAGTCTTAATGTTTGATTAATGTTTGATTGTAAGTATTTCTTTTATGTAAAAGAATAAAAAGTGACCACATAATAATAAGACTCTGAGGGTTAGGTTGTAGAAAATGCTTTGAGCATTAACCTCGCCTGGTGGTTACCTTCCACTAAAGAGTATTATTATTATTATTATTAAAAAACGTATATAACAGGCATGGGTAAGTACGGGTAAGTACAAGGGTAAGGTCTGGCTGGGGGACGTTAAACAGGGAGAAGACCAGTGTCTCGCTAGAGGACTATAAACAGAGAACAGACTAGCCAACCCTTACAAGCCAGGCTAGCTTGCAGTTTCCTAAGGGTTTAATGGCTTATAAAGAAAAGTCCAAGTCCTCATGATGGTTGATCGCACATAGAACTATGTGGTTCAGGACGGGCCAACTTTGAAATAAAGTTGGCTGGAGACCATCACTCACCCCTCCAGCTGCAGCCAAGCTGGCTACAACAACAACAACAACAACAACAACAACATTGTAATTGATTTTTTAGGGTTTTGTTCATATACTCGTATGAAGAAAAAAATCCATATGTGCCTTACGCCGCCGCCTTATCCTGTACGCCGTGCGCCATCTGTCACTAGTCTTAACTCTTGAACAAGTCATAACTCTTGAACAAGTCATAACTCTTGAACAAGGCATAACTCTTGAACAAGTCATAACTCTTGAACAAGTCATAACACTTAACAAGTCATAACTCTTGAACAAGTCATAACTCTTGAACAAGTCATAACACTTGAACAAGGCATAACTCTTGAACAGTCATAACACTTAAACAAGTCATAACTCTTGAACAAGTCATAACACTTAAACAAGTCATAACTCTTGAACAAGTCATAACACTTGAAAAGGCATAACACTTAAACAAGGCATAACTCTTGAACTAGTCATAACTCTTGAACAAGTCATAACTCTTGAACAAGTCATAACTCTTGAACAAGGCATAACTCTTGAACAAGTCATAACTCTTGAACAAGTCATAACACTTGAACAAGGCATAACTCTTGAACTAGTCATAACACTTAAACAAGTCATAACTCTTGAACAAGTCATAACACTTAAACAAGTCATAACTCTTGAACAAGTCATAACACTTAAACAAGTCATAACTCTTGAACAAGTCATAACTCTTGAACAAGTCATAACACTTGAACAAGGCATAACTCTTGAACTAGTCATAACACTTAAACAAGTCATAACTCTTGAACAAGTCATAACACTTAAACAAGTCATAACTCTTGAACAAGTCATAACACTTGAAAAAGGCATAACACTTAAACAAGGCATAACTCTTGAACTAGTCATAACTCTTGAACAAGTCATAACTCTTGAACAAGTCATAACTCTTGAACAAGGCATAACTCTTGAACAAGTCATAACTCTTGAACAAGTCATAACACTTGAACAAGGCATAACTCTTGAACTAGTCATAACACTTAAACAAGTCATAACTCTTGAACAAGTCATAACACTTAAACAAGTCATAACTCTTGAACAAGTCATAACACTTAAACAAGTCATAACTCTTGAACAAGTCATAACACTTAAACAAGTCATAACTCTTGAACAATTCATAACTCTTGAACAAGGCATAACTCTTGAACTAGTCATAACACTTAAACAAGTCATAACTCTTGAACAAGTCATAACACTTAAACAAGTCATAACTCTTGAACAAGTCATAACACTTAAACAAGTCATAACTCTTGAACAATTCATAACTCTTGAACAAGGCATAACTCTTGAACTAGTCATAACACTTAAACAAGTCATAACTCTTGAACAAGTCATAACACTTAAACAAGTCATAACTCTTGAACAAGTCATAACACTTGAACAAGGCATAACACTTAAACAAGGCATAACTCTTGAACTAGTCATAACACTTAAACAAGTCATAACTCTTGAACAAGTCATAACACTTAAACAAGTCATAACTCTTGAACAAGTCATAACTCTTGAACAAGTCATAACACTTGAACAAGGCATAACTCTTGAACTAGTCATAACACTTAAACAAGTCATAACTCTTGAACAAGTCATAACACTTAAACAAGTCATAACTCTTGAACAAGTCATAACACTTAAACAAGTCATAACACTTAAACAAGTCATAACTCTTGAACAAGTCATAACACTTAAACAAGTCATAACTCTTGAACAATTCATAACTCTTGAACAAGGCATAACTCTTGAACTAGTCATAACACTTAAACAAGTCATAACTCTTGAACAAGTCATAACACTTAAACAAGTCATAACTCTTGAACAAGTCATAACACTTAAACAAGTCATAACTCTTGAACAAGTCATAACACTTAAACAAGTCATTACTCTTGAACAAGTCATAACACTTAAACAAGTCATAACTCTTGAACAAGTCATAACACTTAAACAAGTCATAACTCTTGAACAAGTCATAACACTTAAACAAGTCATAACTCTTGAACAAGTCATAACACTTAAACAAGTCATAACTCTTGAACAAGTCATAACACTTAAACAAGTCATAACTCTTGAACAAGTCATAACACTTAAACAAGTCATAACTCTTGAACAATTCATAACTCTTGAACAAGGCATAACTCTTGAACTAGTCATAACTCTTGAACAAGTCATAACTCTTGAACAAGGCATAACTCTTGAACTAGTCATAACTCTTGAACCAGTCATAACTCTTGAACAAGTCATAACTCTTGAACAAGTCATAACTCTTGAACAAGTCATAACTCTTGAACAAGTCATAACTCTTGAACAAGTCATAATTCTTGAACAAGTCTTAACTCTTGCATGAACAAGTCATAACTTTTAAGTTTCTTTTTTACTTTCCTTATCCTATAATAAGGAAAGTATTGTATTCGTCGAAATTTTGACCTACCCAGCTTTTCACATTTCTGGACGAATCATAGCCTCGGGATACCAAAAAAGTGGTTTTCAGCCATTGGTCCGTGCGTCTGTCTGTGTGTGTGTGTGAACAGGATATCTCAAGAACGGTAAGAGCTAGAGACTTGAAATTTGGTATGGTAATTAATTTTATACACCAGACGAACCATGAAACTTTTAGTTGAAATCGGCCGCATTCTGCGGCCGCAGGGCCGCAAATATTGGCCGCAAGCACCGCTTCTTTGAATTGGTTAAAGATACAAAAAAAGTTAGAGAACAACATTTTCTCAGATTAAAAAAATAATAGGGGTTCACTCTGATCATTTTTTTGATATCTTTAACTTTTCAGACCTCGGCCCCAATTTACCGGTATTGTAGGGGGACCCGATTGGACTAACTTTTTTATTATTAATCCTAGATGGGGGTTGTGACACATCAAATTAAATGATTTTGAAGTGCTGATCACGAATTTGACATTAATTTTTAGTTATCTGTTACCGTTCAGTCACCAGTGGCGGAATTCGACTCCTTTTTGGGAGATAAGGAAAGTCGTGTGATGTTTACACCAGATTTTTTTCTTTTCTTTTTGTAGGGCCAATTATTGTAAAATGGGTTAGATCGCGTATATATTCTAAATTAATAAATAAATTAAATTAAAATTAATGTATCCTCTTGAGCGCAAAAGAGTATACTAATTTAATATGCATATTAAGTACAACGATTGTGTCGGTGTGTTGCATTGTATTGTTTTCAGTTTCACCAATAAAACTAATTTATTCTTCGCAAGGGTTGCGGATGCAGTGGTGTGGTTTGGGAGTGGGTGTGGGGGTGTGTGGTTTGGGGGGGGGGTGTGGGGATGTGGTTTGGGGGTGGGGGAGTGGCTTGGGAGTGTGTCTGGGGAGCTAGAGGGAAGGGTGAGTAACGACCGCTACTGGATCGTAGCTGCAATGTTAAATGGCGCTTGCAATAACAAAAGAAAGAAGTAGAGTAATAATAATATTAAAATAATACCGAACTTACTAGCTTGATCGATAAGGCGGCGGACTTGCGACCTGGAGGTCGGTGGTTCAAGTCCCGGATCCAGCGTAGATTTAGTAAAGCGAGTTTGAGTAGTTGTGATAGTACGATTGTGATTAACACAAATAACATATTAAATAGAACGAAAAAAACATTAACAAGAAGACAATATCAGAAAATTGTTCATTATAGTCCCTGTAGCTCAGTGGTAAAGGCGGCACTCTGTGAATCCAGAGATTCCAGAGGTCGCGGGTTCGAAATCCAGTTACACATAACAAGTTCCACCCATTTGGGATTTTTACCACATAATAATATGTCTTGGGCTTATTGCTGGATTAATGGGACTTAATAGTCCTAATCGGGCATTATTAAAAAAAGGATATTATTTTCATTACCATCTCACTGAAATATAAAGTACAATCCCATTATATGAATAATTAATCAACATTTATCATTAATTCTGAAATCATTAAGCATATAGTCATATATAGGTATAAATAACTTCTACTATTATTATTCCTCTTGGTATTAACTTAATTATTATTATGATTATCTGAGGCGAGAGAAGAGAGAGAGAGAGAGAAAGAGAGAGAGAGAGAGAAAGAGGAGAAATATAGGGTGTCAATGCTTTTTTAATATATTTTTTTCTTCAGAATATAATATATTCAGAATATTTTATATTTTTCAGAATATAATATGTATTCTCAGGTAATTTGGTGTAGCAAATATATCACTTCTTTTTTCCTTGAGAAAAAGGAAAATTAGATTTGTTTAAATGTTCTGAAAATGTATTATGCATGTCTTTATATTTCATTTTTAACTAAAGAACATATTATCTTAAGTACATAGGTGGCTAATAACTAACATTTCGTACCTGATGCCATGAGTTTTAATTTGTCCTACGCTCGACGGCATTTTAAAAATACTGAATTCCAAGAATGTCTCCTACAAAATATTTTTGATAATTTCTATGAATCCTGGACGCCCCTGTTTGTAATTAGCGAAAACTTTTAGAGTGGAATGAGCGCCCAAAATTATACATATAATTTTGATATTTCTAATCCTTGAAACGTGATGGATGCGTTTCATAATGATAACAGGGAAAGGTTAGGGAGTGACTCGTATAGTCTCCTGACTCCTCCCCTGGCCCTCCTCTTCTCTTCTTATTTACCCATCCTTAGACCAACCTCGTAGTCTTTATGTACCCTTCGAGCTAGACTTAGGATACTACTCCCTCTCCCAAACTAACACACTCAATTCTCATTTTTTCTCTCCTCTCTCTCTCTCTACCTCTCTCTCTCTCTCTCTCTCTCCTCTCTCTCTACCTCTCTCCCTCTACCTCTCTCTCTCTCTCTCTCTTTACCTCTCTCTCTCTCTCTCTCTCTCTCTCTACCTCTCTCTCTCGCTCAATACTGTTCCTATTTTAACATTGTCTATGTATACAAAATAGATTATGTTTCTCATCTCATCATATTATTTTACATCCCCATTTACCACGCCCATTCTCATTATATTCTTCCCCCTCTCACCTCCCTTCCCCACCACACACAGACACACACTCTCCTCCTCTGTATGTTATCTATGCTTGGGGGAGAGAGAGAGAGAGACAGGAAAAAAAAAGATTGAAAAAGAGAGAGAGAAAAGAGAGGGAGGAGGGAGAGAAGAAAAAAGGAAAAGAGAGAGAGAACGAATAATGGGAAAGAGAAATTGGGGGAGAGGAGAGAGAGAGAGAGAGAGAGAGAGAGAGAGACAGGAGAGAAAAGAGACAGTGAGAGAGAGAAAAAGAGAGAGAGAGAGAACGAATAATGGGAAAGAGAAATTGGGAGAGATAATGAGCAATAGAGAGAGACAGAGAAAAATAGAGAGAAATAAAGGGTAAGAGATAGTGATAGAAGAAGAATGATAGAGAGCGAGAGAGAGAGAGAGAGAGAGGGAGAGAAACAAAGAGAAAGAGAAGAGCTTCATTATAAATAATAATACAATGGAAATTAAATTATTAAAATTATTTTCGGGATCACAAATTTGAACAAAATTTAAATAACTGCCTGTCTGGGCCTTACATAATACCTCTATCTACCTGATTTCAGGTGTGTGTGTGTGTGTGTGGGGGGGGGGAGAGAGAGAGTTAGAAAGAGGTATATTACAAGTTAAATTTTAGGCTCTACTATGTTTTATTGTAGTTATACATATTCTTTTATATTTTGTAACTCTTTAATTCCATTATTTAATTCCATGAATGAGTTTCAGAATGAAAATACCAACTCAGGTATTTTCATTCTGAAACTCATTCATTCCATTTGCATTTTTCTTCTGAAACTCATTAATTCCATTATTCAATTGGTATTTTCATACTGAAATTCATTCATTCCATTTTAATTTATATTATTAAACAAGTGGTATTTCCATTCTGAAATTCATTCATTTCATTGGAATTTATATTCTAAAACTCATTTATTTCATGAATCAATTGATATTTTCATTTTTGAAACTCATTCATTCCATTTGAATTTTTATTCTGAAACTATTCAATTCCATTATTGAACTGGTATTTTCATTTTTGAAACTCATTCATTCCATTGGTATTTTTTTTTTTAATTAGCGTAAAACTAGTTGCTAAAAAAGAGAACAAAAATAAACTCGATTCTCTCCAATTTTAAATTCGAACGCGAAAGTCGAAAGTTGAACTTTCTATAAATTATTCTCTCGCTTGTTGGAGTTGTTTGTGTTACTTTTGCTTTTCCCAATTTACATCCATTAGTAGAAAACTTTCAGTTGTCTATTTTTTTTTTTTTTTGCTTTCTAAAATTGGAGAAAAAGTGAGAGTCAAATTTTGAAATGGTTCTATGAGTGAGAGTGGGGGAGGAAAGTAGAGTGAAGGGGGAGAGAAAGGTATGAAAGTGGGAGAGAGAAAATCAGAGATGGAGAGGAAAAGAGAAGAGAATAGAGTAAGAGGAAAAGGAAAGGAGGGTAAGGGGGTGAGAGGATAAAGGTATAAATAGGGAGAGAGGAGATAATTATACTTAAAGTATGAAGAGAAAGAGAGAGGAAGATGGAGAATCAGTGAATGATAGTGGATTGGAGAAATTCCTAAAAGGAAAGAGAGAGAGACAGATTATAAGGAGGAGAGTGAGGGAATATCTACGTTGAAGGAAAGAGAAGTAAGAGGGGGAGGGAAAAACAGAGGAGAATAAGAAAGTGACGGAGAGAGAGAAAGGGAGAGGTAAAGAAAGAGAGAAGAAGAGAAATAGATATGGAGACATAAATAAGAATGTAAGGGGGAGAGTCAAAGAGAGAAAAACAGCAATAGATATATTGAGGAGAGATAAATAGAAAAGAGAGGTAGAGAGAGAGAAAGAGAGACATAAAGAAAGAGAAAGGTACAGAAAGAGAGAAGAAGAAAAATAGATATGGAGAGATAGATAAGAATGTAAGGGGGAGAGAGAAAGAGAGAGATAAAGAAAGATAGAAAAAGAGAAATAAATATGGAGAGATGAATAAGAAAGTGAGGTAGAGAGAGAAAGATAGAAGTAAAAGGAGAGAGAAGAAAAGAAATAGATAGGGAGAGATAAATAAGAAAGTGAGGGAGAGAGAGAAAGAGAGATCTAAAGAAAGAGAGAAGAAGAGAAATAGATATAGAGAGATAGAAAAGAAAGTGAGGGAGAGAGAGGGAACGAAAGAGAGAGGAAGAGAAATTGAGGGGGTTATAAATAAGAAAGTGAGGGGGGAGAGAGGGAGATAAAGGGTAGGGGTAAAACGGATTAGCGTTATTAATTCTGAAAAGTTGAACTTTTTTGTCAACCCTTTTAACTGTAACACTTTCAAGTTTTAACCCTTAAAAACCCCGTCAGTCCATCGAAAGTGAAGTGAGCAGTTGTGTTGGATTTTCAACCATATCCGGAGATTATCAACAAAAATAATTGAGTGTTAACTCTAAGCTATATTTCCGGAACTATAAGGGTTGGGTGGAATAAGAGATTGCCATAGCCAACAACCCCGCTCTTTAGCTAGGACATGGTTATTGGTTATGTATATTTTTCTATTTCTTCCCCTTATTATTGTTTATATTGTTTCCCTTATTTTTATTGTATATATTGTTTCCCTCATAGTTACAATTATTATTAGTATTGTATATATCTGTATGTCTTCTTATCTTATGAAGTGTTTCATAATGATAATGATAATAATAATAATAGTATATTACTTCCGCTAATTTCTAATAATACTTAGTATTGTGTACTTTTTTTTAAGCTGAGTATTTCACAGCCTGTTTTACTTCCTAGTCATGAAACAGTAGCTTGTGGTCTGTGTTGTAACTTGCCCATCCCTTCGTACACGTCCCTCTGATGGGCCAGAATTGACACAAAATTTCCTATTCAGGTGCTGGGTTAACCGGAGCCACTGAGATCATATAACATAGAGGGAACCTTACCTATCTCGAGTTGAACAAACTTTGAACAGCTGATGGTCCCTCTTTCAACAAATCCCGGCTTCCGATTGGTTCAATTTATTAGAATTTTTTGTTTACCTCATGCAGTGGCGGATATATGTATCTAAACATCCTTAATTTTCAAGTCGTATACCAAATCTTATAATTATTACTACATAATAAGTAGAAAAAAAAAATGTGCAATTGTAGAAAACACTCAATAACTAGTTATATTTATGAATTTATTCATAGGAATCAAGTGGAATCGTAGAAAAAAAAAAAAAAAAAAAAAACGCTTGCATACGAGTCTGCAACCATTGGGACATTTTCATCTTTACTATTCAAGGTCCAAAACCCAACTGACCAAATTTCGTATTGTGCGCATGACACATACCTTCTCTCTTCTCTCCCTCTACAATTCAATAATTCGCCATTGTGCGCATGACACACACTTTCCCTCTTCTCTCCCTTTACAATTCAATATTTCGTTACATAATATCGTTACATAATATCGTTACATAATATCGTTACATAATATCGTTACATAATATGGTTACATAATATCGTTACATAATTTCGTTACATAATATCGTTACATAATTTCGTTACATAATATCGTTACATAATATCGTTACATAATTTCGTTACATAATATCGTTACATAATTTCGTTACATAATATCGTTACATAATATCGTTACATAATATCGTTACATAATATCGTTACATAATATCGTTACATAATATCGTTACATAATATCGTTACATAATTTCGTCACATAATTTTGGTTATGTGCCAGAGCAAAGACATGAAAATGTCAATAAGGAAAGTAAAAGAGGAAGCAAAGACAAGAATAACTAATATGTAAATATGAAAAAAGTAAAATTATTAATTTAAAAGAATTAGGTAGTTTAAGTACCCGGTCCCTTCGCGAGAGAAAAATTACTACAACTTCGGCACTGATCAGCTGATGGTCCCTCTTGGACGCAAATCTTGATACATCGGGTTCCCTCTATGTTACAAGATCTCAGTGACCGGAGCGCACTTAAAGGTAGCACCAGCGTCAATGGTACATTGAATACATCAGTCTTAGAGGTGAGAACAAACAATGGTGACCATTTTTCTTGTGCTTTATTTGTACATCATTTCATTACAATGTTTAGAATAACAATAACATAATAAATATATAAGTACTTAAAATTAATCAAATAAAATAATATGAGTATGCACTTATATTTTCCAGGATGGGTGAGGTTATTTTGAGAAAAACCCCCTTCGTGATTATTTTATATATAAATTTATTAAAGATAAATGTTTCACATTCTTTTTTTATTTCGCAGTCGTGAAACAGGAGCTACTGTAGATCCTGTAGAATGACTGTAGAACATCCTGTAGAATGCCTCCCCTCTGATGGATGAGAAGTGACACAATACTTTCCATTTACAGTGATATTAATGGATTCTACCCTGTTTTATTCCTAGTAGCTGCATCAAATCAAGCTGCAACATCAGACATTCCTACATAGCCTTATCAACTCTGTTGGTTTTACGAAAACTTAAAGACATTGTTAATCTAAAAGTTCAGATTTTTGGTGGGAGAGCTCACAGTCGGTTGGATGGAAGAGTTCATAGTGTGAAAATCCAGCCGTGAAACCATATAAAAAGAAATAGAAACGTTTTCCTTTACAGGGTTAAAAAGATATTTGAACAAAAAAAATATGGCCGAACCCTCCTCTTGGCTATTAGCAAAATATTAGTTGGTCCTCGCTTCAAAGTACAACAGCTGTAATTAGTGTATAAAAAAACGAACTTTGCTTTCGAGTTGCTGCCGGCTTGTGATGGGGAATTTTATGAAAGCCTTCGAAAGTTCGAACAGAATGGGTTTTGAACGAAATAGGCTTTAGAAAAATTCATTTTATTAGAAAATTGTTTTTAACTATTTATAAAATATAAAAATTGCTTTCCAAGTCTGAGGAACGAGGCACTGTGCCCATCACAGCTGCTGCATTTCCTCCCTGGATACCCAGAGAAATCCTCTGTTTCAAAAAGGAGGTTGACCTTTTCTATCCTGATGACTCATACAGTCTTATGCCAACCTCCTTTCTTTCAAAATTCATTTCAATATTGTAAGTACCTTTTATAGATTGTACCACATTTTTTTTTTTTTTTTTTATCAATTTTTGATATTCATGTTTATTTACATTAGTTAGTGTCATTGAATCAACAGAGAAAAGTGAAACTATCTACAATAATAATAATATCGCCTTATTTATACTGCCCGATTAGGACTATTAAGTCCCATTATCACAGCAGTAACCCTAAGACATACTGTTATGTGGTAAAAGTCCCACTTGGGAGGATAACTTGTCATGCCTCGGCTGGGTTTCGAACCCACGACCTCTGGAATTTCTGTATACACGGAGTGCCGCATTTACCACTGAGCTACCGGGACATGTTCCATAGGTACTCTTTTTTAATAAAGTGGTGCTTTTTACCTTTATTGTGATACCAAAGTGAAACCAAATATACAGGGTGTATGAAAAAAAAGGAGCCAGTCAAAATATCTCGTCTATGGAAGCAATTTTCAAAAAACCCTGAAACACGTGTCTCATTATATGGAGGAGGAAACTTTTTCAGGGGGTTTAATTTTTCATACTCTTAACAGGGGCGGCCCCAGGGGGGTCAACTTTGAAATCTTAAATGGAATTACCCTATTTGTAATATATTTCTGAAAAGTAGTTAACATTAAAAGTATTTTAAGACTAGTTTGAGATTTTTAATCAAAACAGGGCCGGAGATATCGTACATTTCATTTCACAGTTTTCAGTTATTTTTATAAGTATTTTATGGTATTTTTGTAAAAATTGTTAAACACATGTCTTTCTATTTGAAATAATTAAATTTTCATGACTTTTTTATATCATTCGCTTTACCAGGGGAGGTGTCAAGGGGTCATCTTTTTTTACATTGTGTAAAAACTATTCTTTTTTTAGTATAGTCTAAGCTAAATAAATGTACTGAGTGTTGTTCTTTAATCTAAATTTAAGATACAATTGAAAACAGGGCCGGAGACTAGTACTGCACGTGAGTTTTAGAATTTTTCACATTCATTTGAAGTAAATCGGGCCTTGTTTTATTTTAAATTGAACAACATGGATCATTGCATTTATTTCTCACAAAATTTACTCCAAAAAGGATGGTTTTCCCTTTTTTTAAAATAGTTGACCACTTGAAATCTTCCCTGGTAAAGCAAATGATATAAAAAAGGCATGAAAATTTAATTATTTCGGATTGAAAGACATGTGTTTAACAATTTTTACAAAAATACCATAAAATACTTATAAAAAATAAGTGAAAACTGAGAAATGAAATGTACGATATCTCCGGCCCTGTTTTGATTAAAAATCTCAAACTAGTCTTAAAATACTTTTAATGTCAACTACTTTTCAGAAATGTATTACAAATAGGGTATTTCTATTTAAGATTCCAAAGTTGACCCCCTGGGGCCGCCCCTGTTAAGAGTATGAAAAATTAATCCCCCTGAAAAAGTTTCCCCCTTCATATAATGAGACACGTGTTTCAGGGTTTTTTGAAAATTGCTTCCATAGACGAGATATTTTGACTGGCTCCTTTTTTGTTATACACCCTGTATATGAATATCAGACGAAACATTCCTGGACTGATATTTTTGTTTTTCTATTTTTTTTTAATTTCCTTATCTTTGTATTTTTGATATCTAAACGGTCTCTCTAGAGAACGTAGTAGATCCGGGAGCAGCCATGTTAGGCCAAAAGACAATAACACAGTCGTTCGGGCCCTTAACACGGTTGACGTTAGGAAGGGCATCCAGCCGTAAAATGTTCAAGTACCTAAGAGTGCCAGAACCAAGCAACCTCAACCATTATTATCATTATTGCCCCGGTAGCTTTTCAACATGTCCCGGTAGCTCAGTGGTGAAGAGAGAGAGAGTGAGATAAATGTGTAAAAAGAGAAGAAAAAACACTGCCAATTATGGACACAATACTTCCTCGTGATTAGAATCTAGAATGTAGAAAAAATGATATTCTACCATATAAAACAAATTTGAAGAAAATCGGTTCAGCCGTTTCGGAATTACACGTGCGAATTTTGAGTTTTTATACTAAATTACTTGTATCTCCGAAACGGCTGAACCGATTTTCTTCAAATTTGTTTTATATGGTAGAATACCATTTTTTCTACATTCTAGATTCTACAAAAAATTCTGTATTGGCAAGTTGTGGTCCTTATTTTTTGACTTTTTTGTCCAAAATTTCGGATTTTCTTAAATATCAGAGTCAAATTATAATTCATTAAAAAATATAGATAAATAGCCTGTGTAGAACATTAATATGCATATACATACAAAATTTCATCAAAATCGGGAGTACCGTTCACGAGATATAAGCATTTAAGTAAAAAGTTAGTGGTCAGGCGCATGGTCTCTTTCACCCAGAGCCGCTAGTACGAATTTGATGAATTTAAAATGGGACCATCTACAGAATGTCTCCTAGATGTTTACAAAATTTCATCAAAATCGGTCGAGTAGTTTCCGAGATTTGCGCGTTACAAGGAATCGTTTTAACAGACAGACAGACAGACAGACAGACAGACAGACAGACAGACAGACAGACCGACAGACCGACAGACCGACAGACGGACACAAAACCAAATTTGCTCAGGAGGTTATGAAACGTCCAGAAATATGAAAAAAGTTGAAATCGGAGCAAAAAAATATTTTTTTTTACAAAAACGAACACAATACTTCCGATTTCTAATATTAGAAATTTCTCGGAAGTAAAACACTGCCAATTATGGACTCTATACTTCCTCGTGATTGTTTCACATTGTTAACACGTGCCAATTTTGAGATTTTATACTAAATTACTTGTATCTCCAAAACGACTGCACCGATTTTCTTCAAATTTGTTTTATATGGTAGAAAATCGTTTTTTCTACATTCTAGATTCCACAAAAATTTCTGTATCGGCAAGTCGTGGTCCTTATTTTTTGACTTTTTTGTCCAAAATTTCGGATTTTCTTAAATATCAGAGTCTAATTATAATTAATTAAAAAATATATATAAATAGCCTATGTAAAACAATTATATGCATACACACACAAAATTTCATTAAAATCGGGTGTACCGTTCACGAGATATAAGCGTTTAAGTAAAAAGTTAGTGGTCAGGCGCATGGGCTCTTTCACCAAGAACCGCTAGTACGAATTCGATGAATTTAAAATGGGACCATCTACAGAATGTCTCTTAGATGTGTGCAAAATTTCATCAAAATCGGTCGAGTAGTTTCCGAGATTTGCGCGTTACAAGGAATCGTTTTAACAGACCGACAGACCGACAGACCGACAGACCGACAGAACGACAGACCGACAGACCGACAGACCGACAGACAGACACAAAACCAAATTTGCTCAGGAGGTTATGAAACGTCCAGAAATCTGAAAAAAATTGAAATCGGAGCAAAAAAATATTTTTTTTTACAAAAACGAACACAATACTTCCGATTTCTAATATTAGAAATTTCTCGGAAGTAAAATAATTGATAGAGAGGAGAGCAAAAGAAGTGAATGAGAGAAAAAGAGAACTAGTAAAAAAAGAAAGGGAGAGAGAGTCTCTTACATAATTATAATGTTACATAATAATGGCACTCTGTGAATCCAGAGATTCCAGAGGTCGCGGGTTCGAAACCCAGTCGGACATGACAACTTATCCAACTTGGGATTTTTACCACATGATAATACGTCTTGGGCTGACTGCTGGAATTATCGGACTTAATAGTACTAATCGGGCAGTATAAAATAGGCGATATTATTATTATTGAATTATTTATTGATAGGACATAATATAATGATGTACCTATATGCACAGTGCACACACAATAAATAATAAAAATACAAAATTGAGAACAGAACAAAAAGTTTAAAAAACATAGATAAAAAATATACGGATGTCCCAATATGGCAATCTCTTCCATCCAAAAAATGAGATAGAGCAGCGGTTCCCAACCGGTGGGCCGCTACCCACTTGTGGGCCGCGGGCAGCTCGCTACTGGGCCGCGGATGTTGGCCGAAACTCAAGAAATAATATCAAAATAGTGCAAAATAAAATCGGGGTGGGCAAAATTGTTTTAAAAATATTATTGGACCCCAAGTTAAAAGGTTGGGAACCGCTGAGATAGAGGTTGACCAACGCCGACCCCAAGGAGGTTTGACAGAAGGTAAAATGAATGGAGATGAAGACTGGTCAGGTCACATTTCATGAACAATTCTAATTTCTCGATAAGACTTTTTTTATGAGCGCCTGATAATTATGCTGAGTATGCAATGTGCTATGTGAAAAAAAAGCACTAAAGAGACTACCCAAGTACCCATAGCACCTATACCCAATGTCCACCACCAGTAAGTTTGAAAAAAATTAAGTGAAAGAAGAAGAACAAATAATTCAACCCGGGAGTCTACCTTCCATTTGTCGGAAACTCTCAAACCAGCCCCCACAGTAATATCAGCTAGCCCAGATTTACAAAGTGTCTGGGTACATCAGAACTACAGTTTTTTTATATACAGGGTGGGGCAAAAGTCTGGAAACCCCTGAATAACTTTCGAATTGCTTCTTCGGTAAAGATAAAATTTTGTATGGTAAACCGGGGTAGTAAGACCTTCTTTTAGAGTGGGGCCGATTTTTGTTACCGGCCCTCACCTCGAGGCCAGGGGGGCCAGCTTCATTTTTTTAAATACGAACCCCTACTTTGCGATACATTTTTGAAAATGTCTTTAAATAAAAATACTTTGGTGCAAATTTTAATTTTTTAAATATTAACTGTTTGCAAGTGGCGTGCAACTTTGTGTATGCAGTGTAAAGTTTGGAAACCCCTGAATATCTTTCGAAAGGGCTTTTTCAGTAAATTTAAAATTAGGTTCGGTAATCCGTGGTAATCAGACCTTATTTTATAATGGGGCCGATTTTTTTACCGACCCCCCCCCCCCCCATGTCTGGGACAGGGGGGCCAACTTCATTTTTTTTTAAATACAAAACCACACCTTGCGATACATTTTTGAAATGAAGCACCAAAGTATTTCTTATTTAAAGACCTTTCCAAAAATGTATCGCAAGGTGGAGGTTCGTATTTAAAAAAAAGAAGTTGGCCCCCTAGTCCCGACATGGAGGCCCGTACCAAAAATCACCCCCATTTTAAAAGAACGTCAAGTTACCACTGATAACCGCGCACAATTTTAAATTTACTGAAAAAGCCCTTACGAAAGATATTCAGGGGTTTCCAGACTTTACACTGTTGTACACAAAGTTGGACGCCATATGCAAACAGTTAATATTAAAAAATTAAAATTAGTACCAAAGTATATCTTATTTCAAGACATTTCCAAAAATATATCGTAAGGTGGGGGTTGGTATTAAAAAAAAAAATGATGTTGGCCCCCCTCCCCCCGACATGGGGGCCGGTAACGAAAATCAGCCCCACCCTAAAAGAAGGTCTTATTACCCCGGTTTACCGTACAAAATTTTAAATTTACTGAGAAAGCCATTCGAAAGATATTTAAGGGTTTCCAGACTTTTGCCCCACCCTGTATAAAAATGTGTTATTTATTTTTTTGCACTTCATTTTTTTTTACCAAACAATCAACAACATTGCGTTCACTTTCAACTGCACCGTTATATCACAAAGGCTGACCATTAAAAGTCGAACACTTGTGATTCTGTCTATTTCCAGTCCCACTCAGGCTGAGTGAGGTTATTTTAGGTAGCTGGGGCCCGTTCCAGAAACTCTTTCTACTCTCCAAATCTCCTTTTCAACGTACTCGGACTGGTTAATTATTGAACGCAACAACAAATCAGAGTGTGTTGTGTGACAGTTGAAAGAGAGGTTCGGAGATTCGGAGAGTGGAAAGTGGTCCTGTTCCTGGGGCTACAGGTGTTTATCATTAATTGATATTCAACACTGTTTTAATATATGAACACATATACAACACAGATAATTACAAATTAATATAAGGGATCGAGTAGATTGAAGAACATCTCCCTTGTCTTTGGATACCCCAATTAGTCTCCTTGCATAAGGAAGGAGGGACAAAGGTCTTAAAAAAATATATATAAGAAGCAGTCGAAAGACAAAAAAAAATTAAGAAAAATATTTATTTATTTTATAATTTATTTACACTTTATTAATAGGACATATTATATTCAACACAAATAATTACAAATTAAAATACAATATAATAGAAGAAAAAATCAATACATAATATACGAGTATGTCCTAACTAAAGGCCGGAGTTATTGCCTTTGGCAATCTCTTCCACCCAACCCTGAGAGTTCGAGTTTCCACTCATTGACGGGTAATACCGAGGTCATGATTAATCAGTCCTATGCACAAGCCACCCCTGAATCAAGTAGGGGTTCAAGTTTCAAATAGGGGTAATTAGTAAGATATTAATGGTGTAGGGGATGTAGGGGTTAGGGGGTTAAGGGGTTAGGGGATCAGGAGCCCTAATTGACGTGGAGGAAAAGCTGTTGACGGAATATTGGACTTTTTTTGTACAACCATCACTGCCATGAGTCATGACGGTGAATATAATTTATTTTATTAATAAATTTCACCAGCGGTCACCGTGGCGGAGTTGTGTAACGCACTAGGCTTGTAAGCACGGTGTCCTGGGTTCGAGTCCTGGCGATAATAAATTATTAACAGAGATAAAACAAGATGAGATTGCCTAAGGCAATAACCCCGCCCTTTAGTTAGGACATATATTATGTATAATATACAGGGTGTCCCACCAAACTTGGACACCTCAAATTACTCGGCCCCTGAAAGAGTTTTTGAAAAATAAAAAAATCTAGGGTACATGTGCTAATTATGCGGTTTCAGTTATGAATTTTTTTTTATACAGGGTGGTTCAAAAGTCAGAAATTGAGGTGTCAACTTTCGATTTTTAAATAGATCGACCTGAATTTTATTTGATAATTTTACTTCTAAATGATTCCTGAGTACTTTTTTAAACAAAAATATTACATACAGGGTGGTTTTTTTTCGACCAATTTTTTTTCTAAATCTTGAATAACTCAAGTTCGGTTAATTTTTTCGATAACAAGAAGAGAATGTGTTTGTGTAATGAATACACGCACTTTCAGTTGGCATCAAAAATTTTTATACAGGGTGGTTCACAAGTGAAATAATGACTTGATTTTTTTTTAAAACCGAGTTTTTTTAATTTTTTATTTAGGATTAATAATTCTCGTCTAATTTTACACATTTTTCGTTAGTCATATCGAAAAACAAAACTAAAGTGTTGTACAGGGTGAGACATAATTTTTTTGTAACACCCTGTATATGGGCAGTCAAAGAGACGCAAAATTAAATATAAAGACTAAATATGCAAGAAAAACTTTGATTTTTAATTAAACTAAAAAGTTATGGTTTTTTAACTAATATTGTCGCATGGATCACCCTGTAGATATTTTCTTAAACTATCATGTAGGTACTCTAAGTTGTATAAAATTCAACGAACACTTCGAATCATGTGGGAAAAACAAGTAAAAAACACGAATTTGAAGCCATTTTCAATTTGGTGTCCACACTGAATGATTTTAAAACTTGAAATAAAAAGTAGGTAGGTGTAGACACAAAATTGAGCATGGCTTTGTGAATTCATTTTTTTTCTTTCAGATTTGGACTCCTCGTTGAATTTTAGACAGTTTCGACTACCCATATGATGGTTTAAGAAAATATCTACAGGGTGGTCCATCCGACAATATTAGTTAAAACACCATAACTTTTTAGTTTAATTAAAAATCAAAGTTTTTCTTGCATATTTAGTCTTTATATTTGATTTTGCGTCTCTTTAACTGCCCATATACAGGGTGTTACAAAAAATTATGTCTCACCCTGTACAACACTTTAGTTTTGTTTTTCGATATGACTAACGAAAAATGTGTAAAATTAGACGAGAATTATTAATCCTAAATAAAAAATTAAAAAAACTCGGTTTTAAAAAAAATCAAGTCATTATTTCACTTGTGAACCACCCTGTATAAAAAATTTTGATGCCAACTGAAAGTGCGTGTATTCATTACACAAACACATTCTCTTCTTGTTATCGAAAAAATTAACCGAACTTGAGTTATTCAAGATTTAGAAAAAAAATTGGTCGAAAAAAAACCACCCTGTATGTAATATTTTTGTTTAAAAAAGTACTCAGGAATCATTTAGAAGTAAAATTATCAAATAAAATTCAGGTCGATCCATTTAAAAATCGAAAGTTGACACCTCAATTTCTGACTTTTGAACCACCCTGTATATAAAAAAATTCATAACTGAAACCGCATAATTAGCACATGTACCCTAGATTTTTTTATTTTTCAAAAACTCTTTCAGGGGCCGAGTAATTTGAGGTGTCCAAGTTTGGTGGGACACCCTGTATTTATTTATTTGTTCTTTTTTTTCTATTATATATTATTGTATATTGTATTTTCATTTGTAATTATTATTATTGTAAGTATATAATATGTCCTATTACCTAATAAAGTGTAAATAAATAAAATAAATAAAAACAATAATAACAATATTTACAAAGACAATTTTATTGTCTTGTAATAAAAAATATTTGAAGTTAGATGTACAATTGAATTGTTCCCAGGAAGAAGGGCCTATGTTATTTTTGCAACTTTTCAGGAGAGTGGTTTTAATGAAATGACATGAAAATTCACCCTCGTAATCAAGTTTTTTACACATGGGCCCTTCTACACCAAACCTTTAATTTACTCATATTTCATTTTTTTTTCTTTAAAATATAGGGAACTAAGTAGGTAGTAAATTATAATATTGTATTTTGAAAACTCACCAGTTTGGTGTTCAAGGTAAGTTCTGGTAGAATGCCACATGGACATTGGAAATTGTGTTAGATATAAATATCAGGTAGGTTTTTCAGGCCTTATACACCAGGGGGGGGATTCTTAGTGGTGTGAATCTGGCTACAATTTTTACACGTCTTATGGGAGACGCCATTTTATCTGTGGTCTAATTTTAGTTGAAAGAAACTATAGTCGGCTCTGGAAGTAACTCTCTCTTGGTCTGTAAGGTCTAAAAATCCTACATTAAACATTATAATAATAATTATAAAACAAAGGTAGGTGTCTATTTTCTCATTAGCTTTAAAAGTTGCTAATAAATCTAATAATAATAATAATCAGAGAAGCACTCGTGTCGCGTCCCGAAATTGATTAATTAACTTGGATCAGAGAAGCGCAACAGGTGGTCTACACGGACAATAAAGAACTAAAAGGTATTTATCTTCGGGCCAGACGCCGAGGAGAAATCATACACATAGGCCGTTAGTCTTCTGAAATTTTGACCGATATTATCCGAAGTTTGTCGAAAAAAAAAACTGACTTCGGAGTTTCTCCCACCAAAACTGACTAGTGCATTGAAACGAGGAGATCACATAGGAATTGATTCTGCAAAAAAAAAAAAAAAAAATCGAAAAAATTCACATAGGCCCTTCTTCTTGGGAACGATTTAATTGTCTTGTGATCCGGGACGAAGTTAATGCCTCAGGCAACCACCAGGCGAGGTTAATACTCTTCGCATTTTAATATTATTATTATAAAAGAGGAGGGAAGGCAAAGAGTGTGATAGACAGAAAAACAAATGTATTTTTTGAGCGTGAGTGTGATTTATTGAATGACTTAAAGGGTGGAGAGAAGGAAAAAAGATTGTGAGAGGGACGTTAGAAGAGTGCGAGAGAGAATGAGAGACAGAGAGAGAGAGAGAATGAGAGACAGAGAAGAGAGAAGAGAAGAGAGAGAGAGGGTGGGAAATAGAAAAATTGTATTGGGAGCAAAAATCGACAATGGAGTGATGTAAAAGGATTAGAGGAAAGAAATGAGATATTGTTGAAAGAGAGAGAGAAAGAGAGAGTGAGAGAGAGAGAGAAAAAATGCAACGAAATAGGAAACTAAGTAAAAGAGAGATAAAAATAAATTGGGATGAAGAGATACAGGGAACAGAAAGTAAATTCATAGAGAAGATTTCTAAAAAGGCCGGTGTATATAACTAAAAAGTTGAAAAACCCCACTCAATATAATAGAATATAGATAAATAGATAGAGAATGAATAGAGAAAAAAAGGAAAAAGCAGAAAAGAAGGGATTCAAAGAGGAAAAATGGTTAAAAAAGGGACAGGAAAAAAGAAATTGAGGAAAAAGAAATGAAAGGATTAGGAAAAGAAGAAGGAAAGAAGATAACGAGGGAAAGAAATAATTGGAAGGTGTTAGGGAGAGTGAGAGAGACAGAAAGATATGGAGATTTGGACTGATTACGGAGGGCGAAAGAGAGGGAAAGAGAAAGAGAGGTACTGATAATTGGAGGGGTTAGGAAGAGAAAGAGAGAAGGGGAGAGAAATAGGGAGAGAGAGGGAATTAAAGGGGTTAGGGAGAGAAAGAAAGAGGGAGAGAGAGCATCAGATGCGTTATAGAAAGGAATATTCATTCACCCGTGAAATGCTAGAATGTAAATTAATTGTCCCCCATTTAACCTTCTCTCTCTCTCTCTCTTCTCTCTCTCTCTCTCTCTCTCTCCCTCTCTCTCCCTCTTTCTCCTTCTCTCTCATTCTCTCTCTCTCCCCTCTCTCTCTCTCTCTCTCTCCCCCCTTTTTTCTCGCTATCTCTCTGTTATCTTCCTCCCTAACTCAATTTTCTTCTCTTCTGCTTCCTTTCTCTCTATCAATTTGTTTGTTTCATTTTAATAATACACTTTTTATTCCCTGTAGTTTTTTTCTGTCTCTCTCTCTCTCTTGTTTTCTTTATTTGTCCCTCTCTTCCTTTTCCCCCCTTCTTTCTCTCATTAATTTTTTTTTTTTTGTATTTCCTTTAAAAATGTTTTGTTTCGTCTCCTTTACTCTCCCCAGCTCAATTTTGAACCCTCATTTCTGTGTTTCATTTTTTTTTTTTATCTCAATGGCTCTTTGTTGTCTTTGTTTATCACTGTCTCGCTCTCTATTTCTCTCCCTTTCTTTCTCTTTCTCTATCTCTCTCTAGAATAATAACATTCTTTAGTGGAAGCATTTTCTACCACCTACCTCTCTCTGTCCTCCTCTCTCTCTCTCTCTCTCTCTCTCTCTCTTCCTCCTCTCTCTCTCTCTGTTCTCTCTCTCTCACTCTCTCTCTCTCTCTCTCTTTCTATGTCTTTCTCTCCACCCCCCCTTTACTAGTGATTTCATCTTATCTCTCTCATTTTTCTCAAATTTCAATCACTATCTCTCTCACTCGGTCATTATAAATAAGGCGATATTATTTTTAAATTTTATTTACGATTACAATTAACGGATTACAATTTATTTTCTACAATTGATTGAACTAACTCAGGGCACAATATAATATAAAAGCACTCTATGCTCAAAGCATTTTCTACCACCTAACCCTCAGAGTCTTATTATTATGTGGTCACAAGCTCAAAGTAATGAAAACAAAATCATGCACTAGGTGGGTTCAAACCAACGGATCTCTACGCTGCCTTAATTACTAGACTTTTTTTTACTATATATGAGTGTATGGATGTTCTTACATTTATAAGAAGAGGCAATTAAAATTTTATTTTATTGTTGATAAATCAAAGTACAAAGGCCTCATCGAGCCCTTGGTTGACTGGAAATGTGCAGCCAAGTATGGCCGCCGCATTGCCTTTTGGACTAGACCACCGCGTTTACCACTTGACTACCAGTAGTGTACATAATAGAAGCTAGTAGGTATAACATAACATCTTCGAATGTGTGCACAAAAAAAAGTTACCTGTCACACCTCATGTGTCTATGGCTGGTGCAAACAACTTTCAAAAGATCTCGCTGCTTTGATTGTTCGATTACAAAAAATATGAATATAATCCGGAGGATATAACACAAAAATCTGGTGTAACATCACACAACTTTCCTTATCCCCGAAAAATTCGAAAATTTATACCGGTGAATTGGGGCCTAGGTCCAAAAATTTCAAGATTTCAAAAAAATGATACGAACAGACCTGTTGGCAGCACCGATTTCTTCCTATAAATGAGGTCTACATACCTAATTTCAAGTCTATTTTATTTATTCACACTTTATTTTTTTATACAAAACAATCAACAATATTAACAGAGATAAAAAAAAACTATTAACAGTATTTACGAAATAAAATAAAAATATTTAAATTTAAACGTACAATTGTCTTGTAATCCGGGGCGAAGTTAATGCCTTAGGCATTCTCTGCCACTTAAAAAAAGTCTCATGAGATAACTTGTTTTGGTATACCTGCTGAAAACTGACTATCGAAAATTTTGGGTGATTCCATTACTTTCCTTATTATAAGATAAGGAAAGTAACTTATATTTTAGGATAAGGAAAGTAAAACATACATATAAAAAAAAGAAAAAATGTAAAAATACATATCTACATACACACTTACAAATCGTCGGCTAGAAGGTAAAACTGACCAAGAGACAGTTGGTCATTTCTCGATTTTTCGTTACTCTGGTCGGAAATTAGGCTAACTATTGGCTAAAAATCAAAAGTTCGGTAGTATTCAAACATGCGCGGGAAAAAGAAAAAAAAAAAAAAAAAATTTCACTGAAAGACTGGTGGAAATTTCAATGACCAAATGGATATGGTCCAAATGCAGATGGTCAGTTTTACCTGCCAGCAGACGAAATATTCACTTGTAAATTAGACTACTACCAGTGTTTCAACCATTTCATGATAAATTTCTTTGAGAGAGGAGGGTTTAGTAAAAAATTAGAAAATACATTTTTCACTTTGGTTTTTTTTCTCGCAAATTTGTCATTTTTTGAAAGTAATAAAATAGTACATATTTCATTGATGCACCAGTGAAGACCAGGGAGTTAGAAAGAGGAGAGAGAGAGAGATCAATGAGAGAGAGATATAGAAAAAGAGAGAGAGAAAGCGAGAGGTAGAGAAAGAGAGAGAGAAAGAGAAAAGAGAAAAGAGAGAGAGAGAGAGAGAGAGAGTAAGAAAGAAGGACATTGGAATGAGAGAGATAGAGAAGAGAGAGAGGAGAGAAAATGAAATGAAAAGAAACGACTAAACTGAGGGAAAAGGAAGGAAAAAGCACAGTCCCAAATATTGAAAAGGAACTAGATAATATCATCATCATAGGATGGCGTCATCATGAACGATGGTAGCCAGACAGTGGAGGAATGACTCAGCACTTCTACCACTGTCTTTACAAGGAAAGCTAATATTTGACAAGGGCCCCCAGAACGTATTTATTTTATTTATTTACACTTAATTTTTTTATACAAAACAATTAACAATAAATTATTAACAGATTTTTTTTTAATAACAATATTTACAACAATAAAAAAAATAGATAAAAAAAAAATATTTAAATTTACAATATTGTCTTGTGATCCGGGGCAAAATTAATTCCTTAGGCATTCTTCGCCAGTTAACCCCGGTCAAATATACAAAGAAAAAAAAAATTAGGTCAAATTCAACTCTTAATATGGAAACAAAGGAAAAGAAGTGAGTAAGAAGGATTTATAAAAGAGAGACCGGAATAGATAAAATCACTAGAAGAGACGAGTTCATAGAGACACAGAGGGAAGAGAGTGTGTGAGTTAGTAATTAAAAGGAATGTAGGATTAATTGCGGTTAAGAAAAAGTGAGATATTATGTGTTTGTGTTAGTGTGTGTTTGTATTTTAAGTTTGTTTTTATTTGTTTGTGTGTGTGTGTGTGTTTTAGTAATTAATGGCAAAAAAGGTGTCCCCCTGAGAATTATGTGAAATGTTTTATTACTTGAAACATGCAGGATACAACCCGAGGCACGCTGGCAGTTAATTTTTTTATCGTGGAAGAGAGAAAGGGGGAGTAGGTGGAAAAAAAGGGAGAAAAAAAAAGAACAGAGAGTGAAAGGGGGGACGAGAGGTTAGAAGTTTTTTTTTATGGGAAGAGAGGAAAGGGAGAGGGAAAGAATGAGAATAAATGAAGGGAAGGAGAAGGACTAAAAAGAAATGAAATGACATAGTGGGGGATGGACAAAGCTCTATTCGAAAAGTTCTTTCACGGGTTTCTGTTCAGAGATAATTGAGAGATTGAGAGAGAGGAAAAAGAAAGAGAGAGAAAGAGAGGAAAGAGGACAGAAGAGGTAAAGAGAAGGGGGAGACAATATGGTGAGTATTTGGAGAGATTCTAATGCCGAGAGCAAGAAAGAAGAGAAGAAAGAGAGAGAAAAAGAAGTAAAGAGGATGTAGAGAAACAGAGACAAGTTAGAAAAAGAGAGAGTGTGAGAGAGAGACAGGGGGAAAGAGGACAGAGAGAGGTAAGAGATAGAGAGATGGAGAATGGAGAGATTCTAATGCACGAGAGCAAGAAGAGAGAAAGATAGAGCAAGAAAGAGAGAGAAAAAGAAGTAAAGAGGATGTAGAGAAACAGAGGCAAGTTAGAAAAAGAGAGAGTGTGAGAGAGAGACAGGGGAGAAGAGGACAGAGAGACAAAGAGATAGAAGAAATGGAAAGATTCTAATGAAAGAGAGCAAGAAAGATAGAAAAACAAAGGTAGAGCAAGAAAGAGAGAGAGAAAGAAGTACCAAAAGAGGGAGAGAGGAGAAAGGGAGGAAAGAGGGAGGACGAGGAGAGAGAGAAAAGAGACAAGAGAGAGAGAGAGAAAGCTGGTAGAAAAAGAGTTTGGAGGGAAAAAAAAAACAATTTATAACATTCAGGGGTTTTTTCCGTCTAGCTTAACAACCATTAGGTCTCCGATTGAGGGTATTAAATTAAACGGTTTGTTTTAATGTTCTTTTTTTAGGTAACCAGGTTGATAACGGATGAATGGAGCGTCCATTTTCACAGACATGTGTGTGTTTTCGTCTTTTTTTTTTACAAATTTATCACATTTTTTCCTCTCGCTTTGAGTGGAATGTAGATCTGTCAAATTTTATGTTTCATTCGTTTTTTGGACAAATAACAAAGTGTACCTGCGAGGCAGGAATGGGATTATTCAAACGTATGAACGAGCCAATGTTGGTTTTTTTTACTTCCGATAAATTTCGATAAATTAGAAATCGGAATTGTTGTGTTCATTTTTGTCAATTTTTTTTTTTTTTGCTCCGATTTCAATTTTTTTACATATTTCTGACGTTTCATAACCTTTGAGTAACTTTGGTTTTATGAGGAGGGGAAATCGCATGCCGAAAAGTGTGGCGAGGTTTATGTGGGTAGCTGGTACGATTCCCAGCGAATGGAGGGTAAAACCCCCGTCCTAATCAGACTGTTGAATCAAATAAAATCGTTGGCGTTATCCAGCCATAAAAATGTGCCACAACCAACCAACCTCAACCATGCTTGAATAATGCCGACCTTGTTTCTTTAACGAACACAGTACTTCCGATTTCTAATATTAGAAAATTATCGGAAGTAATAGAAAGAGATTTATCATCTTCAGGTTATTACAGCTGTGTAGATCACGATGTATATCACAAATAGTCGCTTTACCACCTAAATTACTTACACGGCCACTAAAATTGTGACATAATATTAGAAAGTTTTTTTTTATATATCTCTTATCTATGATGATTTTCTCATCAAGGACATCTGGCTGGGACTATAAACAGGGAGAGACCAACATTCTGGCTGGGGACTATAAACAGGGAATAGACTAGCATCTGGCAGGGGCTACTAAAGAGTAAAACAGCAGTCTGGCTGGGGGATTATTAACAGGGAGTAAATCAGCATTTAGCTTGGTTCTGGTGGCCTTTGTCAATTATTAGCTCCTTGTAAAGACAGTGGTAGAAGTGCTGAGTCATTCCTCCACTGTCTGGCTACCATCATGATGACGCCACCCTATGATGATGATGATGAATAGGAAATCATTTCAGTCACCTTTAATCTTTCTGACAAGCTTAATATTTAGAACAAAAAAAAAATCGACACACTAGCAATAAAATATCTTCTCTTTGATGTTGAATTTCCACCTCGGGACTTTTTATCCGTCAATGACTAAGCCAATGCTAGACATCCCTGTTTAAAGTCCCCCAGCCAAGACATCTACAAAAAGTATCTACTTAATATTATTATGTACCTAGATATCCTTTTTAAATCGTAATAAATATATATTATTATTATTTCTATAAAACATTTCTTCTAGGTACTACACATTTTTTTCCAAAAACATATTATTATATAATTGCTCCATCCTCTGCATGGGTTACTCTTTAAACTTTAACATTTATTCCTTTTTATTAACAGAAAATTTTCAAAAAGAAAAAAGTGCAATTTCATCAAATAAACGTACGTAATTTCTCTCAGATTTTTTGTTCAACAAACTTATCCAAGAATTATTGGGTTGGGTGGAAGAGATTGCCATGAGAAATAACCCCGCCTTTGGCAGGACATCTGTATATATTTTGTCTATGATATCAAGTGTTGTTGTTTTTTTTTTTTTTTTTTTTTTTTCTTTCTTTTTTCAACAATTTTTAAGATGTTTAATATAAAAATTGTTAAAAAAAGGTTCTTGTTTATATTGTTCTAAATTTGAATTTAATTTTATAATTTCTTTTTGTTTAATATTATATTATGTCCTATCTTCAACTTACCATCATATTCTAATATAAATCTCGTAATGCCGCCACTGGTCGTTGCCACTCTACAACTACCCCAAATGTCCTCACGAGGCTAGCTCCGACATCCAAAGAACAGAGCATAAAAACCGACCGAGCGGGATTCGAACCCGGGTCACCTGGAGTGTAAACCGATTATGCTACCGTAGGGCAAGGTGACTACAACACTCATGGTCCTACACAACAAATATCAGGGACTCAACAGAATACTTCTAGATTCAGTAAACTAATTCTTCTTCTTTTTAAATTCCTTTTTTCTCGAAGTTCCTCTTTTATCTTATAGTTTTATGTGTCAATTTCCTCTTTTTTTTTCTCTCTCTCTCTCCCTCTCTGCATAGTTACTTAATGTCCCTTATCTTCCTTCTCTATCCTCGAAGCAAAGAGAGAATTGTAATGAATAAAAAAAAAAGGAAAAGATCTTTATTCCCAGACGTAATTGAAAAAACCCCTTTCCAAAAGAAGAAAATTGAAGTCTTTTTTTTGAAGACAGAAAAACAATTAAAGCAGAATCTTTTTTATCTTCTCTTTGTGTTTGATATTTCTTCTTCTTGTGTCTGAAGCTTGAGGATTTTATGGTTTCTGAAGATACTTATTTCGTTACTTTTCAGGTTAAAGATGTTTTTGATGTTTAGTTTCTTACAATAATTATGTAGTTCTTGTAGTTATTTGGTTTTAAAGATTGTTTTGTTTAGGTGTTAAAGATATTGTTTGGGTTTGTTTTGCTTTGATTAATGGTTTTGTTGTTTTTTTCATTTTTAATTTTTTTGCTTAAAAAATGTTGTTTAATTGTTTCCTTTTCTTTAACAAAGGTTCTGCTTTTGATGAGGTTTTCTTGTGGATTATTGTGGTGTTAGAAATGTTGTTTGCGTGTATCTTTTGCTTGCAATAAAGTTTTTCTGTTTATTGTTTTGGTGTTAAAAATGTTTTTTTTTTTTTTTTTTTTTGGGTTTTATTTTTCTTGTATGAAGGTTTTGTTGTTTTTATTTTGTTCTTATTTTTGGGTGTTATAGTGTTCTTTGAGTGTTTTTTCTTTAATGAAGGTTTTGTTGTTTTTTTGTTGATTTTTTTTTTAAATTGGTATTAGAGATTTTGTTTTTAATATTAGGAGTACTGTTGCAGAATATGTTTTATTGTTTATTGATTGAAAACATGTTAAATAGGTTAGATGAAACGAATTGAGCTACTAAGTTTTTTTTAAATTTTTTTGTTCTTGTTTTTTCTGCAGGATTCTCCCCTAAATGAGCTCTTCCACCAAACCATTTTTTTGCAGGCAATTCACTTACATTTTAAATATTTTATTTAAATTATAAAATAGTAGTTATGTAAAAGCATTACATTGTATAATTAGATTTACACAAAACAAAAATACATAAAACATGAACATTTTGTACAAAATCAAATTATTTATATCTGAGGCCAAGTACAGAGCAGGAATAAACCTACCCAGCTGGGGAACGAATCCACTTTTGTTGTCACCTTGGCCAAAGGGATTCACCCACTGTCCACTTTGCCATAATAATACTAATGTGCAAAGCTTTTTTCAAGCTTTCCTTAGCTTTGGTAGAAATGAATGCAAGTGGGGAATGCACCAGCTCATCCTTTCTTCTTCTCACGGGTTTCTCGTGTCAGGGATAGTGAGGAGATTAAGAGAAATAGAGAAGAGGGAGAAGAGAGAGAGAGAGAGATAGAGAAGAGGGAGAAAGAGAGAGAGAGAAATAGAGAAGAGGAAGGGAGAGAGAGAATAGAGAAGAGGAGAAGAGAGAGAGAGAATAGAGAAGAGGGAGAAGAGAGAGAGAGAAATAGAGAAGAGGAGAGAGAGAGAGAGAGAGAGGGGAGGATAGAAAAGAAGAGAAGAGGAGAGAGAGAGAGAGAGAGAGATAGAGAAGAGGGAGAAAGAGAGAGAGAGAAGAGAAGAGGGAGAAGAGAGAGAGAATAGAGGGGAGAAGAGAGAGAGAGAGAGAGAAGAGATAGAGAAGAGGAGAGAGAGAGAGAGAGAGAGAGGAGAAGAGAAGAGGAGAGAGGAGAGAGGGGAGAGAGAGAGAGAGAGAGAAGAGGGAGAAGAAGAAGAGGAGAGAAAGAAGAGAGAGAGAGGAGAGAGAGAGAGAGAGAGAGAGAGAAGAGAGGAGAGATAGAGAGAGAGAGAGAGAGAGAGAGAGAGAGAGAGAGAGAGAGAGAAGAAGAGGGAGAAGAGAGAGAGAGAGAGATAGAGAAGAGGGAGAAGAGAGAGAGAGCGAGAGAGAGAGAGAGATATAGAGAAGAGGGACAAGAGAGAGAGAGCGAGAGAGAGAGAGAGAGATAGAGAAGAGGGAGAAGAGAGAGAGCGAGAGAGAGAGAGAGAGATAGAGAAGAGGGAGAAGAGAGAGAGAGCGAGAGAGAGAGAGATATAGAGAAGAGGGACAAGAGAGAGAGAGAGAGGAAAGGGGAGAAAACTTATATTGAACTGTTATAAGTATAGATTGGAAGGGACAGAGAGAAAGACATTATTATAAAAGAGAAAGATAAATGAAAAAAAAATTGTAAAAGTGGAAAAAGAAAGGTTATTAAAAGAGAGGAATAAATAGATAGAAAAAAAAACAAAAGAAAATCATGCATGGCAATAGAAGATATAGCAAGTGTGTGTGTGGTTGTTTTTGTGTGTGTCTTTATGTGTGTATATATGTGTATGCGTGTGTGTATGTGAGTGTGTGTGTGTGAGAGAGAGAGAGAGAAAGAGAGAGAAGCTGTTTGCCGCATTTCGACGGCTGGTTAAACGATTACCGTGGAAAATAACTGTGCCACGATGGCAATTCGCCAAATTGATTAAAACTTTTCAACGCAAACTTTTGCCTACCCCTTTTTAATCCCACATATAAATAATCACATAGCATTCGAGAATTGACAAAAATCAGGAAGAGTCGAATTAAGGAAAACTTTCTCTCTCTCTTTTTCTTGCTCTCTCTTTCTCTTGCTCTTGCTCTTTTGCTCTCTTACTCTCTTGCTCTTGCTCTCTTTTTTCTCTCTTTCTCTCCTCTATACTCTCAGTCCTACCTTAATTCGCTGAAGGAAGAGAAAAATAAATAGATTTATTTATTCACAACAAGTAGTCGTAGTTTACAATTTACAAAAATCAAGAAATAATACAAAATAAAATAATGTTAAAAAAAAAAAAACCTTCCAAATGTTACAGCAAAAAATATAGGTACATTATGAATACAATGTTAAATTACAAAATGTTTTTGTTTTATGTGTGTGTACAATAATATATAAATGTACTTACAAATCAAAATATACACATGTACATTTTTATTTATTTATTTAAAACCGCCATTATTAAATTTTCTTTTTCTTTTCTTCCTCGCCCCCCCCCCCCCTCTCTCTCTTCTCTCTGATTTTACTGTCCAAATGTTATGTTAAAAATATTACACTAAAAAATATACATTAGAAATACAAAGTTACATTACAAAATGTTTTTATATATATATGTGTGTGTACACTGTACTTACAAACCAAAATATACACATGTACATTTCTTTACCCCCATTATTAAATTTTCTTTTTCTTTTCTTCCTCACCATTTCACCCCCCCCCCCCCTCTCTCTGATTTATTTTTCTAATAATAATAAAATAAAAATAAAAAACACCTGATAGACAATAAAATTAAATTGTAGCAGTAATAATAATTATAAAAAGGTCATAATGATTTAGGTATGTAGCTGTTTTTAATATAAAAAAGTAAAACTATTGAATATGAGAAGCAATGAAAGTATCAATATTTGAAAGGATTTCTGTTAGGTTCAAATTTTCATCAATGTGATGTGTTAGATGATATCTGTCTATTATTTGTTGTTTACATATTTTACAGATGCAATGGATGTCAAAATCTGTGTGAAATGTGTTTCTTAGACATAGTTTGTGGTGGAATCCATGACTTGTAAATATTGTCAAGAGGTGTCTATTTGGCTGTCCATATTTTTTCCACGTAGAAGAATTAAAAGCGGGTCCATCTGTAAATCTCTTAACAACAAAAACAATATTTTTATGCTCAACAATCTCTTTGTATTTGGTGATTTCTGTTGTGTCTATAGTATTGTTGTACTTTTCTATTAGAACTTCACCTGTTCTTTTTGAGTTGGACATCTGAAAAACTAGAGTGTTGGATGTGGATTTATGAAGTCCAAGAACTTTTTTGAAATACTTGGCTTTAATTTTGTCTAGAGAAATCAGATGAAAATGTTTGAGGTCTACTGCTAGTTCTTCCATGCTGTACTGTATGATGGGCATAATTTTTATCTGGAAAATTTTGTGAGCAGTTTCAATGCTTACGCTTTGGAGATTTTCTAGTGTACCAATTGCATAACTTGCTTTTGTTGATATTTTTTCAATATGTTTAGTGAGAGTTAATGTGGTTTGCATGGTAATGCCAAGATAATTGTATTCATTGACAAATTCAATACTGTTATTGCTGTATGTGAGCTTGTCTGTTGATTTAAGCCTACCGCCTTTTCTAAATTTCATAATTTTGGTTTTGTTGGTATTGATTTCTAGTTTTGATTTTTCAGTCCATAGGTTGAGTGAATCCATTGCTTCTTGTATTGCTGATAATTTGTGAGAGTAGATAGCTAGGTCATCAGCAAACATCAGAAAACTCACTGATGGTATTTCCCGTAGTATTTCAGCCAAGGGTGCTATGTAGAGAAAAAGGAAGAGAAAAAGGAAACCCATTTCGTAAATAACACGTGTTTGGTTTACGTACAATATGAAAATCATACATAGTGACATAAATACAGCAAAGAATATACTCTTTTAATTGGGCAAAATTCTCTCAATTTAAAGCTATATTCTGGACTTTCTTCTAACAAAGATACATAATTTTCATACAGGATTTGGTTACTAGAGAAAATGTTTGAGCATTACCTCGCATGGAGGTTACTTTCCAGTCAGGATTGTTATTATTATTATTAACAGAAAATAATATGACATAAATGTGTCTCTTTCTCAAATTTATTTCTATCTTTCTCACTTTCTTTTTTCTCCCAAAGTCTCTCTCTTCCTCTCTATACTTCTCCTCTATTTATCTCTGTTCTCTCTCTCTCTCCTCCCCTCCCATTTTCTCCCTCTCTATCCATTAAAAAGACAGGGAGACTTTAAAACGGGCTTTTATAGATCTTGTTCTATAATGGAAGTGCTCGCTCGCCTCCCTCTCAAGAAGTTCTTCATCATCCTCACCTCCATTTTCACCTCCATCTATTTCTCATCTCCATTTAGAATTACCTCCCACTCCATCTTTCTCGTCCACCATTTTGCTTCCGAGTCTAAGAAACTGTGGACGGCATTAAAGATCATTCTTTTTCTCTGGATTTGATTGATAAGATTATAATTTGTTTTATTGGGTTTTTTTTTTTAAATTCCCCTAACCTAAGGACTAACTTTTAATATTAACTGTTAATCAATATTTTGAGGATGGGAAAGCTATTTCAGCAATAATCAGGGCAACGGCACAGAAAAATTCGAACAGTGGCAAAGAAGATCTACTTTAATAATGTAACCTTTATAACTTACTAGCGGGCTGTCGCCCGCTTTGCGGGCCGAGGCATGGCCGTGAAAGCAAAAAATCCTTTTTCGCCAATGGCAGGTGTTGTAGTGGGAGTTTCGAAAAATACCGTCTTATTGCACATCTAGACTATAAGACAAAGCTACCTACCAAATTTCAGCTTCCTAGGACTTACGGTTTGGGCTGTAGAGCGATGAGCAGTCAGTGGTCAGTGGTCAGTGGTCAGTGAGTGTCTTTGACATTTATATATTAAGATTTAATAATATTTCGAAACTTCAATTTCCCCTTGCACATATTATTATGGGAATTGCTCTGTTTTTTCAGTTTGTAAAAAACTGAGTCTAGAAGATGCATAAAAAAAAAGCTATTGTCAAAAAGTGTGGGACATAGACAGAGATCACCCGGTATCCAGGAATGTCTCCACTAACTATAACCCAAGGTTCCGGCCTCCGTGGCGCAATGGTTGTGACTACTGCCCGTAGTCCAGAGATCCCGAGTTCGATCCCCGGTTGGGCAGACTTTTCGAATAAAATTCTGTTCCCTCCAAACACGATAAGCTGACATTTTCGGCCCTACCCAAGCTGGGTTATGTGAATGTGGGTCGCTGGTACGATTCCCAGCGAATGGAGGGTAAAACCCCCGTCCTGACTACTTCATATCAGTAAATATGAAATTTTTGCCAAACTTGGGAGTCAAACCTCCGACCTCGGGTTACGAGTCCTCTATCGATCTACTGAGGTCGGCTAAATGTATGTAATATAAGATGACATTAAAATAATACTTATACCATACCTATACGAGTAAGTATTAAAAAATTAAAATTTTATGCTTGGATCAACAACAAAAAAATGTACGAGGGAGTAATGTGTCACTCCAAACTGGCAGACTTTTCATTTCATTCTTCATTTTGCGCTTTTCCATCTTGTTATTTCTTCCAAGTTTTTTATTGTTCTTTTTTTCAATTTTCTAGTTACAAGTTTCTCTTTTTCTCTCTCTCTCTCTCTCTCTTTCTTTCACACACACCTTCTGTCTTGGGTTTGCAAAGCATCAGCGAAATCTCATAATGATTTTCTATCTCTTATTTCTTCTCTTTCTCTCTTGGTCTCTCGCACTTTTTTTCCCCTTTTGCCTGCTGTCTTCTTATCTCTCTCTCTCCCTCTTTCCTTCTGTCCCTATTCCTCTCTCATTCTCTCTGATGTCCCTTCTTTATCCTTCCTCTTCTTCTATCTCTTTGTCTGTTCCATCTCTTTCTCTCTTTTCGATGTTCTTACCACCATTGTATGCAAATATTTACATAATTCTTCTTCCGAGGTGTTTTTTTCCCATTTTGTGTTCTCTATTTTATCTTTTACATTTTCTTGTTGATTTTTGTTTGTTTTTTTTCAGCTTCTATTTTTTTTTTTTTTTTTTTTTTTTTTTTGTGCTGCTTTTATTATTTAATACACATTTTCACTCTAAGTAATTGGTAGTACAGGCGTTTCCATTAATATTTTCATCTTTTTGTTTGCATTGTTCTATCACTAGCTAGCTACTTTTTTATGTATGTAGTTTCTGGTGTTTTTCTTTTTTTTTGATGAATTTACTTTTTTATTTACGTATCAACTTTGCGTTAATTGTAACAATTACTATATTTTCTACTAATTTCATATTTTTTCTCTTTCTTCTTCATCCTTTATTTTTCTATTTAAACTTTTATCTCTGATCCCTCTATCTTCTTCGTCACTTTCAATATCTCCAACAGTCATTTTATTTCTTCTTCCTTTTGTCTAACCAATTTCATTTTCATCTATCACCTATCTACTTTTCATTCTCATATAAATTATTTCTATTTCTTTTTTTAGATCCTCTATATCCATCCAAGTCTCTATCATTTATCGTAGTACTTTGTACAATTAAATTGTTTATTATTATTAAACTCTTTTTTAGAAGATCATATAAATATACAAACAAGTAATATTAAAAATTAAAATACAAAATTGATAGTATAAATATAAAGAGGAAAAAATTAAACAAAATATATACATAATATTTATGTCCTAACTAAAAGGGTTATTGCCAATGACATTCTCTTCCACCCAACTATTGTTTCACTTTTTAGTTGGCTAAACCAATTACAGTTATACATGAGGTATTTCCAACTAATTTGTTTTCTGCTACAGTTAGTCTCCTCAAAATGTGTCCAACTTATTACATTTTCATCAATTTCTCACATCTTTATCTTGTTCTCTAACTTTCGTTCTTGTTTTTCAAATTCCTCATCACTATTTTCATATCTCATTTCACTTATTCCAGCTTTTTGTGTGCATATTCAATTACATTTTCAGGTAATCCGTGACTGAGATTATCCATTTCTCTGATGATTTTTTTTTGTGAGTCTCTTCAGCTACTTATTACTAATTTATTTTCTACTGCAGTTGTTCTACTTCTCAAAATGGTTCCATTCATCAAAACTTTTTTGCCTAATTTCATCAAAGCTTACAAGAACGACCTTCTCCTAGTATTTTGTTCGATGATGAAATTGGAGAAGCCATCTTAAGCATAAAAACTAATAAAGCCCCTGGACCGGATGGCTTGAATGGCAAAATAATTCAAGAAGCTTTCAAATTTCTCCCAGATATGTTCTTTAGATTGTACAAAAAATGCTGGACCACCAAATTCTTTCCACAAATATGGAGAAAAGGATGCCTTATAATTTTAAAAAAGCCTGGTAAAACAGATGTTGGTAACCCCAATTCCTACCGTCCTCTAACATTACTCGATGTCATGGGAAAAATCATGGAAAAAATCATTTTAAATAAAATATACCAAGCTATACCTTCGCCTTTTTCTGACCGACAGTACGGTTTTGTCAAAGGCAAAGATACAGTAGCAGCCATTGAACGAGTAGTCAGTACAGTAAAAAATAGAGAAGAAAAATATGCAGTCGTAATTTTCATCGATATCGCTTCAGCATTTTCAAATGTCTCTTGGAAGTATGCCCTTACACAAATGTTGAAGAAAAAAGTCCCAAAGAATCTATTGGAATTATTTAGTAGTTTCTTTGAAGATAGAGAGGTTTTATATGAAGATACCTCAAAAGTCCTCACGAGGGGCTGCCCCCAAGGATCCTGTAGCGGGCCTGTTATATGGAACTTTGTTATAGACTCACTCTTGGACCAACAATACCCAGAAAATGTAGACATTATTGCGTATGCAGACGATATAGCTGTAATAATAAGAGGCAATACAAAGAAAGAATTAGAGGAAAATATTTTATTATGTACAGAAAAACTGGAGAAGTGGATGCAAGAGTCGAAACAAGAAATAGCAACATCCAAAACTAAATTAATGGTTTTTGGAAATCTGAAAACAAAACCTAGAACCCTTATAAATGGAAACCATATTGGAAAAGTAGACCAATTTAAATATCTTGGCGTTATTATTGATACAAAACTCAGCTTTAATGAACACATAAAATACATCGCGGACAAATCAAAAAACATCTTCTTTGCGATGCGTCACTATCTCAAGCTTAATTGGAATACAGGGAAAGCAATATCCGTAATTTACAAATCAGTAATCATCCCAATAATGTCCTATGCCTGTAATATCTGGTGCCATAGACTAGATATCAAAAAATTAAATAAAACAGTTGCCTCAGCTCAAAGAACATGCTTATTGAGCGTTATTAAAGGTTATAAAACCATTTCCCATGAAGCTGCACAAATAATAGCTTTTGAACCACCTATTTACTATATCATCAAAGAATTAGCAACTTTAGAGACTTTCAGAAAGTACGGAATCTGCTCATACCTTAATGTCGTGTACATGGGAGCTGAGTATACCAAACAGTCTTTAAAATTAGAACTACGGCAAAAGACAATAGATCTATGGAATGAAACTTGGGTTCTATCACAAAAAGGACAATGCACCAAAGACATTTTCCCCACGGTACACATCAGAGCAAAATATGACTTGACATTTACCAGAGACTTCACCTGTATGCTATCAGGACATGGCGAGTTCAACATCCATCTCTACAGAATCAACAAAATTACAAGCCCGGATTGCCAAAGATGCTCTGTTCCAGATACTCCAGCGCACAGAATAATGACATGCCCAATATACAAAGAGGAGAGGGGTTTATATGTAGGAAAAATAGGAACGTTTCATTCTAGTAAGGAATTTTTCAGCAAGTGCTACCAAAGCAATTTAATCTATAGTATAGTATTGTTCTTGGTCAGACCCTAGTATTTTAATTTTTTTATCTTATATTTAAAAAAAAAAAAAAAAATATGTGATATTAAAAAAAAGCCCACAAAAGAGGTAAAACACCCACAAAAGAGTCATGTACAGGTAAAAGAGGCAAAAAAGAAAGAAGAGAAACGCACATAAATCAAAAGAGGCAAAAAAGAGGCATATTGCACACAAAAGAGGCAAAAAAATAAAATAATAATAAATAAATAAAATATATATATATAAAAAGGTATATAAAATAAAAAGCCCACAAAAAGCCCATTTATACTGACTGAACATACATACCTACATGTCAAAACTGACACAACTACCTACTTACACACTAACATAGAACATTACTACTTGACAAAACAACTACAAACTAACTTACTCACGCACTTCATAAAGATAGGTTAATTAGGAGAGGTTATTATTTATTTTTTATGACTTAAGACACTACTTTTACGTATCTTGCTGTGGTTATGTTATCAGCAGTGAGATACATCTATATAAGACCTTTACAACAGTAGCTTAGATAGGAACAGATAGGCGACCAAATGAACCCTTTCTTTTTTTTTATGTAGACACATATAGCAAATAGCAACCACTATTATCAGTTTACCTAAGGAGGGGAATGCGGATAAGTAAACAACAGGTGCCGCACCCCGAAACAGGCTAGTGAACACTAGCTACATTAACTCGCAATTTTTATAATTGCTACAGAGACAGAGTATTTTGTTCGTCTGATTAAACTAGTACTAGTAATTTTACTAGTATGCTGGTCCAAGTAATTTTTTTGCTTTCATGTAAAACTTGTTTTCTTCCTTGACCATTATTTTTCCTTAATTTTTTTTCCATTTCCTTTGAAACTTCTTATTCTCTTTATGTTATCTGTCTTTTTCAATGTTGAAGTCTGTATCGCTTATTTTACCTCTACTTTCTTTTCTTCTAGCTTTTTCTATCCAACTGATTTGATTTTTATTCCTTTTCCGATTGTCTCTCTCTCCCTTTTATTCTCTCACTCTATCTCTCTATTTATATCCTCTCTAGCTTTTCCATGTCTGTCCTTGTCTTCAGTACTTATGTTAACTATCTCTTTTCACATGTATCAGCCTTCTCTCTCTCTCTCTCTCCCCCCTTTTTTCTCTCTCTCTCGTTCTTATTCTCTCTCTCTCAATGTCTCCATTTATATCCTCTGTAGCTTTTCCATGTCTTTCCACGTCTTCAACACTTATGTTATCTCTCTCTTTTCACATAACACAGCCTTCTCTCTGTCGAACCAATTACATTTTCATCCATGCCCCACATATCCCCTTGTCGAAAACTCCTTGGAGAAATCTTTCTTATGCGATTCTATGCTTCTCCTGACCCACATCAACGGTTTCTTCTTCTTCTCTTTCTTCTTCTTCTTCCACAACTACCACACCCCAAACAGTAACAGATATTGAAATTTTCATGAAAGTTGACCTCCTCTAAACCACCGCACCGTTAAACTATCTAGAAAATTATCATAATTAAAATATTTATTACCATTTTCAAGATATAGTAGTCTTGTTTCAAGGTAAAGTCACCGTGGCCAAGTGAATTAGCGCGCTAGCAACCACAACATCAGCAAGCACTCTTTTCTTTTCTTCATGTTTAACTGCAGCCTCCGTGGCGTAATGGTTGTGACTACTGCCCGTAGTCCAGAGTTCCCGAGTTCAACTCCCGGCTGGGGCAGACTTTTCGAAGAAAATTCTGTTCCATCCAAACACGTGAGGCTGCCATTTCCGGCCCTACCCAGGCTGGGTGAGGTTAATGTGGGTAGCTGGTACGATTCCCAGCGAATGGAGGGTAAAACCCCCGTCCTAATCCAGGACGTTAAATCAAATAGAATCGTTGGCGTTAGGAAGGGCATCCAGCCATAAAAAAAAACGTGCTCGACCCTACCAACCTCAACCATGAGGTTGAACAATGCCGACCCCAAAAGCAACATAAGCTAATATGGGATAAAGGCAAGGGAGATATATGTTTAACTAGCGGGCTGTCGCCCGCTTTGCGGGCCGAGGCATGGCCGTGAATGCAAAAAATCCTTTTTCGCCAATGGCAGGTGTTGTAGTGGGAATTTCGAAAAATCCCGTCATATCTAGACTATAGGACAGAGCTTCCTACCAAATTTCAGCTTCCTAGGACTTACCAGTTCGGAGAAACAGTGATGAATCAGTGAGTGAGTCAGTCAGTCAGTGAGTGAAACTCTCTTTTATAAGTTATATAGATTTAAACATGGTGTAATAATTTATTGTAAATACCTTTATGTAAAAAAACCTATAAATATTTAAAACCTTGTTTCGACTACTGGGATAATGGAACATTTTTTCAGTCCTCGCCCGGTAGCTACCACACCAAACATTTCGAACCACGCTACTGCACAAAGCTTCGAGATTAGAGTTCACGAAGACAAAAAAAAGTGTGAAAGATATTTTCAAGGAGTCGTGAAAACTTTGAGCACACAAACTGCCCCTTCTTTTTCTGGATTTAATGAAAAAGAAAAGTGAAACCTCGCGACTGAAATTTTTTTATTTTTTAAGTGGGGTTTAACGTCGCTTTCAACTGCCATGGTCATATCACGACGGGGGTTTTACCCTCCATTCGCAGGAAACTCACAAACCTGCTACTCACATTGACCTCACCCAGCCTGAGTGGGGCCGGGAAAAGCCAGCGTCACGAGAATTAGAATTTGAATGGTCACCCATCCAAGTCTTAACCTCGCTGGATGTCGCTGAACTTCGGTGTTCTGAAGGGAACCGGTGTATTCAACATGCCATCGACGCTGGCTACGACTGAAAAATAGAAGAGGAAAATGTAGTAATAACTTGTCTGGAAGAAAGCGAAACTTAAGGATAAGGAAGATAGGATAAAAGGGCTGGTGAGACGTAGAAAGAAAGGCATCGAGAGAGAGAGAGAGAGAGAGAGGAGTGAGGAGAGAGAGGAGAGAGGAGAGAGAGAGAGAGACAGAGAGAGAGAGAGAGAAGAAGAGAGAGAGAGAGAGAGAGAGAAGAGAGAGAGAGAAGAGAGAGAAGAGAGAGAGAGAGACAGAGAGAGAGAGAGAGAAGAGAGAGAGAGAGAGAGAGAGAGAGAGAGAGAGAGAGAGAGAGAGAGAGGAAGAGAGAGAGAGAGAGAGAGACAGAGAGAGAGAGAGAGAGAGAGAGAGAGAGAGAGAGAAGAGAGAGAGAAGAGAGAGACGAGAGAGAGAGAGAGAGGAGAGAAAGAGAGAGAGAGAGAGAGACAGAGAGAGGAAGTAGAAAATTTGTCTACGCAATTCACAGTAATCTGAAAACAAGAAACAATAACTTCAGTTACCGATTTTTTTAAATGCAAAACAATCAACAATAAATTATTAAGAGAGATAAAAAAATAACAATATTTACAAAATAAAATATAGAAGAAAAAAATATTTCAATTTAAATTTACGATTTTAATGCCCGGGGCGAAGTTAATGCCTTAGGCGTTCTCTGCCACTTAACCCCGCTAGTAGCTTGTAGCTTGATCGGTAAGGCGGTGGAGTTGTATTCCGAAGGTCGGTGGTTCAAGTCCCGGTTTAGCGTAGATTTAATACAGCGAGTTTGAGTATGGTAACATTTTTTTTTCTTACCAATAACTTGAGTTAAAGCACCATATTTGTGTTAGTCACTTTCCTCAATCTACAAAATCTACGCTGAATCCGGGACTTGAACCACCGACCTCCAGGTCACAAGTCGACCGTCTTTTCGATCAAGCTACTGAGGTCGATAACGACCGGAAAGACGGGGTTAATATTGTACAGGGTTAATAGCTTGCATATTGAAGAACTTGCATTTGAACAATCAGTTATAAACTCGATACACGCGCATGCAAAAATGTTATTACGAGTAATGATGCAATTGGGAAACATTCTCAAAATTAGATTTTGTATAAAATTAACTTACAGACTTGGCAATTTGACAGGCATGTGAGTATGGAGAAAGAAAATTCACGAGAATCCCAAATTGGAAATGCACCAGATATTTTCTTTTCGATTTTCAATTCACATTTGGTGACTATTAACTCTAAGGAATAATAAGAAGAAAGGAAGATAATAAGGAACATCATATTTGTGTTCATTACTTTCGTGATATCACAAAGGGTTGGGTGGAAGAGATTGCCATAGGCAATAACCCAGCTCTTTAGTTAGGACATAATTAAGTTTTTATATATTTTTCTATTTTTTTTCATTTTTATTGTATATGTATAGTATAGGGTTTCCATTTTTTTCATTGTTAAAATAATTATTTGTATTGTACATAACTATGTTCATTTATAACTAAAAAAGTGTTGAATAATAATAATAACTGCTCAAATGTTCTTTACTAAACTGCGCTGCAATCGAGACTTGAACCACCGAATTCCACATTACAAGTATGCCACCTTATCGATCATGCTACTGAGGCCAGAGAAAGATAATATATTATAAGAGATAGGGTAAACATTACTTGTATCAAACAAGGGCGTCCAATTTACTGTAAACAATATGCTTAATGTCAGATTAAATGAGGGAGAGAATAAGAGACAGAGAGAGACATAATGAGAAAAAGAGAATGAGAAACATCTTGCTTTACAAAACATATACATGTCCTAACTAAAGGGCAGGGTTATTGCAAATGGCAATCTCTTCCACCCAACCCATTAGTGTCAGATTAAATAAAATGGAGACAGAGACAAGGACGGAGAGAGAGAGAGAGAGAGAGAGAGAGAGAGAGAGAGAGAAAAGAGTATGAAAAACATTGTGCAAATTTTGTTTTACACTGATGTGACCACTGACCAGCGTAATGTATTTTTTTATTTAAATTACAGAATTGACACAGGTTATAAACAATACATATAGATAGTTAAAGAATTGTAAAGAGAGAGAAACATAGATGAGATAGAAGTCAGATTGGATAAAGAAAAGAGAGCAGAGAGTTAGAAGAGGATATAAAAGAGAGAGAGAGACATATATGAAGTACAAGTCAGGTCAGGTAAAGAAAAGAGAGGATAGATAAAGTTAGAGGATATAAAAGAGAGAGAGAGAAACATAGATGAAGTACAAGTCAGGTCAGGTAAAGAAAAGAGAGGATAGATCAAGTTAGAGGATATAAAAGAGAGAGAGAGAAACACAGATGAAGTACAAGTCAGGTCAGGTAAAGAAAAGAGAGGATAGATCAAGTTAGAGGATATAAAAGAGAGAGAGAGAAACATAGATGAAGTACAAGTCAGGTCAGGTAAAGAAAAGAGAGGATAGATAAAGTTAGAGGATATAAAAGAGAGAGAGAGAAACATAGATGAAATACAAGTCAGGTTAGATAAAGAAAAGAGAGAAGATAGTTTGAGGATATAAAAGAGAGAGCGAAACATACATGAGATACAAGTCAGGTTAGATAAAAAAATGAGAGAAGATAGTTAGAGGATATAAAAGAAAGAAAGAGAGAAAGATAAATGAGATACAAGTCAGGTTAGATAAAGAAAAGAGAGGAGAGAGTTAGAGGATATAAAAGAGAAAGAGAGAAAAACATATGAGATAGAAGTAAGGTTACATAAAGAAAAAGAGAGGAGAAGTTAGAGGATTAAAAGAGAGAGAGAAACATACATGAGATACAAGTCAGGTTAGATAAAAAAATGAGAGAAGATAGTTAGAGGATATAAAAGAAGAGAGAGAAAGATAAATGAGATACAAGTCAGGTTAGATAAAGAAAAGAGAGGAGATAGTTAGAGGATATAAAAGAGAAAGAGAAAAAATAGAGAGAAGTAAGGTTACATAAAAAAAAGAGAGGAGATAGTTAGAGGATGTAAAAGAGAGAGAGAAACATACATGAGATACAAGTCAGGTTAGATAAAAAAAATGAGAGAAGATAGTTAGAGGATATAAAAGAAAGAAAGAGAGAAAGATAAATGAGATACAAGTCAGGTTAGATAAAGAAAAGAGAGGAGATAGTTAGAGGATGTAAAAGATAGAGAGAAACATACATGAGATACAAGTCAGGTTAGATAAAAAAATGAGAGAAGATAGTTAGAGGATATAAAAGAAAGAAAGAGAGAAAGATAAATGAGATACAAGTCAGGTTAGATAAAGAAAAGAGAGGAGAGAGTTAGAGGATATAAAAGAGAAAGAGAAAAACATAGAGTAGAAGTAAGGTTACATAAAAAAAAGAAGGAGATAGTTAGAGGATATAAAAGAGAGAGCGAAACATACATGAGATACAAGTCAGGTTAGATAAAAAAATGAGAGAAGATAGTTAGAGGATATAAAAGAAAGAAAGAGAGAAAGATAAATGAGATACAAGTCAGGTTAGATAAAGAAAAGAGAGGAGATAGTTAGAGGATGTAAAAGATAGAGAGAAACATACATGAGATACAAGTCAGGTTAGATAAAAAAATGAGAGAAGATAGTTAGAGGATATAAAAGAAAGAAAGAGAGAAAGATAAATGAGATACAAGTCAGGTTAGATAAAGAAAAGAGAGAGAGAGAGTTAGAGGATATAAAAGAGAAAGAGAAAAACATGAGAGTAGAAGTAAGGTTACAAAAAAAAAAGAGAGGAGATAGTTAGACGATATAAAAGAAGAGAGCGAAACATACATGAGATACAAGTCAGGTTAGATAAAAAAATGAGAGAAGATAGTTAGAGGATATAAAAGAAGAAAGAGAGAAAGATAAATGAGATACAAGTCAGGTTAGATAAAAAAAGAGAGAAGATAGTTTGAGGATATAAAAGAGAGAGCGAAACATACATGAGATACAAGTCAGGTTAGATAAAAAAAGAGAGAAGATAGTTAGAGGATATAAAAGAAAGAAAGAGAGAATGATAAATGAGATGCAAGTCAGGTTAGATAAAGAAAAGAGAGGAGAGAGTTAGAGGATGTAAAAGAGAAAGAGAAAAACATAGAGTAGAAGTAAGGTTACAGAAAAAAAAGAGAGGAGATAGTTAGAGGATTTAAAAGAGAGAGAGAAAGATAGAGATGAGGTAGAAGTCAGGTTAGATAAACATGCTAGTAACATGGAGACCGGGTGACAGGTTAGTAGTAAATTGCGTTCATGATATTTCGAGGAGCGAAGCCTAACCCCGCCCCCCAGCCTCCTGTCTGCAACCATATTCTACATACAATCCTATATTTTTCTTACGTTCCTCTTTTATTCCTTTGTCTGTGTTGTCTAAACTTTTCATCCTAAGGAGTTATCCTAGGTATGGAAATAAAATGAAGTTTTTTTTTTTTAATATTCTATTTAATTTATTTGATAATGTTTTTTTTTTTTTTTTTTTTTTTTTTTTTAATAGGTAAGTGTATTTTATTTTTTTAAGTAGATAGATTAATCATTTAAAATAGGTTCCTTCTATGATCATGCAACTGCCATTTCAGAAGTGAACATAGTATATATTACTTCCAACAATTTTTAATATTAAAAACGGAAGTACTGTGTTCGTTTGTGTAAAAAAAGAAACTGCCACGATTTTTTGACGTAAAATTATTTAAATAATATTTTTTTTTTTTTTTACGTAGTCAAACATTTCAAAAAAGTTTCAATTTACATTTATTTCATTTTCTTAATGGTATTTTAGTCGAAGAAAGAAAATGAAAAAATAACTAAATTTCAGAAGAACAGAAAAAACAGATATTTCTTTCAACTTCTGAAGAGAAAGAAAGTTGACTTGAGGAGGAGGGAAAAAAAATCGGTTGTGAACATCACACGACATTCATTATCTCCAAGAAGAAGTCGAATTCTGCCACTGGTGACTCAACGGTAAGAGATAGCTAAAAAATCAATGCCAAATTTGTAATCAGCACTTCAAAATCATTGAATTTGATATGTTACAACCCCCATTTAGGATAAATAATGAAAAAGTTAGTCAAAGCAGGCGGGTCCCACCGAAATACCGGTAAATTGGGGTCGAGGTCCAAAAAGTTCAAGATATCAAAAAAAAATGATCAAAATAGACCCCTATTATTTTTTTAAAAAAATTCAATATAATGTTCTTCTAAATTTTTTTTGTATCTTTATCCAATTCAAAGGAGCGGCGCTTGCGGCTAAAATTTGCGGTCCTAGGCCGCATTTAACCGCCCGTTTTAACCAAAAGTTTCAGGGTTCGTCTGGTGTATAAAATTAATTACCATACCAAATTTCAAGTCTCTAGCTCTTACCATTCTTGATATATGTAAATATGTATATTGTTTACACACAGACAGACAAACGGACGCACGGACTAATGGCTGAGAACAACTTTTCTGGTATCCTGAGGCTATGATTCGTCCAGAAATGTGAAAAGCTGGATAGGTCAAATTTTCGACGAATACAATATTTTCCTTATTATAGGATGAGGAAATTAAAAAACTATGTACATAGCCAAACATGTACTTCTCAAAAGTTACCTTATAAAGATATCATAAAGATGTACCTACATTACAAAATTTACGTTAGACCTAGTTGACCCCCTTAGTAGTTAAGAAATGGATGATTTAAATAAAAAATAAATGTGTTTCTTTGTGTTATTATATCACAATTTTAGTGGGTAGCGCAGAATTATAGGACATTTCCATATCTTCAATATCCCAATATCTTATTATTGCCTATAATTCCGCCACTAGTCGTTGCTAACAATAAAGCAACTACTCATTTTTCCTCACGAGATATGAATGAATAATGAATGTTTTGGCCGGAGGTGGATTTACTAGTAGGAAATGGATTCATTAATTCATTATTCAGCTACTCCCCTCAGTAGAAATGCGAAACAACTGGACCCATAACTCCAAACTTTGTTCCAAGGTCTCCTTTTGGTCAGAAGTAGGTGGAAAAAATGTACGTGTAGAAAAAGTAAAAAAGGTATTATCTTGGTGTTTATCACAATAATTTTATTGTGACATGTGAAACAGTCGTTTCGCGAAGAACACCTTCGAGAAACTACAGTGCTTATCACAACTACTCAAACTTTGAGTAAGACTGTAGGTGAAAGGATTTCTAAAAACTTTAAAATTAGACATAAGCCACAGGCAAGAACTATAACCATGAGATCATATAACATAGAAGGAACCTTACCTATCTCCACTGAGATCATATAACATAGAAGGAACCTTACCTATCTCCACTGAGATCATATAACATAGAAGGAACCTTACCTATCTCCACTGAGATCATATAACATAGAAGGAACCTTACCTATCTCCACTGAGATCATATAACATAGAAGGAACCTTACCTATCTCCACTGAGATCATATAACATAGAAGGAACCTTACCTATCTCCACTGAGATCATATAACATAGAAGGAACCTTACCTATCTCCACTGAGATCATATAACATAGAAGGAACCTTACCTATCTCCACTGAGATCATATAACATAGAAGGAATTTATGCGTTCAACTTTGAACAGCTGATGGTCCCTCTTTCAACAAATGCCGGCCTCTGATTGGTTCAATTTATTAGAATTTTTTGTTTCCCTCATGCAGTGGCGGATAACTAAACATCCTTCAATTTCACGTCAGATACCAAGTCTTATATTAATACATAATAAGTAGAAAATAAGGAAAGTAGGTAAAAGGGGAAACAAAGACAAAAGTAACAAATAAATAAGTATGAAAAAAGTAAAAATATTATTTTAGAAAAATTACTACAACTCCGGCACTGATTTTGAAATCAGCTGATGGTCCCTACTGGACGCAAATCTTGACACATCGGGTTCCCTCTATGTTGTATTATTTCAGTGACTATATCGGACCAAGTACTGACTTTAAGATAGTTATTATAATTGTTGGGCCGTCAGCAGCGCCAGTTGACTTTTTACCCCAGTTCGCACGCTAATTTTTAAGGTTTTGTCCATATGAAGAAAAAACTTTACAGAGTCATTCCTTTACCGCATGACGCCGACGCGACGTCTGTCACAAGTTTATTTATTTATTTAGAAACTCTTTATTAGTAGAACATATATACAGACAAATAATGGTAAACTTTAAATATAAAAATTGACAATAATAATATAATATAAACAAGAAGAAAAAAAGTATTGAACAGTAACTATCGCGCTGTGGGTTTATGAACGCGCTCATAACGATTTTTCTTTTTCTCTAAATGTCCTTGTTCATAAATTTCACAATAGATTTACAATATTGCCAATTTTCATTGTTTGTATTTATTTATTATTATTATTATTAACCGATCACAGTGAGGGAGCGAAGCAATTTTCCGTTTTCACTTGCGTACTGGACAATTTGACTTTCGTTTGTCTGTTTGTCTACAAATTGTTGATATTTAGTATATTATATGTTCAATTTTACCTATAGTTTCAGGGCGGATTTAGGCCGCTCGCGGACAAACCGAGGTGGTTTTGGTGGAAATTGAAAACTTTTGTTCTATTTTTATTGAAGCAAGCAAAGCTCTTGAAATTTTGTAAAATCGCGTAGGGATCCGCTGGTTCAAATCCCACCCAGTGCATGAATTTTTCCTCATTAGTTTGAGTTTGTGACCACATACCTAATAATAAGACTCTGAAGGTTAGGTGGTAGAAAATGCTCATTAACCTCGCCTGGTGGTTACCTTCCACTAAAGAGTATTATTATTAGTTTTAGCCTTTTTTTCTAAAGATTTAATTCCTCTAGGAAGAACAAAAGTTCATTCCTAAAATTTGGATGCTAAGTTCACCTACATGCCTTTGAATTCAAAATTACAAGAGAACAATGTCGATTCCACCAGGGAACTTTTGTTGCTTTACAAGTACAATAATGGAGCACATAAATTTCTTCCCCGAAAAAAGATATTCATCTTTTCTGGTGGTCCATTGTTTTGTTTATTGTTACTTTAGAAATTACAACGAGCACAAAACACAACGCGCTCAAAACACAACGAGTACATAATAGAAAACACGGCGACCATAATAGTCTAGTACTAAAAGCAAACACAATAAGATTAGGTTAAAACAAAAGTTGGCTCTTACTTCTTCTTCTTTTATGTTTTCATTCTTCTTTTTCTTATTATTTCTAACTCTCTCTACTTATCTTTATTTCTCTCTATGCATAATATTATTTACTTTCTTTTTCTTTTGTTTCTCTCTCATTTCCATCGTTTTTCTAGTATTTCTCTTTTCCTTGTTAGTTTCAAGTTTTCCCTATATGACTCTATTTTACTTTTCTTTCTTTCTTTCTCTCTCTCTCTCTCTCTCTCTGCCTACATTTTTCTTTGTCTATCTTTCTCCCTTTCTAAATTTCTCTCTCCGAATCTTTAAACTTCTCTAATTTCTGTCCCTCTCTTTCTTTCTCACTCTTAATTTTTCTTTTTCTCTATCCTCTCTATACATAGCTGTTGCTCTCTCTTTCTCTCTTCAACACTGTCTTGAAAATTTTCCCTCCTTTGTTCTTTTGTTTTAAATTCAAAACCATGAAAACAATACCCGGTAAAAAGAGGAAAAAGAAAATTTTATTGTTTAAAAAACGGCGTTGAAGATACCGTTTTATCCACATAATTATTAGTATTTTGCATTTTATCCAAGAGAGAGAGAGAGAGAGAGAGAGACAGAGAAAGAAAAAGAGAGAGAGAAAGAAAGAACAAACCAAATTATTAATTAATTAATATTACTATAAATTTGTTTCTTTGTGTTATTATATCACAATGTATGTGAGTAGCGCAGAATTATAGGACTTTCCGCATCTTTAATATCCTAATATCTTATTTTGGCCTATAAGTTTGGCACTGGTCGCTGCTCACATAAAAATCGACTACCTACTCATTATTCCTCACGAGTGTGTAGTGGACCATGGACAGTGGACATCCAAAATATAGAGAAGAAGATAATCTACCTTGCTAAGATTTTGAACCCAAGTCACTGTGCAAACAACGCACTACTCCACTCGGTAACGGTGACTACTCAAAAATATTGGGTGGAAGAGATTGCCATAGGCAATAACCACGCCCTTGTGTTAGGATATATGTTGTATATATATATTTACACATGTCTTTTTATATCTAATAAAGTATTTAATAAAATTAATAATAATAATAATTTTGCAAATAAATTTAAATTAAAGAAGTAGAGGCAGAAGTAGAGGTAATTAAAGAAGTTAGAGATAAGAGGCAGAATTGAGAGTACTTCATATTAAACTCAAGATAAATACTTGAACAAGTGAGTTTGGCAGGAAAAAAATCGCATTACAAAACAAAAAAAGTCTTGTCGTTTTTTTTTATTTATTTTTTTTTTATATGAAAACTGTATTTTCATAAATTAGTAGAGGAAAGTGTACCTATATGGGTCCTGACTATTCCTGATTTAAAATATATAAATAAAAAAATAATAAAAAAAATATTTTTTAATGAGAAGGAGTTTTAGTAACCTTAAGTAACGAAAATAAGTAGTCACCTTTTCTTTTAAAAAATTAATTGTTTTTATTGATCAATAAAAAATAAATACTTTGAGCGAAATTTAAGATAAAGTGTACTGTACAGTGTACATACTACACCATATTATTTTTAAAAAAATATGTACCAAAGAAACATGTGTCAGATTAAGAAAGAAATAATTATACTTATTATATATTTTCTTTTCTTTTTTTAGACTGAATGTAACTTAATCATAATATATATATAAAATAATACAGGTAGACTATGTTAGGACTCTTAGCTATTTTTTTTTTTTTTTTTTTTTTTTGCTTTAATATCTATATTTACAAACATAAAAAGCAAGAGTGCCGTATTTAGACAGTTCCCTCAACTTTTTCTAATGTATGTATCAACACGCCTTAGTCAACTTATTTTTCAGAATCAACTCCTTCACCCTCTTTCACTTCCTCTCTTTCTCTTTCTTTCACTGCCTCTCTTTCTCTCTCTTTCACTTCCTCTCTCTCTCTCTCTTTCTCCCTCTGTCCTTTTCTTTCTCTCTCCCTTTCTCTATTTCTCATTTCCCCCTCTCTCTTTCACTTCCTCTCTCTCTCTCCGTCTCTCCTTCTCCCTCCTTCTTTTTCCCCTCCCTCGCTTGTTTGTTTTGTTTATCAGAAAAGCAGAATTTTCTTTTCGCTTAAATAAAAGAAAAATCACTGAATAGGACTTTTTCTCTCCGAGTTATAGCAGAAAATAAACTTTAAATTTCTGACACAGGTTTTTTACTCGACGGAGAAAATTAACCCGAACTTTTCAGACTTTTGAAAACAAGATAGCAGGAATGACAAGTTTTCTAGCCTTGTTCAATTGCGTAATTTGGAGTTGGTAATTTTCTGGTGTGAAATTCAAAAACATTTATCCCAAAAAGATTATTTTCTGAATGATAGAGAAAAAAAAAAATATATTCAAAAGGTATGTCAAAATTTGGAGCATGGTAAAGCGCTTTTATTTTTATAGGCGGCTAGGTAATGAATTTACAAAAAATCCAAAAAAAAATTATAAAATGGCTTTTTAATGGCCTTAAAGTATCTTCAATAAGGATTCGTGTAACATGACAGTTTTTCTTTTTCACAACCCTGGAAAATGTGCGAAGTTATGAGACTTGAAAAGAAAATATTAAAATAAAGTTCAACGATGAAAGTATTTAAGGCTTTTTTATCAATCATATATTATGACATGGTGTGAGCGAAGGGCCATAATTGTTAAAATGCCGATCAGAAAAAAATTATATTCATCATCATAGGATGGCGTCATCGTGAACGATGGTAGCCAGACAGTGGAGGAATGACTCAGCACTTCTACCACTGTCTTTACAAGGAGGCTAATAATTGACAAGGGCCCCCATAACCAAGTCAATGCTGGTCTACTCCCTGTTTACAGTCCCCAGTCAGACTGCTGGTCTACTCCTTATTTATAGTCCCCCAGCCAGACTGCTGGTCTACTCCTTGTTTATAGTCCCCCAGTCAGACTGCTGGTCTACTCCTTGTTTATAGTTTGTACATTGTACATTGTATTTATACTAAAACTAGCGGGCTGCACCCGCTTCGCCAAGCCATCACACACACACCACCCATACATCACACACCACACCCACACAGCACACACACATCTACACACATCGACACACCACCATCACACACACACCATACACACACACCCACCCAAACACACCTACACACACACACACACAACACAACCACACACACACACACACACAACACAACCACACACATCACACACACACATCCACACACACACACACACACACACACACCACACACACACACACACATCCACACACACACCCACTCGCCCACACACACCCACCCACACACACACACACACACCCACCCACCCACACACACACACACACACACACACAACACAACACACACAAACCACACACACAACACACACAAACCACACACATACACACACACACATCCACACACACACATCATCACACACCCATACACACACACCCACCCAAACACACCTACACACACACACACACAACACATCCACACACACACACACACACACACACACACACACACATCCACACACACACCCACTCGCCCACACACACCCACCCACCCACACACACACACACAACACAACACACACAAACCACACACACAACACACACAAACCACACACACACCACACACAAACCACACACATACACACACACACATCCACACACACACATCCACACACACACATTACCACACACCACACACACACACACACACACACACACACACACACACAAACATCATCGCTGTAAATTTCAAAATCCCGAGCCAAGTCTATCATAGCGGATATTGATAATGTAGCAAACTGGCCCATATTTCGAGAATGGTTTGTCAGAATATGGCAACAAAGGGCTCAAATAAAATCATGTGATGTCCTCAGACAGTTTTTACAATTAAAATATAGGTCCTCGCGATAAATTTGAAGTTCCGTGTTGGAATCTGTAAAAAAACGTGATAAGTCTGAAAAAATGGTCGAAATTTCGAACATTCTGGCTTCTATCTCGAGAACGGTACGTCAGAATGTGGCCTAATATAAATTAAATGAAAGCTAATTTTGTCTAATATGTTATTAAATAATAAAAAATATAGGTCCTCGCGACAAATTTTAAGTTCCGCCCTGGAATCTGCTAAAAAACGTGAAAAGTCTGAAAAAAAGGTCGAAATTTCGAACATTCTGGCTTATATCTCCAGAACGGTACGTCAGAATGTAGCCTAAAATGAATTAAATGAAAGCTAATTTTGTCTAATGTGTTATTAAATAATAAAAAATATAGGTCCTCGCGATAGATTTCAAGTTCCAGGGCAAAGACTGTCTTAAAATCGGACCCTTCCTCAAGGAAATACTTGAGGAAGGTCATAACTCAAGGACGGTTTGGAATTTCGGACTTTTGAAAGTTTTCCTGATATTTTCCGGCAATTTTACTTGGGGTCGCCTCTCATCAATTTTTTGCTATCTCTTACCGTTTCGCCTAAACAATTCGGACACACAAAGATATTACAAAGCCCGTCCATATTTCTCATTTATATATAGAGATAAATAAAGAGGTGCTTTGTTAAACTGTTGTCATAATGGGACTACCTGTCTTGCGCTGACAGTCTAAATAAAGCACTACTAAACTTATATTTATACTTATAGTCTCCCAGCCAGACTATGTTTAAATACCTCCATAAAACAAGTGCTTATCACATGATAACAATAAAATCAAGAGAGAGAACGTAAAAATATTTATTAAAAATACTCTACAACTGGTGCCACATGATTTACTCACATCAAATTAAATTAAGGAGAGATAATGTTCATCATTATCTCTCCTTGATGTGAGGTTCATCACATCAAGAGCTCAAATCATTGTTCGCAGGTCAATTCCTAATCATTCAGTCCATTCCACATCGCTAGAGTAAATACCTCCAGAAAACAAGTGTACATTTAAAAACATAAACCCCTTCATGAACTTTTAGAAATTCATACAAAACCCCTTGTGGTCCCTTCAAAAGCCATCGATACCCCTTACTCTTCACCTATCATATAACTTCTTCATAAATCTCTGTTGCTCCTTCTATTTAACCATTTCATAGAGTTTCCGGCCCCTTCAAACCCCCTTGTTATTCCATCGATACCCCTTGCTCTTCACCAATCATAAAACCCCTTCATAACTCTCTCGTGCTCCTTCCATTTTAATAATTCCCCTTGTTGCCCCTTCATATCCGTTGCTCTTAATATAAAACCCCTTCATTTTCTGTCTGTTACACCAACCTTCTATTTCAATCATTCCTCTTGCCCCTTCAAAACCCCTTTTTGCCCCTCACACGCGTTGCTCTTAAAATATAAAAACCCCTTCATTTTCTCCCTATTACACTTTTCAGTTAACCTCTTCTCCATGAACTTTGTACCGGAATCGTATAATATTCGTCATTTAAATAATCTCTTGAACAAATATGATTTACTAATGAAATCCTTTTATCAAATAGAGAGATGATAAATGTATTCCGGGGTCGGAATGTAAAACATACACACTTCCCAGGTAACTGTTGATGCGTGGGATGGGAAACTTGGAGTGGGAGACGGATGGGAAAGATATGAGAGATGGGAGGGTTTACGGAAATGGAGTGGGAAGAGTAAATCAGGGATGAAGAATGGAGGAATCATGATTAGAAGGGAGGAAGTGTTATGAGAAGGAAGTATTTTTATCAGAAATTTTCTGATGATTTTTTCTGAAATAGGAGAAATTGATTAGATTATGAGGGAAAAAAGGAAAGATTAGTAAATGGAGATTCTCTTGAAATTGATTGAAACAGAAAAATATTAATGTAACAAGGGATAAGAGAAATAAAGGAAGTGAAAGAGAGAAGGTAAAATAGAAAGTGTGATGAGAGAAAGAGAAAACAAAAGAGAGATTTGATGAGAGAAAGAGAAAGGTGCATTGATTAGGATAGAAAAAGAGAGAAACAATTTATAATAAGAAACGAAGGAGAAAGAGAGAAAAAGAAAACACTTAAAAGAAAGAGCAAGAAAAAAGGAAAAGGTGTGTGAATCAATGAATAGAATAGAGAGAGAGAGAGAGAGAGATAAAAAAAAAGGAAGGAAAAAACCGAAGAAGAGGAAAAAACAAGTGATAAAAAACGAAAAATTGATTAATACAGTAAAGAGAAAAGATAACCTTACATTAGATATTTTTGGAAGTAAAAAAAAGAGGAACACAGGACAAGACATGAAATAAAGAATGGAGTAAAAAAAGGAAACAAGGTAAAAGAAAAAGAGGAGGACGGAGGTAAAAATAGAAAAAGAGAGGCAGAAAAGAGAGGGTATGAGAGAGAGAGAGAGAGAGGTTAGGAGAGAGAGAGGGTATGAATGAGAGAGAGAGAGAGAGAGAGTATGAGAGGAAGTTTTTGTGAATTGGAAAGTTGGGAGTACTTTTTTAATTACAAAGGTAATAATTTGTACCCGGACGAAATTTATTTGAACAAGAATGACAAAGCTTATTAATCCTTAGAGAGAGAGAGAGAGAGAGAGAGAGAGAGAGAGAGAGAATAGAGTGAGAGAGAAAGATATATAGCAGAGAGAGAGAGAGAGGAAGAGAGAGGTAAAAGAGAGAGATAAAAGAGAGAATGAAAGAGATAGAAGAGAGAGAGATAGAATCGTTAGAAGAGATTTTTGACAAAAAGAAAACAACAAATTTGAATTCAATTTATGTAAAAGGAAAATTATGATCAATTTACTATTGAAGTCCTATTATTCCAGCAGTAAGTTAAAGACATAATTATTATTATGTGGTAAAAATCCCGAAAGGGAGGATAACTTGTCATGTCCCGGCTGGGTTTCGAATCCACGAAATCTGGAATCCTTGGATTCACAGAGTTTACCCGCCTTTACCACTGAGCTACTGGGACAGACCAGTCCTTATGATAGACAGGAACGAAACAGCCCATAGTAGGCATTTAACAAAGTCGGAGGGGATACTTGCTTGTGTAAGTAGCGAAACAGGATAATAAGACTCTGAGGGTTTGGTGGTAGATAATGCTTTGAGTATTAACCTCGCCTGGTGGTTACCTTCCACTGAAGAGTATTAATAATAATAGTAATAATAATGCTTTTTCTTTGTGTTCTTTACCACTTTAATTTACAATATCTTGTATTTTTTTTTGCCTATGATTCTGCCACTGGTCGCTGCTTCACACCAAAACAGCTACTTATTTTTCCTCACGAGGTATGAGTGGACCCCGAACATCCAAGTACAGAGCAGAAAAATTCCTACACCGCTGGGGATTGACCATGTGTGCAATGCCTAGCGCGCTAACTCACTCTGCCACAGTGACTAGCTACAATGAGTATTATTATTATTTTTCTAATTTACCCACTCCTTTATTCACTCTTGTCTCGAGCATTCTATTTACTCCACAAATCATACATTACATTATGTACAATATGTACATACTGTATATGCAGCCTCCGTGGCGTAATGATTGTGACTACTGCCCGTAGTCCAGAGTTCCCGAGTTCAACTCCCGGCTGGGGCAGACTTTTCGAAGAAAATTCTGTTCCATCCAAACACGTGAGGCTGCCATTTCCGGCCCTACCCAGGCTGGGTGAGGTTAATGTGGGTAGCTGGTACGATTCCCAGCGAATGGAGGGTAAAACCCCCGTCCTAATCCAGGACGTTAAATCAAATAGAATCGTTGGCGTTAGGAAGGGCATCCAGCCATAAAAAAACGTGCTCCACCCTACCAACTTCAACCATGAGGTTGAACAATGCCGACCCCAAAAGCAACATAAGCTAATATGGGATAAAGGCAAGGGAGATATATATATATGTACATACTGTATATGTCACAGGAAATTTACTACACACATACACTTACTTGAAACTCTGCATAGACTTTAATGTTTACCCTTTTCACACATATGTAACCTATGTATGACACTAAGCGTGTGACAAATGTTGCATACACACCATTATTTTACTTCCGATAAATTTCTAATATTAGAAATCGGAAGTATTGTGTTCGTTTTTGTAAAAAAAAATATTTTTTTGCTCCGATTTCAATTTTTTTCATATTTCTGGACGTTTCATAACCTACTGAGTAAATTTGGTTTTGTGTCCGTCTGTCGGTCTGTCTGTCTGTCTGTCGGTCTGTAAAAACGACTCCTTGTAACGCGCAAATCTCGGAAACTACTCGACCGATTTTGATGAAATTTTGCACACATTTAGGAGACATTCTGTAGATGGTCCATTTTAAATTCATCGAATTCATACCAGCGGTTCTGGGTGAAAGAGACCATGCGCCTGACCACTAACTTTTTACTTAAACGCTTATATCTCGTGAACGGTACACCCGATTTTAATGAAATTTTGTATGGTTATGCATATTATTATTTTACATAGGCTTTTTATATTTATTTTTAAATTAATTATAATTTGACTCTGATATTTAAGAAAATCCGAAATTTTGGACAATAAAGTCAAAAAATAAGAACCACGACTTGCCGATACAGAATTTTTTGTAGAATCTAGAATGTAGAAAAAACGGTTTTCTACCATATAAAACAAATTTGAAGAAAATCGGTTGAGCCGTTATGGAGATACAAGTAATTTTCTATAAAATCTCAAAATTGGCACGTGTTTACAATGTGAAGCAATCACGAGGAAGTATTGTGTTCATAATTGGCAGTGTTTTTAGTATGACTCCGTGCGGTGAACAAAACATGGAAAATAATAATCGTTCATTCACAAAAAAAAACTAAAGAAAAATTCGTGCCGAAACACAAAAAAAAATCTTGCTCAGAATTTCAACTCAGGAATAATCCCATTAAACAAATGAGGAAATTAATTGAAAATTATATTGAATTGTTAGGATTTTAACATAATTATATTACTTCCGAGAAATTTCTATTGTTAGAAATCGGACGTATTGTGTTCGTTTTTGTAAAAATAATAATATATTTTTGCTCCAATTTCAATTTTTTTCATATATTTCTGGACTTTTCATAACCTCCTGAGCAAATTTGGTTTTGTGTCCGTCTGTCGGTCCGTCGTGCGTCGGTCTGTTAAAAATATTCCTTGTAACGCGCAAATCTCGGAAACTACTCAACAGATTTTGATGAAATATTCCACACATATAGGAAACGTTCTGTAGAACGTCTCCTACGAGATTGTGTCCATAATTGGCAGTGTTTGGCTGGTTGTACGGTGTAAGGTTCCAACGGAAACTCCATACATTTCAGACTGAGATCTATTGTTACCACTTGATTCTATTTGGTTTCAACGGCCTGAGTTTAGTTATTCAGTTTTACCGTCTATTTGCTGAAAATCGTACCAGCTACCCTAATTACCCTCAGTTCACCCAGCCTTGTTTGGGCCAATAATCTCAGATTCAGTGGCATGGAAGGAACAGAATTTTCCTTTGAAAATTATGATCTGAAAGGTGTTTAGAATAATTAGCTTTTTTTTAATGTTTTTAAGAAAGTCCTGTACCTAATAGTAATATATTATAATACTTTTTAGCGGAAGGTAACCACCAGGCGAGGTTAATGTTCAAAGCATTTTCTACCCCCTAGCCCTCAGAGTTTATCATTATATGGTCACAAACTCAAATTAATGAGGAAAAATTCATGCACTGGGTGGGATTCGAACCAACGGATCCCTACGCTACCCCAATTGTCAGACTAGCGTGTTACCCACTTGACTAACAATGCACGTTTTCTTCAGATATATCTGCATAATTATCTTCAGATAGTCTACAAGGGGAAGATATCGAATAGAAAGTAATTATGGTCTATAAAACAATTGGCCTGGATCAAGGGAGTACTGTAAGGATATTATGGGAAATTCCAGTGTCGGATATGAAATTCCTTACTACAGGGTGTACCTTAAATACGTCATCCAGCATCATGGGGTCAAACACTTGCGAATTGCAATGGAAATAGTTATAGTTGATATCATCAGTAATAATTAATAGTAAAATTACTGATACATTTTACATGTAAAAATATGAAATGATATAGTATATATCTCCCATGCCTCTTATTCCATATTACCTTATGTTGGAATCGGGGTCGGCATTGGTCAACCTCATTGTGGAGGTTGACCAATTAACCTGAACCACATTAACCTCACCCAGCTTGGTAACCTCACCCAGGTAGGGCCGAAAATAGTATAATTACTAATATAGGAAAATTAGTAAAAACATCATCATTATTATTATATTAATATAATAAGCTTTGCTAGGTAGAACAAAAATATACATATAAAGTAAAATACAATGAAATTATAAAACAAGGAAACAAAAAGATTAAGCAAAGATACAAAAACAAGAAATAAAATGAAGTTAATGCCCTATCTAAAGGGCGGGGTTATTGCCTGTGGCAATCTCTTCCACCCAACTCTTTTAGCCTTTTTATTCTCAGAAGTTATCTTTTAGCTTAGGATATAGTATTAGTAATGTTAGAAAATGTGTTTAAAACTCACCTAACCCTGTTTTCTCATAGGCCTAGCGGAATGTCTGTTCATAATGAGGATAGAAATAATAATAATATATTATCTTGGTGATAATGATAATATGTATATTATAAGCACATATTTAGAATTTTCATTAGATTTAGATTTATAATATTAAAATAAGATAGAATAATTACAATTTCATTAGCTAGGGATTTAATGTAATAGTTAGAAAAGGATCTTTTGTAATCCGTTTATTGTATAATAAATAAATACATGTATTATGGACTCCAGTATATTCAGGATGGTAAAAGCTTACAAGAAATAGCCTCTGCTGAGTTATTCTATTATTAGAATAAATTATATATAAAAAAGAATAAGTTATATAATATGAGAGAGAAAGATAGAGGAAGGTAAGAGAGATATTGAGAAATAAAGAGAAAATGACGGGAAGAGATAAAGGAATAAAGTGAGATAGAGGAAAAGAGAGAGATAACTGGAAGAGACGGAAAAGCAAGAGATAGAGGAATAGAGTGAGATAGAGGAAAAGAGAGAGATAGAAGAAGAGAGAGAGAGAGAGATAGAGAATAAATGGAAAGAGACGGAATAGGATAGAGATAGAGGAAGAGAGAGAGAGATTAAGTAAGAGAGAGAAAGAGAGACATATAGAGATGAAAAGAGAGAGATAGAGAGTTTGAGGAACAGAGAATAAGAGAGGAGAAGGATGAGAGAAATAAAATGAGAGAGAGAGAGAGAGAAGAAAAGGTGATAAAGCAAATTAAAAAAAAAAATAAGATAGAAAAGGAAAAAAAAAAAAAAATTAAAAAAGAAATTAAAAGAGTGCAAGATATAAGAGGGGAAAAAAACGTAGGAGAAAATACATCGCCGACCATTTTTCCCCGTGTCACCCTATTGCACCCTTTTTTCCCCCTTTTTTTCCCCCTTTTTTTCCCCCTTTTTTCCCCTTAGGGAATAAAAACAGGACATACCCTTGATTTTTTTTATTCCCGATTACAAAAAACAGGAGACTGCATGTTTAATTATGAGAGGTGTTTTGACCTACAACTTGGCCTTTTGACCTATTGCTCGTCGCATTGTGCCTTATGTCCGATTTTTGAGTCATTTTTTTTAATATTAAATTTCATATACATAATCTTTTTTGTAGATCTATTTTTTTTTTTAATGTGAGTTTTCAATTTTATTTGAGGCTTTGAATTACGAAATAGTTTTGTTTTTTTCTATTCATGATAAATTAAATTAAGAAGAGGTGTTTTGTACTATAACCTGTTAGCTATTAGAACTAGAATACCTCAAATAATTGGATGCATCACTTTACAAACAATTTTCTGTAAAAAAAAAAAAAAATTGTTGCATTGCTTTGGCTACTAACTGCAAAATCATGAAGGTTATAAAAATATGTAATCAAGCTATGTGTGTGAGAGATAGTTTGTTGTGTGGGTATGAGGTAGAGAGAGAGAGTGTGTGTGTGAGAGAGAGAGAGTGTGTGTGGGGGGGGAGAGAGAGAGAGAGTATGTGTGTGTGTGCCCCTGAGTATTCACACTGGTACAATAACCTGGATTAATACTCAGTACTCCACACTACTCAGTACACCCTAGAGTGCTTTTAGTGGTTAAAAAATCTCTTTAGTGCATTCGCTAACACTGAAAAATATTTTTTTATGATTTACTATTTCACTATTTTTTTGTTTTTCTCTTTCTCCCTATCTCTCTTCTTTCTCTCTCTTCTCTCTCTCTTCTCTCTCTCTCTCTCTCTCTATCTCTCTCTCTCTTTCTTCTCATCTTCTCTCTCTCTTCTCTCTCCTCTCTCTCTCTCTCTCTCTCTCTTCTTCTCTCTCTCTCTCTCTCTCTCTCTCTCTCTCTCTCTCTCTCTCTCTCTCTCTCTCTCTCTCTCTCTCTCTCTGTATATATAATAAAAATTATACTTATAATTTATGTACCTATAAAAATCAGTTTAATTCCCTCTCTCTTTCATATGGTATGTATGTTAATCTATACAGTATGTTTCAGAAAAGGTGGCCACCCCCTCGTAACTTTTGAACGCGACGGAATTTTTCAATTCTGTAAAGTCCTAGGTATAGGAAGTGCCCTATGGCCCATCCTGTGGTCATATTTTTTTTTGGCCCCGGTCGGCCCTTCCGGATTTTAGGCCATATTTTTTCATTTTTCTCGCGAATTTTAAATGGAATGCTATATTTTTTATTCCTGTTAATTAAAGTTCAAGTTAGGCTGAGTATAATGAGCTTTTAAATTTTTCAAAAACCTTATCAGGGGCGGAGCTTGTAGGGTGCAAGTTTCAAAATTGTTACAACCTGTATTTCAGCGTTAGTTAGATTTTTTAGTACTTTTTTTATGTTCATAGGTTCAAAATATTGTTTTACACCATATGAAATCAAAAAAATATTCTTGTTTACTTCTAATCAGGGTCATAGTAAGGTTTTGTAAAAGTACTTTTTTTCTCACGTCAATTTTTCCGTAAATTAATGGTGTTCTCGAAATTGGCATTTTTAGAGGTGAAAGTCTGCAGTGACATATGTTTTTTATGCTTGAAATCGAAAGAAAACTTAATGCAAAAGCGATTAAGATCATAAAAAAAGCCATTTAACCTGCTAGTTTTTTCACGACAGTGTCCGGTAAAGTGGGTGAATTTCGTATTGGATTTTTTTTGTTGTTGAGGAAACACAATTGGCATAGAAAATAAATAATACCTAATAAGGGAATAATACTTCAATTAACATAACTAAATGCGAAATTAATGAAGATTATTTCTTCTAAATCAGTGCCGGATATTTTTTTTTTCTCTCTCTTTCTCTCTCTCTCTCTTTTCTCCTCTTTAAAATAATTGAATTGGTTTAATTTTTACCCTCAAGAGTTTGGTACTTGACCTGGTATTTTTTTCTCTTAAATTTCGAGATAATTAGATTTTTATTTAGAGACCTGGTATTCATTACTAGCAACACCAGTATGATTTTTTTTTTTTTTTAATTTGGGTTTAATATCGCGTTTCAACTGCATGGTCATATCATAACGGGGGTGTTACATTCCATTCGCAAGAAACTCACCAACCTCCTAAACACATTTATCTCACCCAGCCTGGGTTAGGCCGGAATGCCAGCATCACGAAGTCTTCTCCTCGCTGGACGTTGCTTAACTTCGGTGATCCTACAAGAATCGTTGCATTCAAAGCGCCATCTCCAGAATTATTGACAATGTGTTTTCTACAGATTTTACCAACTTACCAACTAAAATTGTCTCAAGAGGGGACCCCTAGGCCGACTTTAGAAGCAGCATTATCCGATAATTATTTTTGATACAAGTTGAACTTTGAAAAGTGAAAAAAAGAGAGAGAGAGAAAAAAAAAGATATCCGGCACTGATTTAGAAGAAATAATTTTCATTTAATTTCGCATTTAGTTATGTTTATTGAAGTATTATTCCCTTTAGATATTATTTATTTTCTATGCCAATTGTGTTTCCTCAACAAATAAAATCCAATACGAAATTCACCCACTTTACCGGACACTGTCGTGAAAAAACTAGCAGGTTAAATGGCTTTTTTTATGATCTTGATCGCTTCTTCGTTAAGTTTTCTTTCGATTTCAAGCATAAAAAACATATGTCACTGCAGACTTTCACCTCTAAAAATACCAATTTCGAGAACACCATTAATTTACGGAAAAATTGACGTGAGAAAAAAAGTACTTTTACAAAAACCTTACTATGACCCTGATTAGAAGTAAAGAAGAATATTTTTTTGATTTCATATGGTGTAAAACAATATTTTGAACCTATGAACATAAAAAAAGTACTAAAAAATCTAACTAACGCTGAAATACAGGGTGTAACAATTTTGAAACTTGCACCCTACTCGCTCCGCCCCTGATAAGGTTTTTGAAAAATTTAAAAGCTCATTATACTCAACCTAACTTGGAATTTAATTAACAGGAATAAAAACTATAGCATTCCATTTAAAATTCGCGAGAAAAATGAAAAAAATTGGCCTAAAATCCGGAAGAGCCGACCGGGGCCAAAAAAAATATGACCACAGGATGGGCCATAGGGCACTTCCTATACCTAGGACTTTACAGAATTGAAAAATTCCGTCGCGTTCAAAAGTTACGAGGGGGTGGCCACCTTTTCTGAAACATACTGTATACAGGACTACCTACCTACCTACCTACCTATGTTTGTATGTTTGTTTGTCCGGAGTTGTTTAGCCAAAACGGTAAGAGATAGCGAAAAATGTCTCAGGATTGACTCTCCCAAAAACCATTATCGCTTTGTCCAGAAAAATTATAAAAATTTCAAAAAGGCATTGCTGTCCAGCAGTACGGCCATGCCTTAGTAAATTTGAAATTTAGTCCCGTTGCAAAGCACGGGCAAACGGCTAGTTGTAAATAAAGTTCATAAATACCTATATTCGATTCTCTCTCTCTCTCTCTCTCTCTTCTGAATTGACTCTTTCAAGTGTACTTGACCAATTCGAACAAAACTAGGTTCGTGTCAGAATAACTCACTATATGTAGCTGAATTTTTTTACTTTCCTTATCCTATAATAAGGAAAGTATTGTATTCGTCGAAAATTTGACCTACCCAGTTTTTCACATTTCTGGACGAATCATAGCTTCAGGATACCAAAAAACTTGTTTTCAGCCATTGGTCCGTGCGTCTGTTTGTCTGTCTGTCTGTCTGTGAACAGGATATCTCAAGAACGGTAAGAGCTAGAGACTTGAAATTTGGTATGCAAATCAATTTTATACACCAGACGAACCACGAAACTTTTGTTTGAAATCGGCCGCAAAATGCGGCCGCAGGGCCGCAAATATTGGCCGTAAGCGCCGCTTCTATGAATTGGTTAAAGATACAAAAAAAGTTAGAGAACAACATATTCTTAGATTAAAAAAATAATAGGGGTCTCTTCTGATCATTTTTTTGATATCTTGAACTTTTTGGACCTCGGCCCAATTTACCGGTATTTTGAGGGGGACCCGCTTTGATTAACTTTTTTATTATTCATCCTAGATGGACATTGTGACATATCAAATCCAATGACTTTGAGGTGCTGATTACGAATTTGGCTTTGATTTTTAGCTAAATGTTACCTTTGAGTCACCAGTGGCTTTTGGTCCTGTTCCCATCTATACTTATAAAAGAGAGTTTCACTCACTGACTGACTGACTGACTGACTGACTGATTCATCACTGTTTCTCCAAACTGGTAAGTCTTAGGAAGCTGAAATTTAGTAGGTAGCTTTGTCTTATAGTCTAGATGTGCAATATGACGGGATTTTTCGAAATTCTCACTACAACACCTGCCATTGGCGAAAAAGGATTTTTTGCTTTCACTGCCATGCCTCGGCCCGCAAAGCGGGCGACAGCCCGCTAGTTCATAATAATTATGATAAGGAAAGTCGTGTGATGTTTACACCAGATTTTTTCTTTTACTTTGCCTTTTCCCAAACCTACTTGGGGTTAGCGTTGTTCAACCTCATGGGCGAGGTTGATTGGTTGTGGTACTTTTTCACGGCTGTATGCCCTTTCTTTCTGAACGTATGGAATTTAACGTAAATTTCGAATACCAAATAATAAAAAAGGAGTTCTATTTTAAAATCTCTTTTAATTTTATTGCTCACCTTAAAAAAAAAAAAAAAAAAAATTGCTCTCCTTCAGCAGCAATGGTGTCTTCACATAGTGACCCAGTCACTCAATCCTTCCACCACCTCTCTTCTTCATAAAAGGTTGTGAAACTGAGTATATTCCACTAAGAGAAATAATTCAGTCCACTTTCATAACAACCCTGTTCCAAAATGAGATAACACCCATTGAACAAGAACTGATACAGTTACCAACAAAACATGGAGGATTGGGTATTAGCAATCCTGTTGAATCAGCTGAAAATGGATTTCAAGTCACAAGTGAGAAATGTAAAGAATTAATAGATTCTATTGTTCAAAAAGCTCCCTTAGATATTCAGAATCATATAATTCATGTGTTAAAACAGCAATAAATGTTGAAATAATTCGGAAAGAAACAAAAATGAAGGAAAAGCAGGAAAGAATATTTTATTGTTACCTCCTGATAAAGAAAGAATTTTGAAGCGCACAACTGATGCAAAGGCATCACATTGGTTAAATGTTATCCCTAAAACAATTGATAATTTTGATCTTTCACCAGATCAATTTCGTGACGCTTTAGCCTTGCGATATAATCATCAACTTAAAAAACTTCCAGCAGTTTGTGATGGTTGTGGTGAAATCATGAGTGTAACCCATGCCTTGAATTGCAAAAAAGGTGGTTTGGTGAAATATGGGCATGATTATTTACGAGATGAATGCGTACATTTGGCGAGTTATGCTTGGAATGGTATTGTAAAAGAACCGATTATGAAAGATTCAAGCCCAAATGGTCCAGCTCTAATAGCTGATTTCAAGATAACTGGTGTGTGGGAGTCAGGAAGGACTGCGTTTTTTGATAACCGCATAGTAAATGCAGACGCATCCTCCTACTCCTCACAATCTTGGTCATCAGTATCAAAAAAACATGCAAAAGAAAAGCACGAGAAATACAATGCGGCCGCTGAAGATGTGAGAGCATCTTTTACAACATTGGTCTGCTCGTGTGATGGAGCACTACATGTAGAATTTGAGCAATTTATAAAGAGATTATCCCAAGCACTGACAGACAAATGGAAGAGAAGTTATTCTCAAATTTTCAGTTGGTTGAAAGCCAAGATCCAACTGGCAATTGTAAGAGCAGTGTCCCTAAGGTTGAGAGGAACGAGACAGCGGTTTAAATCAGCAATTATTGAAGATGGAGCAGGTGTAGACTATATAATATGTCAATAAATAAATATAAATATCTTATCTTTCAAAAAAAAAAAAAAAAAAAAAAAAAAAAAAAAAAAATCAAACACATGAGCACCTTCTAGTATATAAGAGAATGCCGTTGGCATTAGCACCGCCCTTGATCAAGTTTCGTTTTGTTAATTTTAATTTCTATGTATTTATATATTCTATGTTATTTGTAAATAAAACTTGATCCAAAATGTTTAATAATAATATGTCGTCAGCTAGAAAACTCCTGCTCATTGGAAGATCTACTTCAGGCAATCGATCTACTTCGGGCCCTCCAAAATACCGGTAAATTGTGGGGCCCGGTCCCAAAAAGTCCAAGATATCAAAAAAGATGATCAGAATAAAACCTTATTATTTTTTTATTGTGTGAAAATCTTGTTTTTTTTTTACAAAATTTTTTTTCGTATTTTCTATCGTTTAGTCAGAACCACCAAAGGCCGAACTGGTCAGAATCGTTTAGTCAGAACCACTGGCGGCACCGGTTTTGTCGCGTCCTCTTCACAAGTGAGTTCTACACTACACACTAAATTTCAAGTTTCTAGCTCTTACCATTCATGAGATATCTTGTTCACAGACACATGGACACGCATACACACACACACACACACACACACACACACACACACTCTCACACACGGATCAATGGCTGAAACTTTGGATTTAAACTCTGCGGACCCTAACACGTGTTTTGGCACTGAAAACTGGCTATCGAAAAATTTCGGTGCTTTCTATAGGACAAGGAAAGTAAAAATGAAAAACATGCCTTAGAAAAGTAAAGTTGATATGATGGGAAACAAATTCCAACACATCTTATTACATGACATAAAAAATTTAACTGTCATTCTATTATTTTCGAAAAGATAATAAAATACACTGCCAATTATGGACAAAATACTTTCTCGTGAATGGTAATCGAAATTTTCAACTTTATTAGCGCTAAAATCACAGATTTTTTTTTTAAAACTGAATTACTTGTTTTTACAGGAGTTCTCAACTGAATCTCTTCAAGTTTGTTTTTATATATATTTTAGATTCTACAAAAATTCTGTATCGAAAAGTCGTGGACCTTATTTTTGAGCTTTTTTCTAAAATATTTCGAATTTTCTTAAATTGTATAATATTAGAGATGTATTGTATTGTTGATAGTCCCATTTTATTTATACACTTATACTCTCCACTTGAATTAACAGTACACTTGATTTAAATGAAAGTTTGTATTTATAACTATGCTTATTAGCGTTTTACATAGTGCAATAAATTATATTTTAATTTAATTTTAAATCAAGCGTACCTAGTGTATAAGCGTATAAATAAAATGGGACTAATATCTACAATACATCTCCAATAGCTACATTTTATGTAACCTACAAAATTTCGTCAAAATCTATTTAGTAGTTTCTGAGATTTACGCGTTACAAGGAATGTATTTAACAGACAGACAGACAGACACAAAGCCAAAGTTGCTCAGAAGGTTATCAAACGTCCAGAAATATGAGAAAAAAATGAAATCGGAACAAAATATTTTTGTTGTTGTTGCAAAAACGAACACAATGCTTCCGATTTCTAATATTAGAAGTAAAAAAAAGAAGAAAAAATGCTATCATGAAAATCTCGTAATTTTTAAGGACCCTTAAAAAACGAATCTCACATCTCCGGCGAAATTTTATTACACCCTGTGTGGATTTATGACGTCCCTTAAATATGTATACCTGATTCGGCTGATGGGATGGAAGAGGAGTGATGGATGAGCATATATTAACAAAGAGGAGGTGAAAATGGAGAGTCGAGTTGGAAAAATGGGGAGGATCCGAGGCGAAAATGGGAATAAACTGGGGTTGAGATTTGGGGGGAGTGATGGTGAGATGTGGGAGGGGGGAGTTGGAAGAGTGGGGGTAAAGATTTGGGGGAGTGGGGGCAAAGATCACATAAGAGTGCGGGTTGGATTTCTAAGGAGTGGGGATGAGATTTAGGGGGGAGAGGGGGGGTAAGATTTGGGAGGACCAGAAGCACAGAGTAAGAATACCGAGGAAGATGCGTTTTTAATGACTACCTGTGAACGCTCTACCGATAACTTTGTCATACTGGAAATCAGCCTGTCTTATGACCTCCTTCGAAAACTGTAGGTACTAGGGTCTGAGGTCTGGGATGTAGGGAATAGGTCAGGGTCCTAGTTGTGGCCGCCCACTTTTAGGGACAGAACAATATCCCTCCTTATTACAATTTCCTCTTTGGCTCCTCTTCATTATACTTCAATGGGCGAGAGAGAGAGAGAGAGAGAGAGGAAGAGAGAGGGAGAGAGAAAGAGAGATATAGATAAAGAAGAGAGAGAGAGAGAGAGAGAGAAAGAGAGAGAGAAGAGAGAGATAGTGGATGAAATGACAGGGCTTGGAATATATGAAAACATTGAGGGATATGTCACGCCTTGCTGTTTATCGACATGTGTCAAATTTTATCACCATGTGTGTCAAATTTTATCACCATACTGGAAGGTTATAATCTGGACAGGTGAACTCTGGAATTTTGATATGCTATTTAGCGACTGTTTTTATTTTGAATGAATGAAAGCTAATACATTCATACAAAAAAATAAAATATACGTACATGGATATTCGATGAACAATATACCTGTTGCGTTAATATCTCGTTGAATACACTACTTTTTATTTTATTTATTACTTCCGAGAAATTTCTAATATTAGAAATCGGAAGTATTGTGTTTGTTATTGTAAAAAAATAATCATTCACAGCCTTTCTTTTCGTAGCCATTATTATTATTTTAATTTATAGAGGTGGATGTGCCCTGGAACCGCTTTCGCATTACTTCAGGACACTTTACCTTTACATCCATGCCATTCTTCGGGTCTCTTCTACTGCAATTTAAATAACAAAAAACATTTAAGAATTTTATCTATGTATATAATATTATTTTTTTAAAAGTTCTGTTTCTGTTCTTCTTAATTGTTATATGTTTAAAAAAAATAAATGATGAAAAGTATAAAAAAAAAAAAAAAAAAAAAATCCGGAAACGGAAAAATCTCGTTAGAATTTTCGCTCGGCCGGGATTCGAACCCGCAACCTCCGTATCAGCAATTCAGCAACCAATGCTATTAACCACTGAGCCACGGAGGTCGTAGCCATTTTATTATCTGACCTGGTTGCAGGGTTCTTAGTGAAACCCTTACATTTAACACTGCAACTTAATTAGATCTATTTGACCAGTTGATTCTATTAGGTTTTAACGTCCTGAACGAGATAGATAGTCAGGACGGTGTTTTTACTCTCCTGACGCTGGGAATCGTACCAGCTACCACATTAACATCATCCAGCCTGTGTAGGGCCGGAAATGTCAGCCTCACATGTTTGGAAGGAACAGAATTTTCCTCGAAAAATTGCTCCAACCGGGGATCGAACTCGGGATCTCTGGACTACGGGCAGTAGTCTCAACCGTCACGCCACGGAGGCTGGCGTTAGCATCACGTTGAATACACCAGTTTTTGTTCTATTTATTAGTTCCGAAAATTTTTTAATTTTAGAAACCGGAAGTATTGTGCTCCTTATTGTATTTTTTTTTTTTTTTTTTTAGTCTTTCACAGCCTTTCTTAAATAAGCAGCTACTATAGACACTTGTGATCCGTGTTGTAGCCAACTGTCTCTCAACTTGGGCCATAGTGCCCTGTGATTGGTTGAAACCAATTTGAGGGCGTGTCTGGCTTATCTTAACTTTAATCCTGTTTTATGATTCAGCTCTCAGTCTGCAAACCAACCATAACAAACCAAGAACTTAAATGTGTAGCGTAGTTTCTCTCAAGTTGGTCACATTTCATTTTTTCAAGGGATGAGCTGGCGAATAATATTTCATTTCCCCAGAGGAGGGTTTGGACTGGGAAGATTAAATTAATTCTCTTCATAACGAGACTATAAATAATACCAATACATTCGATTTCTCTCTCCTCTTATTTCATTTCTGCTGCTCTATCTCTCTCTCTCCCTTTCCCTCTCTATCACTCTCTCTCTTCCTCAACCTCCTTTTGTGTTAAGTCTCTCTCTCTCTCTCTCTCTCTTTCTCACTCTATTTCTCCTTCTCTCTCTCGCTCTGTCACTCTTTTTCTCCTATTTCCCACTCTCTCTCTCTCACACGCACTCTCTCACTCTATTTCTCCTCTCTTTCACTCTCTCTCTCTCTATCTCCCTTTCTCTTTCCTCTCTATCTATCTACCTACTCTCTCTCTCTTATCTCTCTCCCTTTCTCTCTACTCTCTTGTCTCTATCTATTTACCCTCTCTCTCTCTCTCTCTCCTCTCTCTCTCTCTCTCTCTCTCTCCCCCTACCTCCCCAGCTCCCTATTTTTTTGCCGCAATATATCATGAGGGTGATATGTGGCGATATTATAGATTGAATTTTTTGGCAACCAATAGTTTCCGATTATTGACCCATTCCCGAATATGAATCATCTCATCGTTCTACATTGAACACGATAGTCCCATGGGAGTATTTGTATGAATTTTCACAATATTACTTCCGAAAAATTTCTAACATTAGAAATCGGAAGTACCTATTGTGTCCGTTTTTTTGAAAAATAATAATACATATTTTTTTGCTCCGATTACAATTTTTTTCATATTACTGGACGTTTCATAACCTCCTGAGCAACTTTGGTTTCGTGTCTGTCTAAGAGGAATACATATATTTAACAGACAGATGGTTAAATATATTTCTTGTAACGCGCAAATCTCAGAATTTTTCTGTTTAATTTCTAAATCTTCTTTTACTCTGTCTTATCCCGCTCAAGCAGGGTTGACGTTGTTCAACCTCATGTTGAGGTTGGTTGGTTTTGGCACATTTTTTTTTCGGCTGGATGCCCTTCTAACGCCAACGATTCTATTGATTTAAATCCTGGATTAGGACGGGGTTTACCCTCATTCGCTGGGATCGTACAACTACCCACATTAACTACCAGGGTAGACCCGAAATGTCAGCCTCACGTGTTTGGATGGAACAAAATTTCTTCGAAAAGTCTGCCCCAGCCGTGAGTTGAACTCGGAACTCTGGACTACGGGCAGTAGTCACAACCATTACGCACGGAGGCTGGTTTATTTTCTAATTATCAATTTATTGTAATAGTTAACCTCAAGAATTAACGCTAACCCAAAGAATAAGGATATGATTTTTTGAGAACAAGTTTTTCTTGTAATAAAAATAATAGGGGTCTATTCTGATTATCTTTTTAATATCTTGAATTTTTCCTAATTTAGAATTATTTTGGAGGGTCCCGCTTGGAAAAACTTTTTATTGTTCATCCTAGATATTGGTTGTGACATATCAAATCAAATTATTTTAGGTGCTAATTATGAGTTTGGCATTATTTTTCTCTATCTGTGACCGTTGAGTCACTAGTAGCGAAGTTCGACTTCTTTTCGAAGGATAAGGAATTTCGTGTAGTGTGACACCAGTTTATTATTTGAGAATATGAAAAAGGTGGAAGAAAATTTATTTATTTTTTATAATTGTTCTATAATTCAGGGCGAAGGCATTGTTTGCCATTTAACCCCCGTTTTACTTAAGATACTAAGGTCGGTTTGAAGTTTTCATATTTAACTTTTTCCCGCCAATCATATGAACCAAAACCATCTCTACTGAATCATCTCTTCCACCAGTGAAGTGGATTCTCTTATGACGTTCTAAGCATAAGAGAAACCTCCTTCACTTCCTTGAGAGGATCGGCACAAACGACCATACAATAAATAGTTAAAGAGCCTTAATGGAAGAAAAAAACACGTGTATCTATAGTATACAGTTATACACCTATGTATATTAATGTATACCTGTGTATATTAATCATTTCATCACACAGTATCATCCTGAGAGGAATGAGAAAAGTTTTTCGAAACGCGTGTTCGAAGTATGTCAACTTGTCAAACCCATGCGTTGAAAAATGTCTCATTCATTCATTGATTTTTCAGTGAAATAAGTCTATTTATTGCAACAGAATGTACCTACATTTGATTTTTTCAGAGATACTATCACACAGAAAAGTACCTAATTATACTTCTCTGTGAGTCATAATTGCCATCATAATAATAATTATGAATTTTATTATTTATCTACAATGTTTAAATATTTATAAATTTCCCTCTAAATACTATGTGTACTTTTAGGGAATTGGTCTACTTTTTTTTTTTTTTTTCTTTATCTTTAACAAATTCTTCTATTCAATTACAAGGAAATAACCCCGCCATTTAGTTAGGACATATATGCATAATTATATTTTTTTCTTTTTTATATTAATATTGTCAATTTTGTATATTAATTTTTACCATTATATATTTGTAAATATGTTCTACTAATAAAGAGTTTCATAATAATAATAATTATAAACATGTCCATGAATGCAGCCTCCGTGGCGTAATGGTTGTGACTACTGCCCGTAGTCCAGAGTTCCCGAGTTCAACTCCCGGCTGGGGCAGACTTTTCGAAGAAAATTCTGTTCCATCCAAACACGTGAGGCTGCCATTTCCGGCCCTACCCAGGCTGGGTGAGGTTAATGTGGGTAGCTGGTACGATTCCCAGCGAATGGAGGGTAAAACCCCCGTCCTAATCCAGGACGTTAAATGAAGTAGAATCGTTGGCGTTAGGAAGGGCATCCAGCCATAAAAAAAAAAAACGTGCTCCACCCTACCAACCTAAACCATGAGGTTGAACAATGCCGACCCCAAAAGCAACATGAGCTAATATGGGATAAAGGCAAGGGAGATATATACACTTATACATATATATATAAACATGTCCATGAAAGTGAGAGGAGCGAGACGGAGGATAATAATAATATCGCCTTATTTATTCATTTACATACTTGTAAGATCCCTCCATACACCCCTGTTGGGCGATTGAAAGGAGGCACCTGCTGGCATTATCCAAAATCGCCTTATGTATACTTCCCGATGAGGACTAGTAAGTACCATTATTCCAGCAGTACGCACAAGACGTATTATTATGTGATAGTCATGACGGTGGACTGGTTAGTCAAGTGGTTAACGCGCTAGTCTGGTAATCCAGGTAGCGTAGGGATCCATTGGTTCGAATCCAACCCAGTGCATGAATTTTTCCTAAATTATTTGAGCTTTTCACCACATAATAATAAGACTCTGAGGGTGGTAGAAAATGCTTTGGGCAGTAGTATCGCCTGGTGGTTACCTTCCACTAAAGATTGTTATTATTATTATTTTGTGGAAAAATCCCAAATGCGAGGATAACTTGTCATGTCCCGGCTGGGTTTCGAACTCGCGACCTCTGGAATCTTTAGATTCACAGAGTGCCGCCTTTACCACTGAGCTACCGCTGTGAATGAGAGGAGTTGAATATGAAGCTGGTGCTGGAATAGGAAGAGTACGGGAATGAACCGACCTCAGTAGCTTGATCCATAAGGCGGTGTACGTCTTGTAACCTGGAGGTCGGTGGTTCAAGTCCTGCTTTCAGCGTAGATTTAGTAAAGCGACTTTGAGTAGCATTGATATCACGAAAGTGAATAGCACACATGTGTGTTATCAGAAAAAGTTATCATAATGCATTATGATAACTTTTTCTTTTGTTAAAAAGTTGAGGAGTGATGTTTCATTGTTTAATTTTACATTTTATAAAATATTGAAGGTTGGAAACATAATTAAACTCTCATTCTTTGAGTCTACTTCTAGTTTATTCATTAATTTATATATTTTATCCTTATCAAAGAAATTCACACTGCATTTATAAAATATATTACAAATATAAAACTTTTCTTCTATCATATTAAATGTTAGGATATTGTCTAAGTTGTATATTGATATTTATAACGCACTGTAATTGCCATTTTTTCAACTTATATCAGAACAATTTTCTGTACTTTTTGTTGGAAAAGATTAACAATGCAGCATGGTCTCTTTCTCATTCAACATTCATCCTGGTCCTGAGATCATTTTTTTTTTTTTTTTTTTTCAAGGTACTTTATTTGTATTTTTATAAATCAACAAACAAATTTTTCAAAATAAAACAAAATGAAAGAACTATAAAAAATAAACAAAAAATTAAAAATGTTCATCGATTTTTATGAATATATTAAAAATAGTATTTAAAGTTTAGGTGAGGTCCAATGGCAAAGTTGCATGTGTTGGACCTCACCATTTATAAATATGTCATTTTTGTAAATAATAAATATGTATGTACGAATTTCTTTGTGGTGAAGCACAAGGCCTCTTCACAATTTTTGTGGGTAGCGCAGCATTACTAAGAGCCTCCTTTACATTTCGAATTATTCTATTACATTAATTTCTTTTTACTCTGGTAATGCCGCCACTGGTCGTTACTCATACAAGTAACTACTCATTTTTCCTCACGAGGTATGAGTGGACCCCGAACATCCAAGTACAGAGCAGAAAAAATCCTCCCCGCTGGGAATCGAACCCAGGTCACCATGTGTGTGCAATGCCTAGCGCGCTAACTCGCTCTGCCACAGTGACTACTTGTAAATAATAAATATTATATGTAAATATTGAATTTATTACTAAATGTCTAATTTTAAAATTATTGTAAAAGTGTGTTTTTCTTCTGTTTTGTAACTAATAGTTCGGTAATGAAAATATTTATGATGAAATTTTATATTTACTACTTCTCGTACAATACATTATATAATTTTTTTTTTTTATTAACTTAGTCTTATTTATTTTTAGTTTTTAATCTAGTTTATAATTTTAATAAGTTTTTCTCTATTTTGTTTTTTATCTAACCATTTTCGTAGTTCATGTCTGATTACAAGTAATTCTCTTTGTGGTGTAATCAATGTATTGACTACACTGGATGGAAAATGAAATTAAAGAGGGTCCTGTAGGACAAATGAAATGGTAGCTTACATGTGAGCGGATTAGTGGACTGTATATATGGGTGCTAGCTCAAACCAGAAAAGCCTATGCTGTGAAATGAATTGATGCTATTTACTACAACATAAATCTTACCGTACAACTTACAGGTCACACGTTATTATTTTATATTATAGTTTCGCGATCGAGGTTGGTTTTTCGCGACCGAAGATTGAAGACGCGACCGCGACTAAGGGTTAGAAAAAGATGTTAGAGGGAAGAGGAAAGGGATACCCTAGCCTAGTTGATATTTAATTTGGTCTGCATTATATTATTATTTTATTATTTTAGATTTACGTTGATTAGTTGCACTGGTATTAATTATTGAAAATATGAAAAGGTGTTTAAATGAAAATGATGAAACTTTATAATGAAAAGTCGGACTACCTATATGCTACGATAGCCTGCGAGATCAAGAAACCCTAGATGAACGGGCGGTAGGTAAATTTGAACTGAGCTGATGGTAAGTACTGAAGGCAGCTCTCACCTCGGTGACTCGGTGATTAGCTACCAAAAGTTAAACAAAGTTAAACCGATTGAAGCAAGTATGGGGCATGTCAAACTATCAAACATACCCCCCACTTTGAAAGGATCTGCTTTCAAGGCAAAAAATAAATGAAAAAAAAAAATCATGAAAATTGTTCAAAAAATAACAAAGTTATGACAAAAATCATAAAAATTGAAAAAAATAACAAGTTTGAAAAAATAAACCAACACCGCAAAAAGTTTGAAATCTAAGTAACAAACCTTACTATAAGGCCATAAAATAAAAGGCAAAAAGTAAACAATGTTAAGTTACATAATGAGAAAAGTGAAATTGCAATGATTAAAATGTAATATATTTTACAAGTGCATAAATGCTGATAGGTCAAGTAGGTACATGAATATGATTATTGAGTAGGCAATGGACAAAGTTTCACGACTGGTCTTTTGAAAATGCCTTGCTTTGTCTTTATGTCTGCCACTCTCACAATGCCATCGGTCCCAGGATAGACCTTGACTACTATACCTAAGGGCCACTGTAAGGGAGGAACAAAGTTATCTTGTTTAATTAGTACAAGTGTACCTACAGTGATAGACGAATCAGTATGCTTGGTCCATTTGCTGCGAACCTGTAAAGTATGCAAATATTCGTTGCTCCATCTCTTCCAAAAGGATTGAATCATTTGGTCGAGCAACTCATAACGAGTAAGTCGGTTGGCAGGTTCAGTTAACACGTCGCGTGCTGGCAAGTGTGTTAAAGGCTGAAATGTTAGAAAGTGGGCGGGGGTTAGTGCAACAGGTTCAGAAGAATCATCAGTGCTCAGCTTACACAATGGCTTACTATTGAGCAGGCCCTCAATCATAATAAAAACAGAATTGAGCTCTTCATAGGTTAATATTTGTGTGCCAATAACCCTGTGAAGATGTGTTTTAACACTCTTGACTCCACTCTCCCATATACCAGACATATGAGGGGCGGAGGGAGGACTGAACTTCCAAATGATCTGCTGCTGAATCAAACCCAACCTGAAATCCTCATCTAACTTGTTCTTGGCACCGACAAAGTTCGTACCGTTGTCACTGTACATGTAAAGTACAGGACCGCGGCGTACAATGAACCGTTTAAAAGCTGCCATGAACGACTCAGTAGTCATTTCTGAGACAAGTTCCAAGTGCAATGCTTTGGTACTCATACATATGAAGAGACAAAGATAAGCCTTTTGGCTTTTAACACCTCTATGTTTGCTAAGTGTTACATGGAACGGGCCAGCCATGTCCAGGCCTGTATGAATGAACGCCTTGACTGCTGGTTGCACCCTGTAATCAGGAAGATTACCCATGAGAGGTGATGTGGAATCTGGTTTGCATCTGAAACATTTGTTACATGAGCGAACAATTTTTCTCACGAGGTTTCTCGCACCTAGAATCCAATAATTGTTTCTAAGAAGAGAAAACAATAAGGTAGACCCTGTATGAAGGTTAGTCTTGTGGTAGTGTTCTACTAATAATGTAACAACATGATCCTTTTGTGGTAATAAGATCGGATGCTTCTGTTCATAATTTAAATCAGAATGAACGAGTCTGCCCCCACTCTGAGGAGACCACCCTGTATGAAAGGGTTAAGTTTGCGAATGCTAGGAGAACATTGCTGGTTCTTATGAATAGACTCGAAAACATCTGAAAAATGAAATTGCTGAGTGATTTTTAAAATATATTTTTCAGCAGTTTTAATGTCTGAATATGAAATATCGTCACCATGAGGGAGTAACTTGACAAACCTGAGGACATAAACAAACATGTGAAGTAATTTTAACCAAGAGGAAAATCTCTTAAAAATAGGAGAGAAGAACTCAAACGAAGATTTTGGTTTATTATCGAGCGAAACGAGAACTATTTTCTTTTCCTCTGGAACGGAATTCATGACCTCCACTGAATGGTTATCCCACTCGGATATGTCACGAGATAACCAGGAAGGACCTGTATACCAAATGCAATCCTGATGCATAAGTTCACCAGGCGTTAACCCTCTGGTGGCGTGGTCTGCGGGGTTGTCTGAACCACTGCAGTGAAACCAATGTTGTTTATCTACATTCTGTTGGATTTTTGTAACCCTATTTGCCACAAATGTATTTAACTGGCTCGGACATTTTTGAATCCAATTTAGAGTCACAGTTGAATCTGAAAAACAGTATATGTCTGAAATATTGCAACGAGATTGAAATGTGTTAATTATAAGAAGCATGAGCTTTGAGAGCAAAAGCGCACCACAGAGTTCGAGTCTCGGTATTGAGATAGTTTTCAATGGCGCTACCTTCGACTTGGCACAAACAAATCTCACCATTACGTCATCATTAGGCAACACAACTCTACAATAGATAATACAAGCATATGCTTTCTCACTAGCATCTGAAAATCCAACAAGTGTAACGGGCATGTTATGATCAAGTACACCTAAATGACGAGGTATTTTGAGGTGAGATAATTTTTGAAATTCAAGTCGGAACTCATTCCAAGTTTTGATAATATGATAGGGAGGAGTGTCATCCCAATCTAAATGCTGACTCCATAACTGTTGTAATAAAATTTTAATTTTAATGATAACCGGACAAAGAAAGCCCAAGATATCCCATATCTTAGCTGCGAATGAGAGAATGGATCTCTTGCTACAGGGTGTATCAGTTGCGATCTCCTCTATTCTGAAAGAGAAAAAATCATCGTTTGATTCCCATTGTAAGCCTAGGATTTTTTGAAATCCCTTATCTTCTAATTCCAAAGGTTTTTGTAATTTGTCAGACTCTGGAATATTTTGAAGGAGACGTGAAGAATTTGAAGACCATTTCACCAGCTCAAAACCTCCAGACCTGAAAAAATCTTTGAGTTGAGTGTATAGTTCTGTGGCTTCATCTTCATCTGCTATGCTCGTGACCAGGTCATCCATGTAAATGTCCCTGGAAACAACATGAGAAGCAGCAGGATACTTAGCCCCTTCCTCAATAACTAGCTGCTTCACTGTACGAAGCGCCAGCCACGGGGAGGGCTTAAGCCCGAATACAACCGTGTTCAGTGTGTACACTGAAACAGGATCTTGTGGATTGAAGCGCCACAAAATTTTCTGAAATTCCCTGTCTTGGGGACGAACAAATATTTGTCTGAACATTTTTCTGATGTCAGAACAGATGCATATGCTGAACAAACGCATGTTGCACAAGACAACAAATAAGTCCGAATAAATATTGGGACCTGAAAACAAAATGTCATTGAGTGACTTTTGACTCGAGGTTACACAGGATCCATCAAAAACAGGTCTTATAGGAGTTGAACTGCTGCTTTTTATCACGGCGTGGTGTGGAAGGATAAATACTGGGTCGCCTGAAAAATTATCATGATCAGAAGGAGACATGTGACCAGAATCTATGAAGTCCTGTAGAGCTTCATTATAACCCTGTCTAAACTCGGGAGATTTTTCAAGTTTCTTTTCCAAACTCAGAAGCCTTTTCTTAGCGTTCATGTATGAATCACCCAGTACATCAGGACTTTCCTTGAAGGGAAGAGCGACAATGAATCGACCTGAATCATCTCTAGACACAGTATTTTTATACAAGTCCTCACACAAAGCTTCCTCTGCATTGTAAGGGGAAGCACCAACATCCGGGATGTCTTCAAGCTCCCACAATTTGTGCACCATCGTGTCAAGTGATTGTTCAGAAAAAGTACAAAATGTATGATTAGAGGTATCACCATCATCCCACTGTAAGGGGGCGGTACCCATAACCACAATACCTAGTTTAGTACAAACACCAATCGGACTATTTGGCCCACCAGTAATTTGACCACTTTGAATAACTAGAGGCCATAATGAGGCACCCAGTATACCACTGATACTATGCGGCTCATCGAACGTATCATCAGATACCTGCATACCCTGCAAGTGCTTCAAAGCTTCACTCTGAATACGCGCTGTAGGTAACTTGCTAGTGACGTGGTCTACAACTAACGCGTGAACTGAAAATGAAACATTGGGATCAAATCGAGATGAAAATGTGAAACAAGTTTGACCTGCGACAGCTTTGCTTGTAGAGCCGATACCTTGCACGGTGATGGGAGAATTGTCAATCGGAAGGCCTAACTTTTGAGCACAAGGAAGTGTAATAAAATGAGACATGCTACCGGAATCGAGCAGCATGCGAATTAGATGTTTCTTCCCGTTCTGATCTGTAATATTAACTTTGACTGTGGATAGCAGTACTGTATGATCAGTGGTACCAGATTTGGTGTAATATGAACAACATGTTGAAGTGTTAGCGTCATTAGACTTAGACTGATTTTGTTCTGTAGAACAAGAAGTCTGCTGTGTAACTTGCTTGTTTCTGAAATGCAACAATGTATTGTGCCGGGACGAGCAATGGTTACAATTATGTTTCGACTTGCATGCGGTAACTATATGATTAGCGTTAAGGCAATTGATACAAATTTTATTTTGTTTAACTAAATCAAATCTTTGAACAGGTGAAAGTTTTAGAAAAGCTTCACAGTTGAAAAGTGGATGTGGCTCTTTATGACAAGCACAACAAGTTTTAGTTTTTTCAAAGACAGCTAAATTTGTACTCTTATTATGATAAGGAGGAGAAATTTTAGCATGAGAAAATTTGTTTGGAGGCGACTGATCAACTTTGACGAAAGAATTCGGCATCCTGCCTAGCATTTTTGCCTGTTCTTTGACGAACTTATTAAGCTGCTCAAAGGTCGGTATGGGTGTACCCTTGACAAACATTTCAAACTGCTTTGTAGTTTCTGGGTCCAATTTGCCTAAAGCTAAGGCTAAAATTAGAAAATCATCAAGATTGGGTATTTGCAAGTTTTTCAGCGCCATAACTGCACCTGAAAAGTTGTCAACAAACATGTTCAAATTTGTAGCGGACTCAGATTTCAAAGTTTTGAATTTAAACAATTTATCTAAGTAGGACATGGCGAGAGTTCTCTTGTCGTCGTACTTCTGGATCAGTGCCTGAAAAATGGTGTCATAATTATCTGCCGTGGGTAAGATGCCTGTGCAAACATTGAGTGCAGAATGAGACAACTTGGAAACCAAATATTGCACTTTCTGCTGGTTTGACAGCTCAGCGTTGTTATGAATAAGAGACTTGTATGTCTCGTACCACAGGGGCCACTCTGTAGGGTCACCTGAAAATTGTTTTATATCTAAAGGAGGCAAATGAATTTTAGGCTGAACGGCAACTGGCTGGGGCAAGTCTTTGGATGCGTCCGCTGTCTTGGCCTGATGTGCCAACCAATAAGCATGTTTTTTCTGTATATAACCACACATATCATAGACTGAATCAACACCCTGAAACGAAGGCTTATATTTAGTAGGATCAATCTTTAAATTTAAATCATTAATTTGATCAATACATTCCAGAATCCTAGTCTTTAACCCTTCAACATTATGCACTTTGTTTAAGAATGTTTTATATGTATCAGTAGACGTGGCTTTCTGAGCTAAATCATACACAGAATTAAGAATCGCATAGGACGACTCTTTTTTAGCTGTTAATGTTTTCAATTTGCCATTCATAATACCTGTATCCTCTTCAGAGTCTGAACCCATTTTGACAAGATAATTATTTTAACAATATGAAAAATTAAGAAATAATGACACTTAATTTAAAAAGAAAATGCAAAGAAAAGCAATGAATAATATTAATGATAATAAAAATTGAACAACACAATGAGTGAAAATTAAAAATAGCTGGCACCTAATGCATGGAACAAATAGGACGAACTAATTATTATTACAATATTTTTTAAATGTATGAAAATAATCAAAAAAAAATATTTAAAAGGTAATTACTGAAAATGAATAACATATCTAATTATACTGAATTAAATATTAGATAATATGTGAAATATAGTTATTATGCCATGAAAGCGAACCCTTTGAAAATGGTTAAAAATGCTGAAATGCAAAGGCTAATCCGTCGTTCGAAGGATCAAAAAATGTGGTGTAATCAATGTATTGACTACACTGGATGGAAAATGAAATTAAAGAGGGTCCTGTAGGACAAATGAAATGGTAGCTTACATGTGAGCGGATTAGTGGACTGTATATATGGGTGCTAGCTCAAACCAGAAAAGCCTATGCTGTGAAATGAATTGATGCTATTTACTACAACATAAATCTTACCGTACAACTTACAGGTCACACGTTATTATTTTATATTATAGTTTCGCGATCGAGGTTGGTTTTTCGCGACCGAAGATTGAAGACGCGACCGCGACTAAGGGTTAGAAAAAGATGTTAGAGGGAAGAGGAAAGGGATACCCTAGCCTAGTTGATATTTAATTTGGTCTGCATTATATTATTATTTTATTATTTTAGATTTACGTTGATTAGTTGCACTGGTATTAATTATTGAAAATATGAAAAGGTGTTTAAATGAAAATGATGAAACTTTATAATGAAAAGTCGGACTACCTATATGCTACGATAGCCTGCGAGATCAAGAAACCCTAGATGAACGGGCGGTAGGTAAATTTGAACTGAGCTGATGGTAAGTACTGAAGGCAGCTCTCACCTCGGTGACTCGGTGATTAGCTACCAAAAGTTAAACAAAGTTAAACCGATTGAAGCAAGTATGGGGCATGTCAAACTATCAAACACTCTTTCTTCTTTTATATTGTCAGGAATTGCATTGTATATTTTCGGTGCTTTATAAGAAAAGTGTCTTTTGGTTAAGGATTTATGCACTGTAGGTAGTAATAGCTGTCCTGTTTGTCGAGTATTATATGTATTGTTAGTAATAGTCCAGTAGTGTTTGTATTTTATGCTATATGTTGCTGTTTTGTATACATATGTATAAGTCATTAAGAGTTGGTACTTCAAATAGTCTGTATAGTTCGTCAGTGTGAAAAAGTCTGTCTTTGTTCAGTATAGTTCTTAGTAGCATATTTTGTGTAGTCATCAGTTTAGTTAGTACGTTTTTATATGCTCCACCCCAAGATGTAATGCAGTATTGTAGTAGTGACTGAGCCATTGAAAAATAAACTTCTCTTAAAATAGCTTTGTTACAGGCTTCTTTAAGGTTATTAAAAATATACATAAGGTGTCTTAGTTTGGTCTTTAGTAAGTTTACATGTCCTGTCCATTTAAGATGATTGTCAAGTATAATTCCTAAGTATTGTACAATTGTCTGTCTTTGTAGTGTTATAGTTTCTTTGTCTATGGTAGTTACTTGTATTGTAGAATTAGGTGGTTGTCCTCTATTGTCTATTGAAAAGGTCATGTAAGTTGTTTTGTTAAAGTTGAGTTGTAGAGACATACTTGTATACCAATTTTGAATATTTGTTAGATCTTCAGTAGCAAGTCTATGTGTCTCTTCCCAACTATCTGTTGAATAGCAAATTGCAGCATCACCCGCAAAGCAATAATTTTGTTTTGTGTTGTTATCCTAAGTAAGCCTAGTGATTAGTTCCTTCCACTAAAGAATATTATTATTATTAACTAATTATCAGCTTGAACTTTCCAACTAGCGGTTAAGATCCATTAATTTTTATGTACGCCTGAAAACTATTTCCATATATGCAATGTGCAATAAAACAATAAGCATTCCTCTTAGAGCAGAACGATGCTATACAGTTCATTTTTATTGGTAACATAACAGACTATTACAATCCGAAGTATGAAAGAATTGTTGAAAAGAGACTGTTGGCTAATAATGCATAATAATAATGCGCGCGATTAGCTCACTGGTTAAGCACTCGCTTGTCTTGCGGAAGATCGCGGGTTCGAACCCCCCCCCGACAAAAATGTTTTATTCTAAATTTGATTACAATTTTTTTTTTTTTTTTTTTTTTTTAAAGTGGGGTTTAACGTCGCTTTCAACTGCCATGGTCATATCACGACGGGGGTTTTACCCTCCATTTGCAGGAAACTCACAAACCTGCTACTCACATTGACCTCACCCAGCCTGAGTGGGGCCGGGAAAAGCCAGCGTCACGAGAATTAGAATTTGAATGGTCACCCATCCAAGTCTTAACCTCGCTGGATGTCGCTTAACTTCGGTGTTCTGAAGGGAACCGGTGTATTCAACATGCCATCGACGCTGGCATTACAATTTTTCGTAAAGGATTCCTTCCGGTCCGGTAACAATTGCAAGGAAAAAAATAAAAGCAATGTAAACAATAAAAGGGGGAAAAATAGAAAAATATATACACATATGCCCGAACTGAAGGGCGGGGTTATTGCCTATGGCAATCTCTTCCACCCAGCACTTCCACCTTATCTTTCTCTCCAAAGTTAACTATCCTTTTTTTATTTCTTTTTTTCTTTCTTTCTAAAATATTATTAGCTACCCTGCCGATTTAATCAAACGGATCCTACCAACCAAATATAAGCAACCACAATGGAGTTCCGAAAATCGTCTATATCAAGCTGTAGGTACCAGGGTCTAGGCTGTAGATTATAGGCCCAGGGTATTCAATGTGGCCGCCTACTTACACTTTAAAGGGTGGTTAGTTGCTAACAGGAAGTTAAATAAAATATATAGAAGATAAAAAAATATCGATGAAAAGCAAGTTTCAAAAAATTCATAACGCTCCATGAAATATTTTTCTGTTTGACATTTAACTGATTAAAAAAGGGAAAAAGCTAAATTTGATCAAGATCTTTTCTTAATGGAACAAAAAGAGGTTAGTGGTAGCAATCTTCTGCACTTATAGAGTTTAGCTTATATGTATACACTTCTCTTTTCGCTCAGAACTTTTCATAATGAAGTAAAACGTAATGGAAGAAAGAAAATGGTGTCAGCATTTACATAATAATAAGTGCAATTCCGTTATCTTCTCATTAATGGAGAGTACTTGGTTTTATGATACTTATCGTGTCTAGAGTGGTTGAACTCAATTTTAAGAGTCTAGTCAGAATCGATGGCGTACCAGTTGTTGGTCTGATAATGAAAATAAGAAACGCCCAGCGAGGTTAGGACTTGCATGGGTGACCATTCGAAGTCTAGTCGAAATCGATTTCGGGGGTAAGGGAGCTTATCGTCTGACCATTCAAATTAGAACTTTCTTTAAAATAAAAGGGATTACTCAGAAACAACAACTGCAACCAGGTTTTGAATACAATTTTTTTTTTGGTTCGAGGGATCGATCAATCTGTCGCACTCTGTCGCGCTTCCCAAGAAAGAAAAATAGGTCTCTGTGGTTGTATATCTTGAGGAGAAAACTGGCGGAAAACTTTTTTATTTTGGAAAATTTCCCTTGAGAACTTGAATTTCCCCGCTTCAGTTACATCCGCGCTATTCCCGAAGAAATTTGTATGTTGTCCTGATAGGAAGAAATAATAATAACACTGAACACTCTTTGTGAGCACAAGGCCATGTTAATGTTAAAGCTTAGTTCTGCCACCTAACCCTCAGATTCTTAATATTATGTGGTCACAAACTCAAATTATTGAGGAAAAATTCATGTCCTGGGTGGGATTCGAACCAACGAATCCCTACGCTACCTGGATTACCAGACTTGTCAAATAGACTTAACCACTTAATTATCAGTGCACGCGCATAATTCATCTTTTGAAGGTGGGAATGCTCTCATTATTTGTTGAAGATGTTTATTTGTAAAATATAAATACATGGAAACTTAAAAAAATCTGGTGTAAACATCACACGATTTTCCTTATCATATTAGGACTGGGAACAGAACCAAAAGCCACTTTTTTTTTTTTTTTTTTTTTTAAAGATGAGTGTTTCACAGCCTTTTTTATTTCGTAGCCATGAAACAGGAGCTACTGTAGACGCTTGTGGTCTGTGTTGTAGCCTGCCCATCCCGTAGTATGCCTCCCCTCTGATGGGCGAGAAGTGACACAATACTTCCCATTTAGGTGCTGGGTCAACACGAGCGCACCGGAAGGTATCCCTTACAAACAATTGTAACCAAATTAAGAATACAAATTTTTGTCGGCGCGGGGGTTCGAACCCGGGACCTTCCGCATGGCAAGCGAGTGCTTAACCACTGAGCTAATCGCGCGCACTTGTGAATCAAATGTAACGTTTATCTAAAAATCAATGTCAAATTCGTAATCAGCACCTCAAAGTCATTGGATTTGGTTTATCACAACCCCCATCTACAATAAATGATTAAAAAAAGTTCTTCTAATGGCGACCCTCGAAAATACCAGTAAATTGGGGATGTATTCCAAATAGTTGAAGATATCAAAAATATGATGTGAGTAAATCCCTATTATTTTTTCATTCCAATTAAAAGTTCTTCTCTAACTTTTTTTGTATCTCTAACGAATTCAAAGAAACAGCCCTTGCGGTCGCAGAATGCGGCCGATTTCAACCAAAAGTTTCGTGGTGTATAAAATCAACTTCTATACCAAATTTCAAGTCTCGAGATATCTTGTTCACGGACGGACAGACAGAGAGACGCACGGACCAATGGCTGAAAACAACTTTATTTTGGTATCCTGAGGCTATGATTCGTCCAGAAATGTGGAAAATTGGGTAGGTCAAATTTTCGACGAATACAATACTTTCCTAATTATAGTGGAAATCAACTGGCCAACCAATTCTGCCGACTAACTCCGAAAATTTTGCTCCGCGAATTTCTAAAGTTTTTCGATAAAATTATTTTTAAATAATGCCTTTTGACAAAAATCAACTATCAGATCGACAATTGATATTGAAATTAGACAAAGATATACAATCTTTATTACCATTGAAAGAAAAAATGAACATGATTATCGATTTAGTGAAATCACAAAAAGAACAAATCGACAACTTGCAAGCACAACTAATAGATCAAATGGAAGAGAATAAGAATCTGAGGAAAGAACTGAAAAAAGCATGGAATGACATAGACGATTTACAACAGAGATCAAGATTAAATAAATTATTATCAATGGAATTCCAGAAGCAAAAAACGAAGAAGAAGTTTTAACATGGAAGATGGAGCAGGGGTGCCTTACCATGAAGTATAAAAAAAAAAAACTGAAACCATAGCAAACCTTTTCAAAGATGTTTTAATTATTAAAAAAAAAAAAATTATGATTAAAAAAAAAAAAAAAAAAAAAAAAAAAAAAAACAAAAAAAAACAAATAGTTCTATTAACCAAAAAAAAAAAAAAAAAAAATTGGATTAAAACTCAATATTTGTGATCCTGCTTCTCACATCCAAGTAGCACATCGAGTGAAAACTACAATCAAAGAGAAATCAAAACCAATTGTAGTGAGACTTCTCAACACAAAAACTAGAGATGTATGGACTGCTGCATACCGCCAGAAGAAAATGTGGGAACAAAAGATTTATTTGAATGAGCATCTCACAAGAAAAAACCAAAATTTATTGAAGAAAACCAAGACTATCCAGAAAGAGCATGAATTCAAATATGTATGGGTCAGAGACTGCAAAATTTTCATTCGTAAAAATGAAAGTTCAAGAGTATTTGTGATTCGAAGTGAAGAAGATTTTGATCGTGTTCTTGGAAAGAAATGGAATGCTGAGACAGAGATTTCAGAGGAGGGCAATGATGACACCTTCTCAAGTTTTACAAACCAGTAACTAACAAGATTCAAATAATTTTACTCAATATTTTTTTTAATATGTTATTTTTTTCAATCTTTCTCACGAATTTTTCTTATTTTTATTTATCGGTTTTCTATAAACAAATATTTTCTTACAATTTACAAAAAGATTTAATTATTTTGAAGTTTATTCAATCGTTATTTATTAAAAAAATTAATTTTCACAAAAAAATGAGCACTAAAATAAATAAAGTTAAACCCAAATTCCCCTTAAAAGTAAAATCTAAAAAAATAAATATAATATTACTTACATTAAATAAGCAATATAAAATAATTATAAATAAATTATATATTTTTTCTAAATATAATGGCTGATACAATAACAAATGTAATTCCTGATTATGTTCATGATACATGCCAAATTTTTACATCTTTAAAGAAATCTGAAGATTTTTTGTCCATAGATGAATTATCACTTTTTCATATGAATATTAGAAGTATTAATAAAAATTTCAATGAATTAATGCTGCACTTGTTCCCTTATTTAACTAAAATACAAATTATAGTCCTAACAGAAACATGGTATAACCCATCATTTCCCCACTCTTTTTCAATAACTGGATATACTGCTCATTTTACAACAAATCAATATAATCAAAATGCAGGTATTGCAGTTTTCATTAAATCAGATCTCGATTTTCAAGTAGATGAATTATTTGATTTCACTCTCACAAATTGCTTAAAAATTAATATATCACAACAAAACCAAAATATAACCATTCTTACTTTTTATCGTTCCCCGGAAGGTGATAGTGATAATTTTATACAAGAAATAGACACTCATTTGACAGAAAATAAATACAGCCGATGTGTTTTGACTGGAGACATCAACATTAACATACTGACTGAAAATATCACAGACACAGGACATGACTATTTAGATACATTACTAAGACACAATTTCACACCTCAAATTACAGAACCTACAAGAGTACAAATAAACACTAGACATAACACAAATCATAATTATGAGACAAAATCCTGTTTAGACCATTTAATGTTCAAAGATAGAGGCTCTTCAACTAGTATTAAATCTGCTATAGTTCAACTTCATATAACTGACCACTATGGAATTATAAGTCAATTAAACTTGAAAACTCAAAAATACAATACAGATAGTAAAAAAATATACAAAAAAATCAACTTTGAACATTTAACAGATAAAATATCTACAATAGACTGGACCAGTATAACTGACATGACAGACGTTGACCTGGCAGCAGAAAAATTGACTGACATTATACAAAAAACAATTGACTCTAGTACTGAAATACATAAATATACAAACTCAATGACTCCTTTAAAACCATGGATGACTCAAGCATTGTTAAAATCAATACGAAATAGAGACCGACTAGCAATATTAAGTAAAAAAAACCATATAACCTTAGACTTTTTACATATTATAAAAAAAGTCAGAAATATACTCTCCAAAGCTATAAAAACAGCACGAACTCTTCATTTAAAATCTGAAATTGATGAAAATAGAAATAATAAAAAAAAGTTGTGGAAAATATTACACCAGTTTATAGGAAAAAATGAAAGTAATAATAATATCAAACAAATCAATTATAATGAAAAAATATACAATTGTATTTCAGATAGCAATATAGCATCAAATATTATTAACAATTATTTTAACAATGTAGGTAAAAAAATCAGTGAAAAAATTGAACAAAATATTTCCAATTCAGAATCGACATCTCAAGACTTAAATACGCAACAAGACAACTTAAACACTCGACAAGACGACTTAAACAACCGACAAGACGACCTAAATACACAACAAGACAACCTAAATACGCAACAAGACAATATATTTACAACATTTTCAAGAACAACTACGACTGAAATATATAAACAAATTATGACCTTGAAAAACAATTGTTCTCCAGGTAAAGACGAAATACAAAGCAATATACTAAAAATAATAGAACGATACATATTAATTCCATTAAAACATATTATAAATTTAAGTCTTGAAAGTGGAAAATTTCCATCTTCATTTAAAAATAGTATAATTGTTCCTATATATAAAAAAGGCAATAAAAAAGATTTGATAAATTATAGACCAATATCTCTCTTATCAAATTTCAGCAAGATATTGGAAAAAATAGTTAAGACGAGACTAGACCATTACTTACTAACAAACAACAAAATTACGGACAGACAATACGGTTTTAGAACTGGTATAGGAACAGAAGACGCCTTACTTGACCTGACTTCTTACTTACATCAACAATTAGACTGTGGGAAAAAAATAATTGGTATATTTTTAGATATATCTAAAGCTTATGACTCGATTAAACATATAACATTACTGACACAACTAAGACATCTAGGGATACAAGACACCGTACTACAATGGTTTGACTCATATTTGACAGACAGGACACAACAACTACGACTCAATTCTCAGCTATCTGATGTTGAATTATGTCATGCATACTCAATCCCACAAGGAAGTATATTGGGGCCTTGTCTATTTAATTGCTATATAAATAATTTACCTGGAATAAGCAAGGGCCGAGTATTTTGTTATGCGGATGATGCAGTCATAATTTATTCAACAAATAGCTGGGAAGAAACACACAAACTAGCAACTAGAGACATAATTAACATACAAAACTGGTACATGAAAATGTCATTACTACTTAACTTTAACAAAACTAACTATATGACTTTTTCAATAGACGAGAGAGGACAACCGCGACATTCTACTATACAAGTACCTGACATAGACAATAAGACAGTAACATTACAAAGACTGACTCACGTACGATATTTAGGAATCATATTAGATAATCACTTAAAATGGACTGAACATATAAAAATGATAAGAACAAAACTACGAAACTTAATGTACATATTTAACAACCTGAACAGAGCCTGTGATAAGTCTGTGTTACGCGAAATTTATTTTGCTATGGCACAGTCCTTATTACAATACTGTATAACTTCTTGGGGAGGGGCATACAAAAATAACATGACTAAACTTAATAGAACACAAAACATATTACTAAGGACAATTTTACAAAAAGACAGATTTTTTCCATTCACAAGACTTATACCTACTATTCAATGTTCCCACAGTACAAGACATTTACACTTTTAAGACAGCTGTATTTACAATTAAAAAGAAAAACATATGGACATTAAATACTAACACATACAATACACGACAGACAGGACACGCCAGACTTCCAACAATACATAAATCATTAACACGTCGTCACTTTTGTTATGTAAGTGCGAAAGTTTACAACACTTTACCAACTGATATAAGAAATATAAATGAATTAAAAATACTACGATTGGTATTGAAAAAATGGTTTAAAAATGAAGGTAATAAAAATAAATTAATTAAACTCTGGGATTGAATAAAAATAATAAAATAAATAACAATGTCATTAAAGATCTATTAATTTACAAAAACAATCAATCTTAAAAGTAAAATAATATAACTAAGAATAAAATTAACTAAAATAGAAATTTATATTAAAAACATTTAAATTTGCAGAATTTTATATACAAAAATGCCTTTCTTGTACGGTAGGGTCCAACACATGCTAACGCACTCAGGACCCTACTGAAACTTTGTGATTAAAAAGGAAGAAGATGATTATATGTAATTAAATATATTACAAGTATTTGTTAAAAAAAAAAAAAAAATAGGATAAGGAAAGTAAAATATAATCATTGGATTTCGTTCTGTTTCGTTTTGTTTTTTTTTTTCTAATAGTAACCTACTTATCTAATAGAAGCACACGGAAAAAACAACATATGTACCTTAATCTATATATACCTCTCCAAGAGAAATCTATTTCAAAAAAACACACATGTCATGTGCAGTGTTGTAATGTACCCGGGTACTTGTACCCGGGTACTGTACCCGGGTACAGTTTTGAGTACCCGATACCCGTACCGGGTACAGATTGTGAATTGGTACCCAATACCCGTACCGGGTACTATTTTTCTGTACCCGGTACCCGAAAAGCGGGTACTTTACGGGTACTTTTTTGTTCTTAAGTAGCAAGAGTTTGTTCTAAAAAATTGAAACCTTGTTTTACTTCTGAGAAATTTCTAATTTTAGAAATCGGAAGTATTGTGTTCGTTTTTGTAAAAAAAATTATTTTTTTGCTCCGATTTCAATTTTTTTCATATTTCTGGACGTTTCATAACCTCCTGAGAAAATTTGGTTTTGTGTCCGTCTGTCGGTCTGTTAAAACGATTCCTTGTAACGCGCAAATCTCGGAAACTACTCGACGGATTTTGATGAAATTTTGCACACATCTAGGAGACATTCTGTAGATGGTCCCATTTTAAATTCATCGAATTCGTACTAGCGGTTCTGGGTGAAAGAGACCATGCGCCTGACCACTAACTTTTTACTTAAACGCTTATATCTCGTGAACGGTACACCCGATTTTAATGAAATTTTGTATGTATATGCATATTATTGTTATACATAGGCTATTTCTATTTATTTTTTAATTAATTATAATTAGACTCTGATATTTAAGAAAATCCGAAATTTAGGACAAAAAAGTCAAAAAATAAGGACCACGACTTGCCGATACAGAATTTTTTGTTGAATCTAGAATGTATAGAAAACAATTTTCTACCATATTAAACAAATTTGAAGAAAATCGGTTCAGTAGTTTTGGAGATACAAGTAATTTTGTATAAAATCTCAAAATTGGCACGTGTTAACAATGTGAAACAATCAAGAGGAAGTATTGTGTCCATAATTGGCAGTGTTTTTCATTTTGGAACGTTTTTCAAAAAAAAAAGTTTCACTTTTTTTAAACAAATGACATCATATCCACCACTTCCTACCTCCATGCGAGCCATTGGGCTTACCAAACTTACCGAGGCTTACCAAACCGAACAAAGAGAAATTTTATAAGTAGGTATGTACCCGAAAAGTACCCGTAAAATACCCGGTACATTTTTTCATTACCCGGTACCCGTACCGGGTACTGTTTTTAAAAAGTACCTCTTACCCGTACCGGGTACAAATTGCCCCTGAATACCCGTACCCGTACCGGGTACCAAAAAAAATGTACCCGTTACAACACTGGTCATGTGTAGTAGTTCACAAAAGTTTGCAGACTCCGCGGGGAATTGGGTCATTTGAAATTCCTGTCATCAGGTGACTCGTGCTGACTCGACGCCGCACTGCTGAATTTCGACCGTGACTCGAAACTTACAGGAAACTTCCGATGTCAAAAAAAGTTTTAAAAAAAACTTCAAACGTCAAAAAAAGTTCGCTAAATATCTCTCACTAGTCTCAACTTTGTCAAACTTTGAAACTCACTAGTTGAAACAGATGAACTCGTATGAGAAATGTCTGAAAAAGTTTTCGCTCTTTTAATTTTTCTGACAAAGTGACCAACTTGGCTTAGGTATGTGTTGAGAGTGTGTAAATATGAATGATACTCTAAAGTGACTTAACTGTTAAAGGTGCTTTGGAGTAAGAGCTAATGAATTAAATTGTCTTTTTCTACATGCTTAATGCTGGAAAAATTAATATAATATCGCCTTATTTATGCTGCCCGATTAGGACTATTCAATCCCATTTATTCCACCAGTAAGCTCAAGACACATTATTATGTGGTAAAAATCCCAAATGTGAGGATAACTTGCCATGTCCCAGCGAGGTTTCGAACCCACGACCTGTGGAATGTCTGAATTCACAGAGTGCCGCCTTTATTACTAAGCTACCGGGAAAAGTAAATGGGATTCATTAGTCCTTATCGGTTAGAAAGGACAAAATACATTAGCATATTATCATTATTAATATTATTGCAATCACAAGGGACAAAAACAAGAGGGAGCAGTAGTTGAAAGCGAATTAATAAGACAATGGAACTTCGGCGGGACGGCAGAGGAGTGGAGGCGGAACAATGGCGACCAAGGTGGCGGCAGAAGAATGGCGGAAGAGAAATGACGACAGAAGAATGGCGGAAGAGAAATGGCGGCAGAAGGATGGCGGAAGAAAAATGGCGGCAGAAGAATAGCGAAAGAGAAATGTCGGCAGAAGAATGGCGGAAGAAAAATGGCGACAGAATAATGGCGGAAGAGAAATGACGACAGAAGAATGGCGGAAGAGAAATGGCGGCAGAAGAATGACGGCAGAAGAATGGCGAAAGAGAAATGGCGGCAGAAGAATGGTGGAAGAGAAATGCGGTATAAGAATGGTGAAGAAGAAATGGTGACAGAAGAATGGCGGAAGAGAAATGGCGGCAAAAGGATGGCGGAAGAAAATGGTGACAGAAGAATGGCGGAAGAGAAATGACGGCGAGGAATGGCGGAAGAGAAATGGCGGCAGAAGAATGGGGAAGAAGAATGGGTGACAGGAGAGAATGGCGAAAGAGAAATGGTGGCAGAAGAATGGCGGTAGAAGAATTGCGGAAGAGTAATGGCGGCAGAAGAATTGCGGAAGAGAAATGACCGCTGAGGAATGGCGGAAGAGAAATGGCGGCAGAAGAATGGTGGAAGAAGAATGGTGACAGAGTACCATTAAGAAGGTCAACGAAGTGGAAAAAGTCTGCGAACACAATTCCTTTCTTTCATTTCTTGAAGACAGAAAAAATAGAATTCCCTTGCGGAGTGACAAATGGCTTCCTCGACCATAAGCGTTCCAGCCAGCGCAGCGCCGCCGTCGAGAGCACGTTAAATGCATCGTTTCTCATAGGATCACCGAAGTGGTAATTCTATAACTTTTACTATACTAATTAGAAAATTCAAAAAGTTGGTAGATGTTTCCTGGTCGCTCAAGAGGACTTCGGGACTATCTGTGTTAAGAAACGTTTAGTGAGGTGAATAATTCGTGATGCTAGCATTCCGGCTCAACCCAGACTGGGTAAGGTTAATATTTGTACCAGGTTTGTGATTTTCCTTCGAATGGAGGGTAACACCCCCGTCGTGATATGACCTAGCTGTTGTAAGGGATGTTAAACCCAAACTAAAAAAAACTGTAGGCTCCTCTAAACTGTAGTTTTGATGTCCCCCCTCTAAACGAATTGTAGAGCTAATTAATATTATTTATTATTATTATGAAACTCTTTATTTTTATTTTATTTTATTTTTTTTATTTTTTTTGGTTGAAGCCAGGAAAAAATCTTTCAAAGACACCCAGGTCATCCTGACTTGGGGTGTGGGATTTCCACCCACTAAAAACCCACCTTCTCAAAGAGCTAACCGCACCTGGAACCGAAAAATATCATTACTTCAAGTGCGGCGCTGCAGGACCCTACCGATTTCGTTGTAGGGCCCTCCCATCTCTCTCTTTTATCACTATAATTTCTCTCACCATTGTATCTATACACTCCCAACTCTCTTTGCTCTTCAACATTTCCTCTATTATATTCTCTACATTTAGCACTCTCCCTAACTTTGCACAACACTGCTCTCTCTGTCCCTTAAATTTCTCACACACGAAAAAGGTATGGGCAGCGTCATCATAATTATTACATACTTACAAACAAATAATGGTAAAAATTAAAATACAAATTGACAGTTCAAATATAAACAGAAAAAAATAAACGAAATACATACATATGTCCTCTTTTTCTACCCAACCATTTGCTGGTTTGTGAGTTCCCAACAAATAAAATGCTTCCTTAACTTATTTATATGAAAGTGACAGGCGACTTAGAATCTGTATTTTATTTCAAACAGAGACTTGCTTGCTATGGCCGTCCAAAGAGGCAATTCCCTGTGAACCAAGGGTTTGATCAGACTTTTTTACTATGATCATACCAATTATATCTTTTTAGGAAAGTGGAAACATACCAATCCCTACACAAAAAAATATATGAAATGCTTCCTTAACTAATTTATCCTCGGAAGCAAATTACAAAGAATAAGAAGCAATGACAGATGATGAAAAAAAAAAGAAGAGAATAAAAATTGGACACAAATGATTGAGAAAATTGCGGAAGGAAAAAGTTTTGAGATCGAAATAAAGACATCATTTCTCGGACTCTTGAACAAACTCAATAAGTGTAATAATGTTTTTCTCAACAAATTCATCTCAACCCTGAAAAAGTCTGATCTGTCACCACACGACTTTCTTTATCACCGCCACTGGCCACTGGTGACTCAACGGTATGCAGCAAGCTAAAAATTAATGCCAAATTCGTAATCGCATTCAGCACCTCAAAATCATTGGATCTTAATATATAAATGTCAAAGACATTGACTGACTGACCACTGACTGATCATCGCTCTACAGCCCAAACCGTAAGTCCTAGGAAGCAGAAATTTGGTAGGTAGCTTTGTCTTATAGTCTAGATGTGCAATAAGACGGGATTTTTCGAAATTCCCACTACAACACCTGCCATTGGCGAAAAAGGATTTTTTGCTTTCACGGCCATGCCTCGGCCCGCAAAGCGGGCGACAGCCCGCTAGTTTTATATGACGATGAATACCGATCAGGCTTTGTTTATATTTATTTTATAACTTATTACTATGTTCATTGTATATAAAAATTGGTGAATAGAGCTTGATCTAATTGTTTATATAAAAAATAAGATGTACCGTTCACGAGATATACCTAATTAAAAAATAAAAAAAAATAGAGTTCTGAAGCATGGTCTCTATCTCGAAGAAATGCTAGAGCGATATTGATGATATTGTTATGAACCAGCGAAGGATGTAGATGAAATGTATATTGGGGTAAGTTGGACTGATTTTTGTGTTTATCCGGTTGTCTGTGAACTTGACATCTTTAAGACCCTTGGGGCTGTGCTCTTTTTTATTGTTGAATCAATATGAAAGTTTTCGCTCTCGACTATGCTGATGTTTGCGAAAATTGCAAATATTTGCACTTCGAAATAAATTTAAATAAATGTTTATGAACTGAAAATATGAAAAAAAAAATGTAGAATAGAATATACGAAAACTCTTTCTTTTTGCTGCTCAGAAGGAAAAATAATTGTTTTTCTTTTTTTTTCGAATAAAAATTTACTGTGCACAAATGAAAATGTTTCCATGTTGTGAACATGAGGATCTAGTTTTGCACAATTGCATATTTTATGAGGGAAATCGAGTTGAGCAGTGGGGCATTAAAATTGAAGAGATGAGACAAAACATCGACAAAGAGATCAGAGAAGAGAGTAGAAAATAGGTTGTAAGAGTTGGGTGGAAGAGATTGCCATAGGTAATAACCCCGCCCTTTAGTTAGGACATATGTTTTTATATATTTTCTATTTTTCCATTATTATTGTTTTTATTGTTTCCATTTTTTTCATTGTTAAAATAATTATTTGTATGTACATAATGTCTATTTATATTTATATCTAATAAAGCGTTGTATAATAATAAGAGGAAGAATTAAATTTGTTACAATATAAAAAAAAAGAACAAAATATGACAGAAAGAAAAGAAATGAAAAAATATAGAGAGAAGAGAAGATAATGAGAAAAGAGAAAAAAAGAGAGTTTGATTGTGAGCGCACAATTAGCTCTGTGGCTAAGCACTCGCTTCCCATGCGGAAGGTCGTGGGTTCAATGCCCCGGGTCGATTAAAAATTGTGTTCAAAATTTGGTTACAGTCAACAACTGTGAGGGATACGATACCTTCCGGTGCGCTCGTGTTGAAGTATTCTCTCACTTCCCGCCCATCAGAGGGGAGGTATACTACGGAATGGGCAGGATACAACACAGACCCAAGCGTCTACAGTAGCTTCTGTTTCATGGCTACGAAATAAAAAAGACTGTAAAACACTGATCTTTAAAAAATTTAATAATAATAATAAATAAGGTATAAGAGGAAGTAATAAAAGATGTTACAGCGTCGATGGCGCGTTGAATTCACCAGTTCTCGTAGAATCACCGAAGTTAAGTTCAGTGAGTTCGTGATGCTGGCACTCCGGCCCAACCCAGGGTGAATGAGGCAGGCTTAATGTGGGTAGCAGGTTTGTGAGTTTCTTGCGAATTGAGGGTAACAACCCCGTCGTGATATGACCATGCAGTTGAAAGCGATGTTAAACCCAAATTTATATAATAAAAAAAGAAGAACAAAATAAAAGAAATGGGAAAAAAGAAAAGAGGAGATAATGAGAAAAATATAATTGTGAGCGCGCGATCAGGGTTAAGCATCGGGGGTTAATCATGCGGAATGTCCTGGGTTTGGATACCCGTTTGACATAGAATTGTTTTTAAAATTTGGTTGCAGTTGTTTGATAAGAGATACCTTCTGGTGCACTGTTGACCCAAAAACCTCGCATGGCGATTGATTAAGAAATATGCGAAAAACATGATATTCTTGGGACTTTTCCATCAGGAAATCCCCTTCAAATGTTCGATGATTAAGGATATTGATAGATGTATTTAAATTAATATTGATGAAACCTCTGTAAAATATAATTATTTGCTGTCTCTCTTCCTCTTTATTCTTCCTCCCTCCTAATCTGTCTCTCTTGCTTCCTCTTAGTAGTCGTCTTCTTCCCCCCTTCTGATCTTATTATTTCTCCTTTATATCTTTCTCCCCCCCCCCCCCCCCTTATTATCGTTATCTCATCTTAATAATCTTGGTCTCTCTTTCTCCCTCTCTTATTATTTACCTTTCTCTCTCTCACCGACCTCAGTGGCCTGATCGGTAAGGCAGCGGACTTGTAACCTGGAGGTTGGTGGTTCAAGTCCCGGTTTCAGCGTAGATTTAGTAAAGCGAGTTTGAGTAGTTGTGATATCACGAAAGTGATTAACACAATTATGATATCTTTTCTCTCTCTCTCTCTCTCTCTGTCCCCTTTATAATCATTTTCTCTCCTATTTATTTTTCTTATAATATTTGTCTGTCTTTGCTTTTTATTCTTTCTCTCTCTCCTTTTTTTTCGAGTACTGTCTACACAGTACTTTCGAGTACTGTCTACACACACCAAATGGAAAACCATTTTGGCATGCAATAACTGACAAAGGAGTTTTGTGTTAGATATTAAATTCTACAGAAATAATTGTTTCTTGTCTATTTGTTTCTCTTTCTCTCTCATTTCTTTTTAATCTTTGTCTCCTTTCTTGAAAATATCCCTCTTTTTTAATCTTTCTTTCTCCATCTCTCATTTTACATTCCATCTTCATTAATATATTCTCTTCTCTCTTACTTTTCTATTATTTTGTCATTTCTTTCCTTTCTCTGTTTCTCTCCCTCTCTATTCTTTATCTCTCTCTCTCCCTTCCTTCCTTCTATCTACCTCCTTTCTCTCTCCCTCTCTCCCTTTTATATCTTTCCCCCTTCTCTCTCTCTCTCACTCTCTCTCTTCTCTCTACCCTTTCTCTCTCTCTCTTTCTCTGTCTCTCTCTTTCTCTCCCTCTCCCTTCTCTCTTTCTCTCCCTCTCCCTTCTCTCTCTCCCTTACTTTTTTTTTTAGCTCTCTCGGATTTCAAATCAGCCTAACTACCACAATATTTCACAGTGATTGAAAATTGAAAATTAAAAGCTAGATTATTCCAATTAGAGAGAAAATAAAAATGATGTTTCGTTGTCCGCCGTGATGCGAGAACAATGAAGCTTCGGGGACCTAATTTGCAGTCGCGAAACATTTACACAACAATGGTAGAGCTCATAGAAAATAGAGAGATAGAGATACATAGAGGGAAAGAGAAAGAGAGAGAGAGAGAGAGAGAGAGAGAGAGAGAGAGAGAGGGAGAGAAAGAGAGAGGGAGAGAGAGAAAGAAAGGGAGAGAGAGAGAGAGTAGTGACAAATCCGCCGGGATTCGAACCCGGGTCTCCCACCTACAAGACTAGTGCATTGACCAACACTCAGCCATGGGAGCTGGTTTCAATGAAATATCATTAAACTCGTAAGGTAAAATATATGTACCTACGTGTACCTATTATCATGTATTGAAAATATAAAATACTCCTGCACTCCTTGCCGGCAAGAGACAAGTTCCAACACGTCTCTACTGAGGGAAAAATATAAATATCGTCGCTTATGAAGTGGTAAAAAAATTGAGTGAAACAATTTTTATTTTATTTTTTTGCAAATAAAAATACCAACACTTGTTCCTGAAATTAAAAATAGTTTTCTGAATGTTTTTCAACCACCCCCTCTTAATTTATGTTTCTAATAGTGGCCCGCGGACTTTTCTGGAAAAGAAATATGGCCCAGAGTCTGAAAAAGGTTGAAGACCCCTGATTTAGACTGTCGGCTTGAGAGAAGAAGTCCCATTAGTCCCATTACGCTAACAGCTTAATGTAGCACCTCTTTATTTATTGTAAATTTTTACATGATTTTACATACATCCTAACTAAAGGGCGGGGTTATTGCCTATGGCAATCTCGTCCACCCAACCCTCGTTCTTATCACTAGGTAGTTATTCTCCACGTGTAACTATTGGGTGTGAAATATTTGTTTGTGTGCCTTGCTCTTGTAGTGACAAAAACAATGTATGCATTGTCCTCGACTATACATTGAGTTTACATCGATTATATCAGGCGTGGCCGGGTGGAAAAAGTTTTGGGGGTGCTGCAACATAAGTCGGACTTAAATGGGATTCATAGAGTCGCTCTTTCAGTATCTGAAGAGTTTTTTTTTATTTTTTTATTTTTTTTTTATAAGCTTTATTAAATAGAACAAAAAATATATACAGTAGAACACAATAAAATATAAAGAAAAACAATAAGATTAAACATATATACAAGAACGAAAAAAAAAAGAGAAATGTCCTACCTAAAGGGCGGGGTTATTGCCTGTGGCAATCTCTTCCACCCAACCCTTTTACCTGTTTACCATGCTATTTTTTTTTGCCTTAATGGTACTGTCTACAAATGCTGGCATAACTACGCCAACATGCAATAAGTGACAAAGGATGGGTACACAATATTCTATTTTTTTTTGTACACAATTCTAATAATTATGCATTTATTTTAATTATTCTAGAAATGTGTGATGATTTTCATTTTGTACGAGCTAGGACTTGGAAAAATTCCTCTCTTTTTCTTTTTCGTCTGGGGGTGCTGCAGTTCCGCAGCTCCTCAGCACCGGCCGCGCCCAGTAGCGTAGCTAGACCTATATTAGGGGGGGCTTTTGAGGGGGGTTCAGAAATCTCGCCTAACGTATATTCCATCTTTGCTGGGGCTTCTTGAAAATTTCGCTATGTCACTGGCCGCGCCTGGTGTATATAGCCTGGTGTAAAGTGTATACATACACTTATAGAGTGTTTTAATGTTAATTCATGTTTTCTCTACACTGTTTTCTCTTCAAGCACATTCTCTCGTATACTTTTAGATAGTTGTTTGTCATGTGTGCCCTAATGAAGTGCAAAAAAAGTTATGCCACCTTTAGTGCGCTGGAAAATACAGTGGACGGAAAAATGGCACGTGGTCGAATTTTTAATTAGGCAGTGTCACCTCTTTCTCTCTCGGAACAACCAAGAACAGACGGTGGACTTGTAACATGGAGGTCGATGGTTCGAGTGCCGATTTCAGCGTAGATTTAGTATATTTTCAGTAGTTGTAATGTCTCTCTCTCTCCCTCTCTCCCTCTCTCCCTCTCGTCCTCTCCTAGCCTTCACCATTGTTTTAATTTTCCGTGAATTAGACTCCTGTACCTGTAGTGTTCCCGTGCATGGCGACAGCGAAACATCACACGACTTTCCTTATCCCCTGAAAATAAGTTGAATTTTGCCACTGGTGACTCAACAGTAACAGATAGCTATGCCAAATTCGTAATCAGCACCTCAAAATCATTGGATTTGATATGTCGCAACCCCCATCTAGGGTGAATAATAAAAAAAGTTAGTCCAAGCGGGTCCCCCCCACAATAACGGTAAATTGGGGCCGGGTTCCAAAAAGTTAAAGATATCAAAAAAATGATCAGATTGAACCCCTATTAATTTTTCAATCTGAGAAAATGCTGTTCTCTAACTTTTTTTGTATCTTTAACCAATTCAAAGAAGCGGTGCTTGCGGCCAATATTTACGGCCCTGCGGCCGCAGAATGCGGCCGATTACCATACCATACCAAATTTCAAGTCTTTAGCTCTTATGTTTCTTGAGATATCCTGTTCACACACACAGAGACAGACGGACGCACGGACCAATGGCTGAAAACAAATTTTTTGTTATCCTGAGGCTGTGATTCGTGCAGAAATGTAAAAAACTGGGTAGGTCAAATTTTCGACGGATACAATACTTTCCTTTTTATAGGATTAGTTCTATCAGCCCTACAAATTTTGTCACGTTATATTCAGCTTGTAAAGTCAGAGAAAGCAGGGAGCTATTACATTGCCACGGGAGGAAGGAAATGCTTCCTCTCTGTAAACAAGAGTAGAGGCAGCGATGTCACCGGTCATAGTGGATGTGTGGAGGAGAATTAGGAGAGGATAGTGGATGAGTATTTGGAAAGGATAGTGAGGGACACGTTAGTGAGATACTGTCCAGTGGTTCTCACTCTATGGATGTGATGAGTGGAAATGATACCAAAACCTCCCATCGCCTTTTCGGACAGTTACAACATAGACCACAAGCGTTTAGACTAGCTCCTGTTTCATAGCGGATTAAAAACAGTTGTTTGTAACCGATACTTTCCGGTGAGCTCGTGTTAACCCAGCACCTAAATGGGAAGTATTGTGTCACTCCGCGCCCATCAGAGGGAAGGCATACAACGCCTTTACCTGAGCTAACGCGACAATGTGTTTCTTAGTTTTATTATATCACAATGTTAGTGGGTAGTGCAGAATTATTGGACTTTTCCGTATCTTCAATGTCCCAATATCTTATTTTTGCCTATAATTCCGTCGCTGGTCGCTGCTAACATGAATGGACCCTGAACATCCAAGAGCAGAGCAGAAAAAATCCTGCCCCGCTGGGGATCGAACCCAGGTCACCGTGCGTGCAATGCCTAGCGGCTTACTGCTGAAATAATAGGACTTAATAGTCCTAATCGGGCAGTATAAATTAATTAATATTATTATTATTATTCAACCGTCACAAAACGCACTCTGTTTGATTAATTTGAACGCAATAACCAATCAGAGTGTGTGATAATATTGGAGAATTTGAACCAGTGTTACTTCGGCCAGTCTTCCTCTGAGCAGACTGGTCCAACGATCCCATTCTCCAACTGACACTCTTCAGCTACACATCATTCTTGTACTTTAAAACTTTTCCCAAGTCCTAATAAAATAATGTACAAACGTTCACATCTATTTTTCATTTCAATTTAAAGTACAAAAATTGTCGTATTCTTTCAACATGGAGAAGTACCTACAACCCGAACGCTTTGCTGTAGAGCCTACTTCTACATCAGCAGACAAGCAATGGTTGCACTGGAAGAAAACGTTCCAGAACTTTGTCGCTAAAATCAAAGACGTGACGAGTGAAGACAAGCTGACTCTTCTGACAAATTTTCTTGCACCTAACGTCTACGCCTTCATTGACAACAAATCTACGTTCGCTACAGCCCTTGCCGCTCTCGAATCATTATACGTCAAACCTAAGAATGTCATCTATGCCCGACATTGCTTAGCAACGCGTCTACAGAACTCTGGTGAAACTGTCGACCAGTACCTACAAGTGTTGAAGCAAATGAGCAAGGAGTGCAATTTTGAAGCCGTCACAGCTGATACCTACACACAAGAGTATGTTCGTGATGCGTTTATCAGCGGGTTATCAAGCAACCGCATTCGACAGCGCCTCCTTGAGAGCAATACTCTCACTCTAGATGAAACTTTCAATCAAGCCCGAGCTATGGAGCTGGCTGAATTTCAATCGTCTAGTTACCAGACTAGTTGTGTGCCCAATGTCACTGCATCTCAAAATTTAGAATCCACTGACAATACTGTGGCCTTTACTTCCAAGACTTGTTACTTTTGTGGTAAACAGTGGCATCCCCGGTCGTCTTGTCCTGCCAAGGTGGCACAATGTTCTAATTGTTCCAAGACAGGACATTACGGGAAAGTCTGTCAGTCAAAGCTATTCACTCAATCAGCACATAAGCCGCGACACAACAAGACTTCTGCTGCTCTGACATGTTATACTGCTCCTGTTACTGCGGCGTCACCCAACAGTTTACAAAAGTCTACTATTGATATCACCGTCAACAATATACCTCTCAAAGCTCTTGTCGATACTGGTTCAACACTCAGTTTCATAAGCCAAGCTCTAGTGTCCAGATGTAAAATCAAACCATTACCTTACTCTGGTAAAATAAGTATGGCTAACTCTTCCTTGTCCACGGACATTTCTGGACAATGTAAAGTGACATTACAAGTGTTCAACAACACCTACCAGAATGTTACTTTGCTGATCATGTCCAATCTCTGCTGTGACGTCATACTTGGACATGACTTGCTCCAAGCTCACTCTTCACTTGAGATAGAATTCCACGGTTCACGTCCACCATTGAAAATTTGCAACTTGGCTGTTGCTAGCGTTGAACCTGTCTCACTATTCTCTAACCTTTCACAAGATTGCTATCCTATAGTTACAAAAAGCAGGAGACAATCAGACGAAGACAAACAATTTATCCACACCGAAGTAGAACGCATGCTACAAAATGGAATCATTGAACGAAGCAACTCATCCTGGCGCGCTCAAGCATTCGTTGTACGAGATGGAAGACATAAACCTCGTATGGTAATTGACTATTCTCAAACCATCAATAAGTTCACACATCTAGATGCGTATCCTTTGCCGAGGATTGAAGATGTCATTGCTAAAGTCTCAACAAACCAAGTGTTCAGTGTGATTGACCTCAAGAGTGCGTATCACCAGATACCTATCATGGACTCGGAAAAACACTTCACAGCATTTGAAGCCTCAGGAAAACTCTATCATTTTCTTAGAGTTCCTTTTGGCGTTACTAATGGTGTAGCAAGCTTCCAGAGAACAATAGACCGCATCGTTGAAGATGAGAAACTCACAGGCACCTATCCCTATCTTGATGATGTCACAATCTGTGGACGAGATCAGAAGGAGCATGATGAGAATCTGAAGAAATTTCTATCAGCCACCGAGAAGTACAATCTTACACTTAATATGGAAAAATGCAAGTTTTCCATTACTGCTGTCAGTTTACTTGGTTATACTATATCCAATAACACTATAAAACCTGACCCCGAGCGTCTGAAGCCACTTGTTGAATTACCCATTCCAACCGACAAAGCTTCCCTTCAACGTGCTCTAGGCATGTTCTCTTACTACAGTAAGTGGATCTCTAATTTCTCAGAGAAAGTACGGCCACTTTTACAGAACAACTTTCCTTTTCAAAATAACGAAGTATCCGCATTTGAAAATCTGAAGCGTGACATACTGAAAGCGTCAACCGCTGCTATTCAAGACAATGTACCTTTTTCTGTTGAAACGGACGCGTCTCACTTTGCTATAGCTGCAACGCTAAGTCAACAAGGACGACCTATCGCTTTCTTCTCGAGAACTCTGAACAAGTCAGAACTTCAACACGCTTCAATTGAAAAGGAAGCATATGCAATTGTTGAGAGTCTAAAGAATTGGCGTCACTACCTCATTGGAAGACCTTTCAAGATAATCACTGACCAACGCTCCGTATCTTTTATGTTCAATCAAAAACACAAGAGCAAAATAAAGAACGAGAAAATAATGAGATGGAGACTCGAACTGGCATGCTTCAACTTCGACATAGTGTATCGTCCTGGTTGTGAGAATGCTCCTGCAGACGCGCTGTCCCGCATAAGTGCAGCTATCAACTCTCGACCTGACTTGACTTATTTGCACAATAATCTATGCCACCCCGGTATAACAAGGATGACTCACTGGATCCGAGCTAAGAACTTACCATTCTCTGTGGAAGAAGTTAGACAAGTGACTAATTCCTGTCGAGTTTGTGCAGAACTGAAACCACGCTATCACAAACATGAAGGCCAGCTCATCAAGTCTTCAGCTCCATTTGAACGATTGAGCATTGATTTCAAAGGACCTCTACCTTCAAAGACAAGGAATCGATACATACTAACTGTTATTGACGAATATTCAAGATTTCCTTTTGCTTTTCCATGCCCTGATGTATCTTCAAATACTGTTATCACAAATCTGACAAACTTATTCACTCTTTTTGGTACCCCAAGTTATATACATTCTGATAGGGGGACTGCATTCATGTCCTCTGAAATAAAAACGTTCCTCACTTCACTAGGTGTTGCTACAAGTCGCACAACACCCTACAACCCTCAAGGCAACGGACAGTGCGAAAGATACAATGGCATCATCTGGAAGACAATAATGTTGGCTCTAAAATCACGCAACTCGAAGACAGAAGACTGGGAAGAAGTGCTAGGTGATTCACTTCATTGTATACGATCTCTTCTTTGCACAGCAACCAACGCAACTCCCCATGAACGTATGTTCAATCATCCGCGTCGTTCATTCAATGGAAGCTCAATGCCCACTTGGCTGACAAAACCAGGACCCGTTCTAATGAAGAGTTTAAACCGAAGAAGCAAATATGACTCTATGGTCGAGGAGGTTGAACTTTTAGATGCCAACAATGAGTATGCTCATGTTCGACTACCTGATGGGAGAGAAACTACGGTTTCGACTCGATATCTGGCTCCTGCTGGAAACCAATCAAATGACGATATTCCAAACAATGATATTCCCAATGACGATATTCTAAACAATGATATTCCGAATGACGATATTCCAAACAATGATATTCCTTATGACGACCAACAGAATGATGACAATCCAAACCCCAAAAGATCAACTCGGAACAAGAGGGCACCCGTTCGTTTCGCAGATCTCAACTTCTGAAAGCTGGGGTGAATGTGATAATATTGGAGAATTTGAACCAGTGTTACTTCGGCCAGTCTTCCTCTGAGCAGACTGGTCCAACGATCCCATTCTCCAACTGACACTCTTCAGCTACACATCATTCTTGTACTTTAAAACTTTTCCCAAGTCCTAATAAAATAATGTACAAACGTTCACATCTATTTTTCATTTCAGAGTGCTTTGTGTGTCGTTTGAAACGGAGATTTGGAGATTATGAGAGTGTAGAGTGTTTTGTGGAACGAGGGCCAGGTCTATTTAAAATGCCGCTGGCTTCGGGAAATTGTTGACCAAATGTTGTTGCGTTTTTTTTTTTTTTTTTTTCCTTCTTCTTCTTCTTCTATTTTAATTTTGGTTAAACGTCGCTTTCAACAGCATGGTCACATCTAGACGGCGGTGTTACCCTCCATTCGCAGGAAACTCAGAAGCCTGCTACCCACAATAACCTCACCCGGCCTGGGCTAGGCCGGAATGTGATCATCCCGAAGTCTTCACCTCGCCGGACGTTGCTGAACTTCGGTGATTCTACGCGAGAACCGGTGCGTTCAATGCACCATCGAGATCTGATGATGCGGACTTTTGAGAACCACCTTGCATCAAGTTCCGTGCTGAATCTAAGGGTTTCAAGTAGCTGGCGGAGGTAGGAGACGGGAGGGGGAGAGAGAGAGAGAGAGAGGGAGGGAGAGGGAGAGAGGGAGGGGGAGAGAGAGAGAGAGGGAGGGAGGGAGAGATAGAGAGAGAGGGAGGGAGAGAGAGAGAGAGAGGGAGGGAGAGATAGAGAGAGAGAGGGAGGGAGAGATAGAGAGAGACGGGAGGGAGAGATAGAAAAAGAGAGACAGAGAGAGATAGAGAGAGATAGAGAAAGAGAGAGAAAGAGAGAGAGAGAGAGAAAGAGACAGAGAGAGAGAGAAAGAGAGAGAGACAGGGAGAGAGAAAGAGACAGAGAGAGACAGAGAGAGAGCAGATTCCTGCAAAGGCTGGCTACTCTTATTGCGAAGCACATAAATTCAGGACCCGAAAATAATAATATACTTCCTGTGCATAATTTCAGCTTCGGGACAGTTCGGGTGTTTGCAGAAAGGGAACTTTTGAGGTCGAGATCTTTTGTGTTGTTTTTAGGAGCGGGGGTTACCCCTTCCAAATTTTCACTAAATTTTCTCAATTTTGTTGATATGTAGAGGGTTAGTTATTCATTCAACTTTGTTATTTAACCATGGGCATGGCATAGGGTGTGATTTATGATTCGTATCAAAGGAACAATCTTGAAATAAAGGTACTGAAATTGAACCAAATAATCATAATGAACCACACTGTCCAAAGTTTTGACCTTTAAACAAAGGATACTTGTTTGCAGGAATAATTACGAGGCGGATCAAGAAGTACCCGTGTTTGAAAAAAGAGTGCGAGATACTTACATTTTTGGGTTCTATTTTTCGACGTAGTCTCCTTTCAAGACTAAACACTTCTTCCAGCGATCCTGCCACTTTTTTAGCCCTTCCAAAAAGTAGCTCCCTTCGAACTCCTCAAAATAGCCCTTTGTCTGGCTTATGACGTCATCATTTGAGCTGAACCTCTTTCCACCGAGCCAAACTTTCAAGTTAGGAAACAAAAAATAATCGCAGGGGGCTAGGTCAGGTGAGTAAGGTGGGTGTGGCAATAATTCGTATCCAAGTTGATGGATTTTAGCAGCAACAATTCCAGATGAGTGAGCTGGTGCATTGTCATGGTGAAACAAGACTTTCTTTCTCGCCAAATGGGGGCGTGTCTCCTTCAATTTTGCATCAAATCGTGTCAATAACTCACTATAATATGCAGCAGTTATTGTTTTTTCCTTTTTCCAAGAAGTCAATAAGAATAATTCCCTTTGCATCCCAAAAATTCGTAATCAGCCTAGACCGATTTCGCCTTCTTTGGGGCAGATTCTCCAACCAAAGTCCATTCTTTTGACTGCTGTTTGGTTTCTGGGGTATAGTGATGTATCCAGGTTTCATCAACGGTCACAACTCGACGCAAAAAATCATCTGGATTGCGATTGAAGGGTTCTAAACTAGTCTTTGAACAATTCAGCCGAATTCGTTTGTTGTCAATTGTGAGCAATCGCGGCACCCGTCGCGCCGATTGTTTTCTCATGCCCAGCTTAGCATGAAGGATTTTAAAAACAGTTCCATATGAAATGCCCACACTCTCAGCTACTTCACGCACTTTTGTTCGGCGATCTTTGAGAATCATATCATGCACTTTTTCCAAGACTTCCTCGGTACACACGTCTTCTGGGCGTCCTGGGCGGTCCTCGTCAAAAATGCTTGTGCGCCCTCTTTTAAATTCATTAAACCAAAAGCGAACAGTGGTCATAGAAGGTGAAGAGCTCCCGTACACAGCATCTAACTTTAATTTTATCTCATCACATTTTTTCCCGTCCAAAAAAAGGAATCGAATAACTGCTCGGTACTGTTCTTTTTCCATATCACTCAACTATACGCAACACAACAACTTCAAGTGACCGATAAATGAAAACTAAGAGAGTAATCAGTTTCAAACTTTGGATGTGGTCAGTTGAGATGTCGTTCCATCAACAAGTATCAAAAAGTTTCACCAATGATGTAACATGTCCCTAAATACGGGTACTTATTGATCTACCTACGTACATGATTTAGATGCATTTAGCTTTCATAGTAGGGTGTTTTGATTCGGGCATCGAATTATTTTCGTTGAATTCGTTATTCAAAGAGATTATGAGTTAGCGTGTGTGATGCTTATTAAATTAATGCCCGCAGCACGGGTGTATATTTACGAGCCTAGCTCTATTTACAAACAGAAAACAAATAACATGAATATATCACATAAGAAAGGTTTAAAAACAATCATATCACAGTTACATAAAAAAAAAATCAAGTGAAGTTAAAAAAAAAAAAAAAAAAAAAATCAAGTGAAGTTAAAACCAGCACTGACATTTGCTGCCCTCATCATCCTATTTAATGGAGCATTGTACATGTAGTTTGTGGCACATGTTGCAACGTGAAATGTGTTGCTCCTCCTAAGTCTCCTGTGGCAGCCTAATGTAACAGAGGCAAGCAGCTCGGGACAATCCACAGAACCCATTACAAGATGATGCAGGAACCTATCATCAGCACGGATGCGGCGCTCCTTGAGCCCTTCAACATTAACCTGGCACAGTGGAAAACGGAACTTGAAATACCAGAGAAATCTCTTCTGTACTCTTCCCAGCATATGGTCGTATATATGGTAGTGAGGTGACCATATAGGGCATGCGTATTCTAAAAGAGAACGGACAAGAGATACATACAGAAGTCTGAATGAGTGGGGAGGAGAGACCTAAAGAATTTCGGAAGACATTCTTTAGGTGCGATGAAAAAGAAAGCTTGCTATCAAAAAGAACACCCAGGTCTTTGATGAGGTCGACGTGATTGAGCGGCTGGGAATTGATGTGGTACTGATATTGCACAACCTCTTTACGTCTAGAAAAATAAATGAAAGTGCATTTGTGAAGAGTTAGTTGCAAGCCATTGAAATTTAACCAACGAAAAAATTTATCTAAATCCTGCTGTAATAAAGCGCAGTCCCTATTGTTTGAGATTGATCTGTACAACTTGACGTCGTCAGCATACATTTGAAACGAAGAATTGCAGATAGCATCAGGAAGATCATTGAAAAAAAGGCTGAAGAGAAGAGGACCAGAGTGGCTACCCTGACCCACTCCAGAAGTGACATCAATTGACGAAGACAAGAAATTGCCAATCCTGACGCACTGCGTACGACCACTGAGAGCACTGGCCAACCAAACCAAGAAACCCTCACCGATGCCATATGATCTCAATTTGGCTATAAGAAAACTGGTATTGACCCTATCAAATGCCTTAGCAACATCAGTGTAAACCGAATGAACATCGTTTCCAGCCTGAAAAGAAGAAAGAATGTCTTGCTGATAACATAGCAAATTGGTCGTGGTGGACCTTTTAGCTGTAAAACCATGTTGCTGATTAGAAACGAAATGTCGGCATGCAAAAGAAAGTTTGGAAGAAACAAGCTTATCTAAAACCTTCGGGATAGCAGACTGAATACAAACACCCCTATAGTTAGAAATATTGGATCTATCACCAGACTTATTCCGTGAGTTTGGTACAGATAATACGTAGAATAATAAAATTATAATACTTTTTCTCCATTTTTCAAACAATTAAACGAATTATACATTTTTTATTTATATTTGTTCATTAAACTGGATTAGACTCATTAAACACAATGAGACAGTTTGAAGGACCTGTATAATGACAAAGTCATCAAAAAAAAAAAACATAAAAATATTTTTTAAATAATGAATATGTAAATTTAAATTTTATCACAAGAAAAAAAAACACTGCCAATTATGGACACAATACTTCCTCGTGATTGTTTCACATTGTAAACACGTGCCAATGTTGAGATTTTATACAAAATTACTTGTATCTCCAAAACGACTGAATATGGTAGAATATCGTTCTTTCTACATTCTAGACTCTACAAAAAATTCTGTATCGGCAAGTCGTAGTCCTTATTTTTTTACTTTTTTGTCCAAAATTTTGGATTTTCTTAAATATCAGAGTTAAATTATAATTAATTAAAAAAAAAAAACATAAATAGCTTTTGTATAACAATTATATGCATAAACGTACAAAATTTCATCAAAATCAGGTGTACCGTTCACGAGATATAAGCGTTTAAGTAAAGTGGTCAGGCGCATGGTCTCTTTCACCCAGAACCGCTTGTACGAATTCGATGAATGTCTCCTAGATGTGTGCAAAATTTCATCAAAATCCGTCGAGTAGTTTCCGAGATTTGCGCGTTACAAGGAATCGTTTTAACAGACCGACAGACGGACACAAAACCAAATTTGCTTAGGAGGTTATGAAACGTCCAGCAATATGTAAAAATTGAAATTGGAGCAAAAAAATATTTTTTTTTTTACAAAAACGAAACAAATACTTCCGATTTCTAATATTAGAACTTTATCGGAAGTAAAATACTCGGAAGTAAAATTAAATAGAAAAAAAAACATAAACCATAATAGCCTTGTAATGGTTCTAAGAATATAGACGCATATACATTTGAATGAATGTATGTATGATTTTATTTGTGACTAGCCGTTTGCCCGTGCTTTGCAACGGGACTAAATTTCAAATTTACTAAGGCATGGCCGTACTGCTGGACAGCAATGCCTTTTTGAACTTTTTATAATATTTCTGGACAAAGCGATAATTGTTTTGGGGGGGTCAATCCTGGACATTTTTCGCTATCTCTTACCATTTTGGCTAAACAACTCCGGACAAACAAACAAACATAGGTAGTCCTTTTTTCTGTTTTATATATGTACTAGCCGTTTGCCCGTGCTTTGCAACGGGACTAAATTTCAAATTTACTAAGGCATGGCCGTACTGCTGGACAGCAATGCCTTTTTGAACTTTTTATAATTTTTCTGGACAAAGCGATAATGGTTTTGGGGGGGTCAATTCTGAGACATTTTTCGCTATCTCTTACCGTTTTGGCTAAACAACTCCGGACAAACAAACAAACATAGGTAGGTAGGTAGGTAGGTAGGTAGGTAGTCCTTTTTTCTGTTTTATATATAGAGACTAGCCGTTTGCCCGTGCTTTGCAACGGGACTAAATTTCAAATTTACTAAGGCATGGCCGTACTGCTGGACAGCAATGCCTTTTTGAACATTTTATAATTTTTCTGGACAAAGCGATAATGGTTTTGGGGGGGTCAATTCTGAGACATTTTTCGCTATCTCTTACCGTTTTGGCTAAACAACTCCGGACAAACAAACAAACATAGGTAGGTAGGTATTAGGTAGGTAGGTAGGTAGGTAGGTAGTCCTTTTTTCTGTTTTATATATAGAGATTAGCGGGCTGTCGCCCGCTTTGCGGACCGAGGCATGGCCGTGCGGAGAAATAGCGTTGAAAGCAAAAAATCCTTTTTCCCCTATGGCAGGTGTTGTAGTGGGAGTTTCAAAAAATCCCGTCTTATTGCACATCTAGACTATAAGACAAAGCTAACTACCAAATTTCAGATTCCTAGGACTTATCAGTTCGGAGAAACAGTGATGAATCAGTGAGTCAGTCAGTCAGTGAGTGAAACTCTCTTTTATAAGTATAGAAGATAGAGATGAAGCACAAGGCCTCTTCACATTTTTTGTGGGTAGCGCAGCATTACTAGAGCCTCCTTCACTTTTCGAATTCTATTACATTAATTTCTTTTTACTCTGGTAATGCCGCCAGTGGTCGTCACCTATACAAGTAACTACTCATTTTTCCTCACGAGGCAGAGGTACAGAGCAGAAAAATTCCAGCTCCGCTGGGGATCGAAACCAGGCGAGGAAAAATGAGAAGCAGCTTAATGTGAGCAGCGACCAATGGCGGAATTATAGGCAAAAAAGATATTGTGTATTAAAATTTGGTTGAATTCTTCATTAACCCATTCAAGTCCAGAATGAACATTAAATTTTAAGGGGGGGGGGGGGGTCGATCTCGTTTTTTATCTGAGACTTTATAGTAGATCTTCTTCTGTAAAGGTTGGGCACCCCTGTTCTGAAGCCATCCTTTTTGTGTCTAATATCTCTTTATCATCCCTTTATCAAGGGCGGTGCTAATGCCAACGGCATTATTTTGTTTTGTTCGATATAAGTTTTGTTTTGTTAATTTTAATTTCTATGTATGTATATATTCTATGCTATTTATGTAAATAAAACTTGATCCGACATGTTTAATAATAATAATAATATCTCCGATTGCAGAAGAATCCAAGATGGCGGAGAAGAGTCCAGTCCTGGTGTTCATCCACGGCGAGTCATTCTCCTGGAACTCCGGCCACGTCTATGATGGCACCGTGCTGGCTAGCTACGGCTCTCTGGTGGTGGTCACTGTCAACTACCGGCTGGGAATTTTGGGTGAGTCTTTTTTTTTTTTTTTTTTTTTTTTTAATTATTATTTTCAAACGCATCATTTATGATGCAATTACATGAAAATTTACAAAGGGGAAAAATATGATAAATATATATCTATATTTAAAAAATAATTTGTGTAATACTTTTTTTTGTGTAATACTAGCGGACTGTCGCTCGCTTTGCGGGCCGAGGCATGGCCGTGAAAGCAAAAAGTCCTTGCCAATGGCAGGCGTTGTAGTGGGAATTTCGAAAAATCCCGTCTTATAGCACATATTCTAGACTATAAGACAAAGCTACCTACCAAATTTCAGCTTCCTAGGACTTACCAATTCGGAGAAACAGTGATGATCAGTCAGTCAGTGACTTTGACATTTATATATTAAGATTTTTTTATGAATTTTGGGTAAAGCAGCGAGCGTATTGAGCTCTTTGCCATCAAATATCAATATGGATGAGGCGTTTTACCTGTAATAAAAATAGGTATATACATTGCATAGATCTTAAAAAAGAAGTCTTTTTTATATCGACATTCGTTATACATACACACATAGGAAAGTAACCAGAGGAAGAAAAAGTTTGTGTTTTATGTGAAATCGGAAGTATTTTTTCTTAATTTTATGCTGTAAATACTGAACATTACTTTGTCCTCCTAATAAACATCTGTCCTGTAATGTAATGTAATTTTTATTTGTAATATTTTTAATGTTACAAAGAAATAAAGATTTATCATCATCATCATAGGGTGGCGTCATCGTGAACGATGAACGATGGTAGCCAGACAGTGGAGGAATGACTCAGCACTTCTACCACTGTCTTTACAAGGAGGCTAATGATTGACATCAAGGGCCCCCAGAACCAAGTCAATGCTGGTCTACTCCCCGTTTCCAGCCAGACTAAAGAAAATACTCATGAAAAATTAATTTTCTGTTACAAATAGAAGAAATTTCAAATTTTACAGGCCGAGAATTTTTTCGAAAACATTTTTACTTCAAAATTGAAGACATAAAATATAAATAATGATATAATTTATATGAATGTCCGTCATTAGATCTCTTCTGCATACACTTTGTTTAGTTTTCTTGTATCCTTCCATGGCTTTCTATCTCATATTTGTTTTCAATGGTTTTCCAATTAATAAACTTTTTTATGATTATCGGATAGCAAACTTGGTAGGGCATTTTGGATTGAAAAAAATCCTTGTAACTGTCCGGATGTCTGGATTTGAGGAGTTTGTTAAAATATAGTTGATCATTGTGTAAGAGTTTAGGTTTATATAAAAAAAAGAAGACTAATTTATATATAAAAATTTATATAATCTGGTGTAAACATCACACGACTCCCCCCCCCCCCCCCTCCCCGAAATGTAGGTCTAGCTACGTCACTAGTCAAATATACAGACAAGAATGAATGGTCCTGGAAATGATCATCTTTTTCTTTCTCTTGAAAATACTCATCTTTTTCGTTATCCTTTTTAAAACAATAATTTAGTTCTATCTATTCTCTCTCTTTCTCTCTATGTCTCTCTCTCTCTCTCCTTCTCTATCTTTCTCGCTCTCTCCCTCTGAATCTCTCTCTCTTTCTCTATTTCTCTACCTCTCTTTCTCTTTCTCTCTCTCTCATCATTATCAACAGTGACCATCTCATTTTTCTCCTCTGCATTATTTTCTTTCTCACCTAAACTTATTTTCATCTCAGCTCTTATCTTCCATACCCCCCCCCCCTACTTCACGGCAATGCCTCGCTTGAGTACAATTTACAACAAGGCGCCCTCTCCAACAAAGTGCGAAAACCATCAAGATATTTCACAAAAATTCTCATCATATTCTTTTTTTCTTAGTTATTCTTTTTTTCTCTCTCTCTCTCTTTCTGTATCTCTTTCTTTTCTTCTCTCCCTCCCTCTCTCTCTCTCTCTCTCTCTTTCTCTCTCCCTTTCTCTCTCCCTTTCTATTTCTCTCTGCCTCTTTATCTTTACATTTCTATTCCACTCCTTTTCTCTTTCTCTCCCTCTTTATCTTTCTCTGCCACTCCTTTTCTCTCTCTCTCTTTTTTTCTTTATATCTCTCCCTCTCTTTTCATTTCAATTTTTTTCGGTCTTTATTCGAACTTTATATATTTCTCCCTACCCTCTCTCTCTCTCACTCTCTCTCTCTCTCTCTCTCTCACTCACTTGGAGAGTGAAAAATTGACCGAAAAATACAATCTCGCTCAAGATAAGAAATTGCAGAAAGAAAATTTTAGCGAGAGAGAGAGAGAAAAGCACACACATTTACCTGATGCTACGATTTTCCAAAGAAAAATAATAATAATAATATAATATATTATGAAAAGAGAAAGAGAGACATAAATATAAGGTTAACGGAAAAGGGGAGGGAGAGAGAAGAAGAGAGGAACACTTGGGTATTTCTGCTAGTTTTGTATTTGCGAGTATTTCGCAAAATATATTTTTGTTGAGGTTTTCGACAAGAGCAAGAAGTGGTTCAAACGAAATTAACTCAGCCAGCGTCGATGGTGCACCGGTTCTCGAAGCATCACCGAAGTTAGGCAACGTCCAGCGAGGTGAAGACTTCGTGATGCTAACATTCCGGCCCTAATCAGGCTGGGTAAGGTTAATGAGGGTAGCAGGTTTGTGAGTTTCCTGCGAGTGGAGGGTAACCCCTGTCGTGATATGACCATGCAGTTGAAAGTGACGTTAAAACAAAATTGAAAAGAAAAAAAAAGAAACATACTTATTTGAAAAAGCGTCATTGTTTCGTGTGGAAGAATTCCAACATAACAGGTATATCGCTTTCGGTTAAGTATTCGATTTCGAATAATCACTTAGGAACATTTGACAAGAAGAAGGATTTTATTTATACAAGCACTATAAAAATAAGATGAATAAAAGATCACAGTTTAAAGATAAAAAATAATATCGCCTTATTTATACTGCCCGATTAGGACTATACTGCCCAATTTGGCAATATCTGCACAATAATTTTGGTATGCTCTGGTGAGGACGGACGTATGTGAATTCCTCCTTGGTTGATTTTGGGTACACGAGGAGTGTATTGTCAATTCCTCCGATTAGTGTGGTCAGGTAGATAAACTTTTTCATGTGAATTCCTTCTCTCATCATAGATAAATTTATTTTATTTGAAACGGTTGTCAGACTTATTATTATGGGGTAAAAATCACTAGAAATAAGTATCGCAACTCCTTGGAAGAACAATAAAAAGTAGCAAAAAGTATATCTTTAGCTTTTGTACTATTTCTTTAAGTGGGGCGTTCTTCCTTTTGTAAACTTACGAAGTTGTGTTTTTGGGGAATCTATGATACAAAACTAAATTTCCAAGAAAGTTTCAGCGATTTGCAATTGAAAAAATCATTGCCAGATTTAGTTCTTATAATTATTATTTTCACGATCTTTTATATTAACACTTATTTTTAACAGTTATAAAGAAAAACACTTAAATTTTATTACAGTTTTCATTCGTAGCTATAGTAAGTAGAAAAGAATATAAATAATCTTGTTTATACAGCCGATGAGGCACAGTTTTTTTTGAAGCTTCGTCTGATTCAGTTGAAGTGAAACCGTTTCTTTTCATCCACCTGCACAGCTTGGTCTATTTTAGAAGAACCATACACTTGTAACGGATTTCGATCTTCAACCAACTTCTCAATCAGTTGACATAATTCAATTTCGTTTTCACAAAAGATGTTGCCAAATATTCTTCTCCTGTTCTCTTTCGGACTTTTCTGCCACACTGTCGGACATTTCGTCTCATACCGTGATCCATCTCACTCGTCAGACAGCTATGAGTCAATGCACTCAAGTCCCCTCGATGTTTCAGATGTACCGAATATTTCAACCGCCATGGCAGCCATCAACGCATCTATTGACATCATCAACACGCACAATGATTACACTGACAAGAAACAGGGCTTGCGGAGAGTGATTGCCGCCAAGCAAGAAGATAGCCAGACTCGGAGGGGTTTGGTGGTGTTAACGTTGATTTTTCAAACGCAGGACACCGATTGTTTCAAGGACGAGAGCCAGCGAATTCCGGACTCCGACGGTCAATTAGAATCGTGCAGTGGCACTATTCAACAACCTGCGACGAAAATCACCGACCTGTCCTTGAACACGTGCTTGTCAAGGGTCCTCATACACCTGTCCGGGGGGGAGCCCGACGACTACAAGGTCCTTAACGTCGATTGTACTAAACCGATTGGCCAAGCAAGAGTAGAAAAGTGAATAAATAACTCTGCTAATAAATAATATTTTTTTATATATAACAAGATAAATTTATATTTATTCTTCTTCTTCTTTTACTCTGTCTTATCCCGCTCTTTTTCTCTTTTCCCGCTAAGTAATAAATATAAATAAATTTATATTTATTACTTATCACAAAATCAAATGTATTCAAAATTCAACTGACGACGGTAAAAAGGCTCTAAGGAAAAAGAAGCATTTTCCAATCAACAACTTGTGTTGCCATAGCAACTCAGCATCTCCTACAGTGACGATATCGCTCTCTTAAAATAAATTAAATATCTTGTTAATTATTTGTTTAATCGGTGTTTTTAGAGTTTAAAATTATTGTTAAGAAACTGTGGATAGCGAGTGTTTAAGTGTTCTAAAGTTGAAACTTCAGTCTCTCTTGGTAGAGTGGAATTTTATTTCAAGATGACCAAATCTTCTTGTATGTTGAACCAAAAAGTTCCACGTGAGTAGAAATATTTGAAAATTTCTGACACGTACTTGATTTTGCTAGAGCGCAGGTGCGTTAAATGGTCATCATCCGAGAACCCTAAAGATCAGTAGTACCATGTGTTCAAATTTTAAACTTATCAACTATCACCTAGATAACGAGACACCTATTTATTATCACGTGACAGAAAACTTCATTGAGAATATCCTCATCCCATGGCGTTTTCCACAAGGCCTCACAGCAGGATCTCTCCAAGGGGCGGCTGACTTTAGCGAATGTGGAGAACATCTTGAGCAATTCGAAAGCAGAATCACATAACACGAGAATGAAGCTTTATGATTCAATAGGGAAGACAACGTTGCTGTATGGCAGTATGGCGCGGAAGTGTGGGGTTATAGATACGTGGATCTTATAGAGAAATGTGAATCTCAGATGCTCAAGTCAGTCTACTGTCTACCAAGATGCACACCCGGATACATGCTCAGGCTGGAGATGGGCGTGGCCAAGCTGTCCTTCCATGTTTTCAGGCAGATGGTGGAATGGTGGACTCGACTTCTGGCAATGTCGCAAACTCGATACCCTAAAATCTGTTATGACCAACTGAGAGAACAAGATCTTAGGTCCAGCAATGTTCAAAAGTATAGTTGGGTGACAATGTGAAAAATAAAATTGGTACAGTTAGGATTTTCAGATATATGGGAAGCTCAAAGTCTGGAATTATTGAAATCTCGTAAGTTAGATATCTATAGCACACTCTATAATGAACTAATTAATGATGACTGGGCAGAAGAATAATATTTATTTTATACACAAATATTCATGCTGCCCACCAACTGTGGGTTGCTAAAAATCACAGCATAACAATCAGTTTTAAATAAACATTTTTTTCCCTTCTTTTTTTAACTGTAAATTTGTTGTGTCAAAATATATATTGAATCTTTTAAAATTACATCAGAAATTGTTTGCAGTTCTTTCATGTTCAGGTTGAATTTCTTGAAAAAATTAATCGAGAATTGACTAATTGGTTCTCGCGATCCAAATCATAACCCTCTTATTTCATATGTTCTGTCTGGATATTTCTCATCAAATTACGTTTGAATGCATGGCTCATAGATCCTCTTTTTATCTTGATTTACACCTTTTTTTTTTGGTTTTAACGTCGCTTTCAACTGCATGGTCATATCACGACGGGGGTGTTACCCTCCATTCGCAGGAAACTCACAAACCTGCTACCCACATTAACCTCACCCAGCCTGGGTTGGGCCGGAATGCCAGCATCACGAAGTCTCCACCTCGCTGGACGTTGCTTAACTTCGGTGATCCAATGAGAAACGGTGCATTCAACGCGCCATCGACGCTGGCTGATTTACACTTTTAGCTTGTTCCAAATCATTACTTTCAAACCTGACAGTGGGGTCAATAATATAAGCCTTATCCTCATATTACTGGCCCTGAACCGGTGCTGGCCATACCCAAATGCCTGGTCCGTTTTAGTGCCAGGAAATGGGTCATGGATGAAGCAAATAAAATTTGGAGAAACTCTAATGGCATGCGACACTCCAAGCTAACACTAGCTTCACTAGCAGGATACTCCAAGAAACTCACTCAGGAATCTCTGTCACTAAACAGAAATAAACTAAGATTAATAGTGAGCCTACTCACTGGCCACGGACCACTTAGGAAACACTTACACAGATTAGGACTCTCCAGAGTAGAACCAATCGATTGTAGGCTATGTGGTCTGGAAGAAGAAACAGCAACACACATTCTCTTCGAATGTGAGGCGCTGGATAACAGGAGATTTAGGATTTTCGAATCCAGTAATCTCGAAGATCTCCACAACCAAGAACACCTCATCCAGAGACTGGCACTTCTCATGAAGGGAACAGGTTTCTGGACTTAGGGTGTTCAGCATTGGAAAACCACTCCCAACTAAGCCTAGATGGGCCGTCATAGGCACAGAACTGGGAAATAGGATGAGAGATTTTCTCCCTGGTCACAATAGATCTTACTAGGTCGCAGTGTTAATTGTATGGTGTTTCAGCTGAAACCCTGCAACCAGGTTTTATAATAATTATAATAATAATATCCTCACATTTTGGAAGAGCCAAGATATCACAAAATCTTCTACAGCCAGATTCGTCTTAGCAAAACACTTCCTCGAAGCAGTCGATAAATAATATGCCCATAATTAAACTTAGGACTATAGCACAGTTACGTCTTGCAGGAAAAGTGGTAAAAATATATTTAAATGGTATGATGTATGAGTGGGATCAGAATGAAGTGCGTACATTGCGTACAAGTTGTGAGCTTGGGCAGCTTGAATCTCTGAATCACTTTTTTAAACAGTGTTCCTCATATGAACGATTTAGGGAAGCTCATTACTTCGCTCCTCTGTATTCAATATTATTATAGTATGCTTTATTAGGAGGACAAAGTACAATGTTAACAGTATTAAATTAAGAAAAAACAAACCAATGACAAAATAAATAAGTAAAAAAGAAAATAACACTAATTTCCTACCTAAAAGGCGGGGTTATTGCTTGTGACAAAATCTTCCACCCAACCCTTGGGCAGATCGGATATAAGTAAAATATTTGGTTATGTGCAGGCCGCTTTGAGGATTCGTTCTTTTATCAGAAACGAATAAATGAATGATAATTATGTTGAGTGGAATAGTAACTTTGTTAACAAAATGCAAGGGCCATAATGTTATTTTTAATATTTACTTCTTTTTTTCTTTCTTATATTAATTATTTTTAAACTCATCTGAAATTATTCATAGTCTTAATGGCCACCCATTGTACCAAAATCTGATTTTATTACAAATAAAACTTCTCTATCTGTCTACTCTATCGGTTTTCTTAGACACCGACTTCTGACCGTAGGTATTGATGTGGGAATTCCTGAGGTACATAAACATAAACTGCCGACCTCCGTCGCTCAGTGGTTAAGAGCATTGGTTACTGACCCGGAGGTTGCGGGTTTGAATCCCGGCCGGAGCGGAAATAATCCGTTTCCGTCAAAAATGGCATGGTTGTAGAGCGCCCTGAAGTAATGCGAAAGCGGCTCCGGGCCAAACTTACCTGTTTAAAATTAAAAATATAAACATAAAGTGTCCAGCCGTCCGAGTTAGAGGATAGTGAAAATTTACTATCCTCTCACCTAGCCATTTTTGCTCCTTGTGTTAGTTAAATTGGCATTTAGATACATTTTGTCGTAAAATTCTAGACAACGAATAGCATTTAACTGGCCAAGTTAGAGGATAGTAAAGTTTGCAGTAAATAACACGGCGCGAATGACCATATTAGTAATTGGTAAAAGTGCCTAACCAGAAAAAAAAAGAGGATAGTGCCAAAGTAACTTGGCCTTATTAAGTATCACTACCTTCATTAAATATCACTACCTTCATAACTTGAAATTACAAAATACAGCCTAACTTGAAATTCCTTCTTCCTCTGTGTCTTCTTCCATTCATTTCTCCTTAAATTATGGTGTAAAGAATTTTGTATTTTTCTTGATGTCTCATGATGTGTGCAAAACACCTCAGTTTTGTGGATCTCACTGTATTTAGGATTTCCTTGTCTTTTCCCATTCTTGTTAGAACCTCTTCACTTGCGATGTGTTCTGTGTAGCTGATCTTGTGCATTTTTCTGTAAGTCCACATTTCAAATGCTTCCGATCGTTTATTTGAATACATGGACGCAGTCCAACTGTCCACGTTACTATTTTACAGTTTTTAAGAAAGACAGTTTTTAAGGCTCTGAGGACAGAGATTGCCTCAGGCAATAATCTCGCCCCTTGTCAATTATTATTCTTGTCAATAAAGAGTTATGATTCTTGTTAATAAAGAGTTGCTAAATTTAGTTCTTATATTATTTTCACGATCTTTTATATTAACACTTATTATTTTACAGTTAATAAGAAAAACAGTTAAATTTTATTTCAGGTTTTCTTTGTAGCTACATTAAAAAACAATATAAATGACCTTGTTTATACTGGTAAGTCTACATATATTTATATATGTATAGTCCTTAATTTGACCAGTACGTGGTTCTTCACAGTTTTATTCCAAGCTTCGCCTGATGCAGTCGAAGTGAGGTCTATTACGTACCACGTCTACTACATACATATGCACTGGTGGTCAAGTGGTCAACGCGCTAGTCTGGTAATCCAAGTAGCGTAGGGATCGAATCCCACCTAGTGCATGAATTTTTCCTCATTAATTTGAGTTTTTGACGACGTAATATTAAGAATCTGAAGGTTAGGTGGTAGCAAATGCTTTGAGAATTAACCTCGCCTGGTGTTTACCTTCCACTTAAGAGTGTTTTTATTATTACCAAGCTTGGACCAATCTTTTCGGTATAGGTATCTTTTTTTTAGACAAACAGACTGACACACGGACCAATGGCTTAATTTTTTCCCTCTGGGACCCTATAACTGAATATCAAAAAATTTAGGAAATTCCTTTCCTTAGGGCTTTTCCATTCCATTACCAAACTCCGTGGCTCAGTGGTTAGGAACATTGGTTACTGAGCCGGAGGTTGCGGGTTCGAATCCAGGCCGGACTGGAAAATTTTGACCGAGTTTTCTGTTTCCCGAATGGCATGGATGTAAAAGTAGAGAGGCCTGAAGTAATGCGAAACCGGTTCCGGGGCACAATTATCTTTCTTTTTTATAAGTTAAGAAGAGTAAAGATGATTGGTACAGTTAATGATTAACGACCAATTGCTGTATTTTATGATTATAAAGAAAATAAGAACAGGTTAGTACAGCTCTCCGTGATACGTTGACCTCATGCACCAGTTTGTCACTGAAGTGATGCAACGCCCAGCGAGGATGCTTCAATGGGTGACCATTCGAATTCAAACCCTTTTCATGGTGGCTATTACCCTCCCAACGTAGACTGGGTGGAGTTAAGAGAACATTACGAGTTCTCCATGTCCATAACAATAGATACTATGTGGCATTTCATATTCCACAATTATTATAGTTGAACTTCTATGGACACTATGGCCAGGTATGTTTATTTATTTATTTTTATTTATTCACACTTTAAGTTTTTTTAAAAGTTATCATATTTGTGTTATTCACTTTCGTGATATCACAACTACTCAAACTCGCTTATACTAAATCTACGCTGAAACCGTGGATTAATAGGACATATTATCAAACACCTCGGCCGAGGTGTGAAGAACGCCTATACAAAGAAAGAGACAGCCCGGCAGAGTGTAAGGTTACGGAAAACATAGTTCCCATGCATTTCATGTACTTTCAGCCAGCGAAAAGTGCAACATGAATTTCAAAAATTGCGATTTTTATTGCAGAAATGGACTCTACGTTGAAAAATAAATTGATTTGACTTTTTGTTTGACTTCCTAGGCCAACGGGAACCCTATTTCCGAGATCCCCGAACAATCGTGAAAGACATGAAAAGATTCATAATTTTTTTTTTTTTTTTTTTCCGTTTTTTTTTTTCATACGGATCCTTTGAGACCCGACTTCGTGTCCTTAACATGGCACTGAAGATTAAGTGAGGTGTCTAAAGTGATCAAGATATAATGGAGATGAGCCCGGACCAAAAAAAAATTCTAAATTATAAGCGGGCGGCCCATTTGGGCGGCCTCGGGTTCTGGGAGCCCAAAGCGGGAATTGAAGGATAATACTAATCTTAAGTGGTATCAAATGAAAGATCTTGATGAGCAGATACCAAATTTATTGATTTTATTCCTTCATCCGGTCTACTGGGTGGCACCTGGTGGCCTTTACATTTTCTTTGGCGGGTAGGTACCTTCGAATCCTTAGCTTAGTGGTCAGATCTTGGCCAGTATGTATTTTTCGAGATGACCTCGCTCTCTCACTGCAAAATTTTAATGTTTAAGTTTCCAAGTATTAATTTAGTTAGTTCATTTTCCGTCCGGTTCTTTAGAAGACAACTTTGTCTAATGGTAGCAAGCTCGACCTGCAACCCACTCAGCATGGGTTCGAATCCTGGCGGGGACGAAATTTTTTAGCTCTATATTTTCACTTTGGACTTAACGTTGTTTTGTTTTTCCGATCTTTATATTTGATCTTCATGAAAACCTCATTACCCTCACGAGGAAAATTTTAGTAGTTGCAGAGTTGGCCAATGACCTGTGGCGGCATTACGAGATTGATTTTGGACAATCATGGTTGAATGGAGATAAAATATGATGAATTAGCTCTCATAATGTCGATGCTACTCACTAAAAGTTGTGACAAAGTAGTGACTTTGGCCAAGTAGGTAGCATACTAGGCTTGCACGCACGATGACTTGGGTTCGATCCCCTTCAGGAAAGTTTTTTCTCTCTGTCCATTATGTCCGGGGTACACTCATACCTCGTGAGGTATTGATAAGTGACGTCACCACCGTGTTCTCTCCCGCTCATGGTTTTATCAACACCTAATATTGTCTCCCGTCGCGTCGCTTGCATTTTTACCTGAGTTTAAATCTACATATTTTAGGCCTAGCATAAACATTATAATCGAAACACCTAGGAATCCTTGATGTAGACCTGAGGCATGGCCTTCTATGTATTTTTCCTAACCATATGAGAAACCCAAGGCATGGCCTTTTATATATTTACCTAACCCTACTATAAACCCGAGGCATTGCCTTCTATGTATTATCCCTAACACTTCTATATTCCTAAGGCATGGCCTTCTATGTATTTTACCTAACTCTACTATACACTGAAAGCATTGCCTTTCATTAGTTAGAAATTTTAAAGATTTCCTTATAAAAGGCCGATTCTTATATAAAAATGATAATTTTATAGTTTTCATTTTCTTAAATACCTAATGTAAAAAATCATGGTTTTATTTCCGGGAGAGATACTCGTGGTGACCCTGCAACAAGCCGGAGAGAATTCGGGTAAGAAAAGGTCAACGGGAGAGAACTCATTACCTCACCTTGATAAGGTGATTAGTTGAATACAAATTAATTTCTATGGCATTTATTCAGCTCCGAGGTCTATTTAGCATTGAGAGATAAACCTAATCATGTGGAGTATAGAATCAAAAGGTCTCGCATTGCAAATTTATATATTATTTACTCACTTTGGGGACTCAGGAGACCAAATCTGTGATCCAAATACATATTGACCTTAGAAAAATTAAATACCTACTGCTAAAACTATATCTTAAAAAAAGACAACTTGGTACATTCACATTTTCCCAGCTTATTTACTTTTGTTATTCATAATGTTTCAGTAGTGTATGAACCTATATTTTCGTACAAAAAGAACTGATATCCCCCCAAAAACACCACTTCGTGGTTAAAAAAAGAAGAACGCCTCACTCAAAAGAATGATTATAATTAGCTAAAAATAAATGATATCAAATTGAGAACACCTTACCCCTTCTCTTTCTATATCTCTGCACTCCTCTCTGAATTTATTCCTCCTATGTTTATCTTTCTTTATCCTTTCTAGGGGTCATCCCAAACTTGATTTCTCTTTAAATTTACTTGTTGCACGGCAATAAAATATGGCGGTCGCGGTGTAATTTTCTCGATTCAAATCAAATAAGTTCAGAAAAATCATACTCCGACCGCCATTTTTTATTGCCGTGCAACAAGTAAATTTAAAGAGAAATCAAGTTTGGGATGACCCCTAGAAAGGATAAAGAAAGATAAACATAAGAGGAATAAATTCAGAGAGGAGTGCAGAGATATAGAAAGAGAAGGGGTAAGGTGTTCTCAATTTGATATCATTTATTTTTAGCTAATTATAATCATTCTTTTGAGTGAGGCGTTCTTCTTTTTTTAACCACGAAGTGGTGTTTTTGGGGGGATATAGGTACAACACAAATAATTACAAATTAAAGTATTAATAGAAGAAAAAAATAAAGGAAAAAAAAATATATTTATAATATATGTCCTAACTAAAGGGTGGGGTTATTGCCTTTGGCAATCTCTTCCACCCAACCCTTATGTTTAAGTTTCTCTTCATTTTGTTTACCTTCATGTAATTATTATTATGGTATAGTATACAACGCAAGAAAATAAATTTATTATTATTATTACTTTCCCTCATCGTCAACTTCGTACAATTTATATCTTTTCTTCGTAATTTTTCGGCGAGGGTATGAAATTTCATTATGATATTTTCTTACCCGTGAAAAACTTAGGATCAAGAAATGGAAATGGAAGAAAATGAAGTGGAAGAGAGAGAGAGAATTTTCAAGCAGGATCGAAAGAAAGAGAGGAAAGGAGGGAGGGAGAGATATCTAGAGAACGACAGTGGGAGATAGATATGAAGAGGGATAGAGAGGGAATAAGAGACAGAAAGTTAGAGATACGGAGGAAGGACGATAGAGAGAGAGAGTGAGTGAGAGATAGATATGGAGAGGGATAGAGAGGGAATAAGAGAGAAAAAGTTAGAGATAGGAAGTAAGGAAGATAGATAGTAAGTGGGAGATAAATATGAAGAGGTATAGAGAGGGAATAAGAGAGAGAAAGTTAGAGATAGAGAGGAAGGAAGATAGAGAGAGAGAGTGAGTGAGAGATAGATATGGAGAGGGATAGAGAGGGAATAAGAGAGAGAAAGTTAGAGATAGGGAGGAAGGAAGATTGAGAGAGAGTCAGTGGGATATAGATATGAAGAGGATAGAGAGGAATAGGAGAGAGGAAGTTAGAGGTAGGGAGGAAGGAAGATAGAGAGTGAGTAAGTGGAGATAGGTATGTAGAGAAATAGAGAGGGAATAGGAGAGAGGAAGTTAGAGATATAGGAAGTAAGGAAGATAGAGAGAGAGTAAGTGGGAGATAGATATGTAGAGAAATAGAGAGGGAATAGGAGAGAGAAAGTTAGAGATAGGGAGTAAGGAAGATAGAGAGAAAGTAAGTGGGAGATAGATATAGAGGGAGTAGAGAGGGAATAGGAGAGAGAAAGTTAGAGATAGGGAGGAAGGAAGATAGAGAGAAAGTAAGTGGGAGATAGATATGTAGAGTAATGAGAGGGAATAGGAGAGAGAAAGTTAGAGATAGGGAGTAAGGAAGATAGAGAGAAGTAAGTGGAGATAGATATGGAGAGGGTAGAGAGGGAATAGGAGAGAGAAAGTTAGAGATAGGGAGTAAGGAAGATAGAGAGAAAGTAAGTGGGAGATAGATATGGAGAGGGGTAGAGAGGGAATAGGAGAGAGAAAGTTAGAGATAGGGAGAAGGAAGATAGAGAGAGAGTAAGTGGAATAGATATGAGAGAATAGAAGGAATAGGAGAGAAAGTTAGAGATAGGGAAAGGAAGATAGAAAAGTATGGGATAGATATGAGAGGTAGAGAGGAATAAGAGAGAAAGTAGAGTGGGAGGAAGGAAGATAGAGAGAGTAGTGGAGATAGATATGAGAGGTATAGAGAGGAATAGGAGAGAGAAAGTTAGAGATAGGGAGTAAGGAAGATAGAGAGAAGTAAGTGGGAGATAGATATGAGAGAGGTAGAGAGGGAATAGGAGAGAGAAAGTTAGAGATAGGGAGGAAGAAGATAGAGAAAGTAAGTGGGAGATAGATATGAGAGGGTAAGAGAGGGAATAGGAGAGAGAAAGTTAGAGATAGGGAGGAAGGAAGATAGAGAGAAGAGTAAGTGGGAGATAGATATGAGAGAGGATAGAGAGGGAATAGGAGAGAGAAAGTTAGAGATAGGGAGTAAGGAAGATAGAGAGAAAGTAAGTGGGAGATAGATATGGAGAGGGGTAGAGAGGGAATAGGAGAGAGAAAGTTAGAGATAGGGAGAAGGAAGATAGAGAGAAAGTAAGTGGGAAATAGATCTGAGAGGGGATAGAGAGGGAATAGGAGAGAGAAAGTTAGAGATAGGAGGTAAGGAAGATAGAGAGAAGGTAAGTGGGAAATAGATTGAAGAGGGATAGAGATAGGGAGAAATTAGAGATGAGAGAAAGTTAGAGAAGGGATAATGAAAGATAGAGATAGAAAAGTTAAGTGAAGGGAGAGAAGATAGAGAAGGGGATAGAGAGGTGAGAGGAAGGAAGAGAAAGTTAGAGATAGGAGGAGAAAGTGAGAAGAAGAGAGAGAGTAAGTGGGAAATAGATCTGAAGAGGGATAGAGAGGGAATAGGAGAGAGAAGTTAGAGATAGGGAGAAGAAAGATAGAGAGAAAGTAAGTGGGAAATAGATTGAAGAGGGATAGAGAGGGAATAGGAGAGAGAAAGTTAGAGATAGGGAGGAAGAAGTAGTAGAGAGAGAGTAAGTGGGAAATAGATCTGAAGAGGGGGATAGAGAGGGAATAGGAGAGAGAAAGTTAGAGATAGGGGGAGGAAGGAAGAGATAGAGAGAGAGAGTAAGTGGGAAATAGATTGAAGAGGGATAGAGAGGGAATAGGAGAGAGAAAGTTAGAGATAGGGAGTAAGGAAGATAGAGAGAAAGTAAGTGGGAGATAGATATGAGAGGGTAGAGAGGGAATAGGAGAGAGAAAGTTAGAGATAGGGAGAAGGAAGATAGAGAGAAAGTAAGTGGGAGATAGATAGATGAAGAGGGATAGAGAGGGAATAGGAGAGAGAAAGTTAGAGATAGGGAGGAAGGAAGATAGAGAGAAAGTAAGTGGGAATAGATATGAAGAGGGATAGAGAGGGAATAGGAGAGAGAAAGTTAGAGATAGGGAGTAAGGAAGATAGAGAGAAAGTAAGTGGGAGATAGATATGGAGAGGGTAGAGAGGGAATAGGAGAGAGAAAGTTAGAGATAGGGAGGAAGGAAGATAGAGAGAAAGTAAGTGGGAGATAGATATGGAGAGGGGTAGAGAGGGAATAGGAGAGAGAAAGTTAGAGATAGGGAGGAAGAAAGATAGAGAGAAAGTAAGTGGGAAATAGATCTGAAGAGGGATAGAGAGGGAATAGGAGAGAGAAAGTTAGAGATAGGGAGGAAGAAAGATAGAGAGAAAGTAAGTTGGAAATAGATCTGAAGAGGGATAGAGAGGGAATAGGAGAGAGAAAGTTAGAGATAGGGAGGAAGAAAGGTGAGAAAGAGAGAGAGAGAGTAAGTGGGAAATAGATCTGAAGAGGGATAGAGAGGGAATAGGAGAGAGAAAGTTAGAGATAGGGAGGAAGAAAGGTGAGAAAGAGAGAGAGAGAGAGTAAGTGGGAAATAGATCTGAAGAGGGATAGAGAGGGAATAGGAGAGAGAAAGTTAGAGATAGGGAGTAAGGAAGATAGAGAGAAAGTAAGTGGGAGATAGATATGGAGAGGGGTAGAGAGGGAATAGGAGAGAGAAAGTTAGAGATAGGGAGGAAGAAAGATAGAGAGAAAGTAAGTGGGAAATAGATCTGAAGAGGGATAGAGAGGGAATAGGAGAGAGAAAGTTAGAGATAGGGAGGAAGAAAGGTGAGAAAGAGAGAGAGAGAGTAAGTGGGAAATAGATCTGAAGAGGGATAGAGAGGGAATAGAAGAGAGAAAGTTAGAGATAGGGAGGAAGAAAGGTGAGAAAGAGAGAGAGAGAGTAAGTGGGAAATAGATCTGAAGAGGGATAGAGAGGGAATAGGAGAGAGAAAGTTAGAGATAGGGAGGAAGGAAGATAGAGAGAAAGTAAGTGGGAAATAGATCTGAAGAGGGATAGAGAGGGAATAGGAGAGAGAAAGTTAGAGATAGGGAGGAAGGAAGATAGAGAGAAAATAAGTGGGAGATAGATATGGAGAGGGGTAGAGAGGGAATAGGATAGAGAAAGTTAGAGATAGGGAGGAAGGAAGATAGAGAGAAAGTAAGTGGGAGATAGATATGGAGAGGGGTAGAGAGGGAATAGGAGAGAGAAAGTTAGAGATAGGGAGGAAGGAAGATAGAGAGAGAGTAAGTGGGAAATAGATCTGAAGAGGGATAGAGAGGGAATAGGAGAGAGAAAGTTAGAGATAGGGAGGAAGGAAGATGGAGAGAGGAGTAAGTGGGAATAGATCTGAAGATGGATAGAGAGGGAATAGGAGAGAGAAAGTTAGAGATAGGGAGGAAGGAAGATGGAGAGAGAGTAAGTGGGAATAGATCTGAAGAGGTATAGAGAGGGAATAGGAGAGAGAAAGTTAGAGATAGGGAGTAAGGAAGATAGAGAGAAAGTAAGTGGGAGATAGATATGGAGAGGGGTAGAGAGGGAATAGGAGAGAGAAAGTTAGAGATAGGGAGGAAGGAAGATAGAGAGAGAGTAAGTGGGAAATAGATCTGAAGAGGGATAGAGAGGGAATAGGAGAGAGAAAGTTAGAGATAGGGAGTAAGGAAGATAGAGAGAAAGTAAGTGGGAGATAGATATGGAGAGGGGTAGAGAGGGAATAGGAGAGAGAAAGTTAGAGATAGGGAGGAAGGAAGATAGAGAGAGAGTAAGTGGGAGATAGATATGGAGAGGGGTAGAGAGGGAATAGGAGAGAGAAAGTTAGAGATAGGGAGGAAGAAAGATAGAGAGAATGTAAGTGGGAAATAGATCTGAAGAGGGATAGAGAGGGAATAGGAGAGAGAAAGTTATAGATAGGGAGGAAGAAAGGTGAGAAAGAGAGAGAGAGAGTAAGTGGGAAATAGATCTGAAGAGTGATAGAGAGGGAATAGGAGAGAGAAAGTTAGAGATAGGGAGGAAGAAAGGTGAGAAAGAGAGAGAGAGAGTAAGTGGGAAATAGATCTGAAGAGGGATAGAGAGGGAATAGGAGAGAGAAAGTTAGAGATAGGGAGGAAGGAAGATAGAGAGAAAGTAAGTGGGAAATAGATCTGAAGAGGGATAGAGAGGGAATAGGAGAGAGAAAGTTAGAGATAGGGAGGAAGGAAGATAGAGAGAAAGTAAGTGGGAGATAGATATGGAGAGGGGTAGAGAGGGAATAGGAGAGAGAAAGTTAGAGATAGGGAGGAAGGAAGATAGAGAGAAAGTAAGTGGGAGATAGATATGGAGAGGGGTAGAGAGGGAATAGGAGAGAGAAAGTTAGAGATAGGGAGGAAGGAAGATAGAGAGAAAGTAAGTGGGAAATAGATCTGAAGAGGGATAGAGAGGGAATAGGAGAGAGAAAGTTAGAGATAGGGAGGAAGGAAGATAGAGAGAAAGTAAGTGGGAGATAGATATGGAGAGGGGTAGAGAGGGAATAGGAGAGAGAAAGTTAGAGATAGGGAGGAAGGAAGATAGAGAGAGAGTAAGTGGGAAATAGATCTGAAGAGGGATAGAGAGGGAATAGGAGAGAGAAAGTTAGAGATAGGGAGGAAGGAAGATAGAGAGAAAGTAAGTGGGAGATAGATATGGAGAGGGGTAGAGAGGGAATAGGAGAGAGAAAGTTAGAGATAGGGAGGAAGAAAGATAGAGAGAGAGTAAGTGGGAGATAGATATGTAGAGAAATAGAGAGGGAATAGGAGAGAGAAAGTTAGAGATAGGGAGTAAGGAAGATAGAGAGAGAGTAAGTGGGAAATAGATATGTAGAGAAATAGAGAGGGAATAGGAGAGAGAAAGTTAGAGATAGGGAGGAAGGAAGATAGAGAGAAAGTAAGTGGGAAATAGATCTGAAGAGGGATGAGAGGGAATAGGAGAGAGAAAGTTAGAGATAGGGAGGAAGAAAGGTGAGAAAGAGAGAGAGAGAGGGAGACCGAGACAGAAAAGAGAGAGAAAGTTTGAGATAGAACGTAGGTAAGATAGAAAGGAAAAGTTAAAGTAAAATAATTATGAAGAGGGTTAGAGAGGGAATGAGAGAAAATGTTAGAGATAGAAAGAAAGATAAAAAGAACTAAAGATAAAGGACGATGAAGAGATAGAGACAGAAAAATAGAAAAACAGTAAGATATGAATAAGGAAAAGAGAGGCGGTGGTAGAGGCAGAGAAAGAGAGAGAAGGATTGATAATGAGATGTGGGAGAAGGAGGAGAAGAGAGAATAAAATATAATTTAAGAAGTATGAAAGAAGAAATCTGAGAAAAAGTAAAAGTTTATGAATATGACCTTTTTTTCTTTCTCACACATAGATTTCTCTCTCTCCCTCTGTCTCTCTTTCTTTTTCATATCTTATCTATCCAACTCTTTCTATTTCTCACTTCCTATGATTTTTTTTTCTCTCGTAAATATCGGTTTTAAATTTCTGCAGCTTTCACGCTTGCTTAAAATTTCATCTCACGTTTAGAAATCTATCGCTCATTTTTTCTTCTCCAAACTTTCATCTCAATTCCTCTATCTCTTTCTCTCCTTTATTCTCTCTTTTCTTCCTATTTATCGTTTTAAGGTAGTTTGCTCATAGGAGATGTATTTTATGTATAATCCATTTTTTTATACATATAACGAAAATATTTTGAATTATGCTTTTTTTTAATACTTTTTTTTTCTTGTATCTGTTCACCTTGTTTCTCATGCCACTCTTTCTATTTTTAATAATCTCTTTCTCTTGCTTTCTCTCTCGTTTTTTTTCTCTCTCTCTCCCTCCCTCTCTATCCTCTCTCTCTTTCTTTCTCTCTCTCTCCCTCTCTCTCCTCTCTCTATCTCTCTCTCCCTCCCCTCCCTCTCTATCCTCTTCTTTTCTTTCTTTCTCTCTCTCTTTCTCTCTCTCCCTCTCTATCTCTTTCTTTCTTTCTCTCTCCCCATATCTCTACCTCTCACTCAACCTCTTTCATCTATTTTTGAATTCTCTCTCTTTTTCCCTTCTCTTTTTCCTCCTTATCTAATGCATTTCACCGCTGGTCCCTCATCTTTTTCTCCCAATTTATCCGGGGATAAATTTCGTAAAATATTGCGAGTAAAAGCTCGAGAAATACGATATTTTTTATCGCTAACCACTAGCTGTGTTGCTGCATAAAAGCTGGAAATATCGTGTTTTTCCTCTCGAGTTTATTTTTAGGGATAGGTGTGGTTAAGGAGTAAAAAATTACGTCTCGAATAACTTCGATGTTAAAAAGACTTTACGTGTTAAAATAATCTTTGAAGCTGCAACCTTATTAGTAAGAGCACCATTTCAGCTGGGAAAGCTCTTGAGCAATTCTACCCAGCGTCGATGGCGCGTTGAATGCACCGGGTCTTGTAGGTTCACCGAAGTTAAGCAACGTCCAGGTGAAGACTTTGTGATGCTGGCATTCCAGCCCAACCCAGGCTGGGTGAGGTTAATGTGGGTAGCAGGTTTGTGAGTTTCCTGTGAATGAGCATGCAGTTGAAAGCAACGTATAATCCAAATTAAAAAGGGTATGTTTAAAATTCATCACAATTATAATAGATCTTATCAAGCAGCCTCAGTGGCGTAACGGTTGTGACTGCTGCCCGTAGTCCAGAGATCCCGAGTTCGATCCCCGGTTGGAGCAGACCCGGTTCGAGAAAAAAAATCTCTTTCCTCCAAACACGTGAGGCTGGCATTTCCGGCCCTACCCAGGCTGGGTGAGGTTAATGTGGGTAGCTGGTACGATTCCCAGTTTAATGAAAATTTAAGTCTAGAAGGTAAGCTAAAAAATCAAATGTCCATAGCACATTGAATACCTAATCAGTTATCTTAAAATCTCTAGCAACAAAGCAGCAAATAGCGAGGTTAGGTTTTGTTGGGTGCCCACACAAATTCTCACAACCTTTGTGATGCTAATCTTTTCCTGAACGGACCCAGGCTAACGTGTTCAACATCTTTGTGCGTTTCCAACAATTCAGGCTAGAATCTCAACTGACCTTCGATAAAAAACGGTTAAGCAGTAAAAAAAAGAGAGTCCTCTGAATATTAAAGAAAAAAACCTGAAAAAGGAATCTGAAAAAGCTATAAGTAAAAAGCACAAAATCCCATGAAAAGAAA
>CM044963.1:29312376-29417376 GCA_024516035.1 Bactericera cockerelli | reverse complement strand
AGAGAGAGAGAAGTAGAGATTGAGAGAGAGATAGAGATAGATAGAGAGAGAAAGAGAGAGAGAAAGAGATAAAGAGAGAGAATTGAATTGAATACTTTATATTTATTTTTACAATTTTAAAGTAATAGTATAGTCTAAGTATAATAGTATAATGTCCTAAGCTAATTCTAACTATTTAGGAGATGTTCTCTCTAAGCAACTCGTAACGTTATTATTTTAACATAAATTTGTGTGACATTATACATAGTGTGATTGGTGGTATTCAATTGCTACATTTAATGTTAATTTAATGGAGAGAGAGATAGAGAGGTATGGTTTGTTCTTCATCTCCAAACCCCCCCCCCCCCCCCATCCCCCCAAACCACTTGTTGTTGGTTCCTGCAAATGTTTTCCTTTCCATGCTTCCCCATTTCTTCCAACTGACTTTTTGCAGAAGCTCCGTTTTTTTATGTGTAAATAAAGAGAGGGAGAGATGGGGAGAGAGACAAAGTTGAAGAAGACCTAAGAGAGAAAAACTGGAGAAAAGAGGACGCGCTAAATAAAAAGATATGGAAGGAAAGGATTTATGGAACAAATGCCGACCCCAAGTAGGTTTGGGAAAAGGCAAATTGAGAGAAGAATAAGAAGAGAGAAAGGGAGAGAGAGTTATTATTTTGTTAATATTGTGCATTATTCTATTATTCTGTGCATCATTTTAGACTTTTTAGAGTGTATCCTAGGATTGATACTGTATACTGGAATTTGGACACATCAATATTTTTTTATATCATATTTGTATATTTTGTGGTAATTACTTTCGTGATGTCACAACTATCCTAACTCGCTTTACTAAATCCATCCTGAGACCGGGACTTGAACCACTGACCTCCGGGTTACAAGTCCGCCGCCTTATGAATCGAGCTACTGAAGTCGGTCCCAAAATTAATTGAATTTTATTATGAAATTTTAACCGGAACAGCACAAAATATCTACATTTTTCGGACATTTGATTGATTGAAGATAAAGAAAATATAACAAGATCATTTCATAAGTATTTGGTATGATAACTGCATAAGTATATAACTATATAGGTATGATTTTCATTTAATAACATCGTGTAATTATTATTGTTTGAGTAAGTAATCATTATTATTATACTATTAAATAAATAAAAATAAAATAGCCTTTATTGAACAAATAATTTACAAAACATTGGAAACAGTATTATAATATACAAATAGAAAAATTGTTCTCAACCATAAAATTGTTTTTTAGGGACAAAGAGTAATATTGACTTTTTCTTTCCATTTACTGCTCCCTTTTTTTTAATTTTAATTTATCACCAATTTCTTCATGCTGGCTGAAGGCCTATACCTACAAAAATTTATTAGATATAAATGGACATTATATTTGTCCATTTTTTTTTTATTCATACAGTAATAGTTGAGTATTAACCTCGCCTGGTGGTTACCTTCCACTAAAAGAGTACTATTATTAACCGACCTCAGTAGCTTGATCGATAAAGCAGCGGACCTGGAGGTCGGTGGTTCAAGTCCCGGTTTCAGCGTAGATTTAGTAAAGCGAGTTTCAGTAGTTGTGATATCACGAAAGTGATTAACAAAAAAAAAAAGAGTACTATTATATATATTATGTTCTCTTCTCCAGTAGTCACTGTGGCAGAGCGAGTTAGCGCGCTAGGCATTGCACACATGGTGACCTGGGTTCGATTCCCAGCGGGGGAGGATTTTTTCTGCTCTGTACTTGGATGTTCGGGGTCCACTCATCCTCGTGAGGAAAAATGAGTAGCTGCTTTAATGTAAAGCAGCGACCAGTGGAAGAATTTAGGCAAAAAATAATACAAGATATTGTAAATTAAAATGGTAAAGTCCTATGATTTGCGCTACCCACTAAAATTGTGACATAATAACACAAAGAAAAAGCATTATTATTACTATTATTATTATTATTATTATTATTATATTATTTATTTGGCTTCTAAGAATATTATTATGTTCTCTTCTCCAGATCAAGCGGTAACCTCTTCAGTCCCGGCGTCCCCCTACCCCCAGATCAGTCCCTACGACCTGTACCCCATGCAGATGATGCCCCTCCGCCACTCCCCCTCAGCGGGGGGTCTGTTGCACAATCCCGGCGGCTACCATCACCAGATGGGGCTGTTGCAACACTCGGGCTCCGGGCCCGCCATTCAGCAGTCAACTTCCGGCATACTGAGCACAGGGGTAAGGGTTTTAAAAAAAAAAAAGGTAATGACACTTGGTCAGAATTTTCCGCTCCAGCCGGGATTCGAACCCGTAACCTCCAGATCAGTAATCTGTACTCTTTAACACTGAGTCACGGAGGCCGGCAGGGGTAAGGGTTTAAAAAAAAGGTAACTAACATTTGGGTCAGAATTTCCCGCTCCGGCCGGATTCGAACCCGTAACCTCCGGATCAGTAATCTGTATACTTTTTAACACTGAGTCACGAAGGCCGCAGGGCTAAGAGTTAATCGTACTAGTTGAAACTGTCAAAAGTCTCTTTTCCCGAAGCCAAACTGTGAAACAGGATTATATTTAATCTAAGTGGAAATAATCAGCTGATTCAGGCTATCAGCTGAGTATTTCATCCATAAAATATACATTATAAGACCTGTTTGACTGCTGGAGTAAAGGAACTTTTCAGTCTTACCTCGGCAGTATAAACAAGGTATGTTCTATTCTATTCCATTTTATATTGCGCTCTGATTGGAATGTGGAGGAGCCTTTCACACTCGACTTAACACGTTCGTTACCAGCCAATTTTTTCAAGTTTTACGTAGGGACCAGGCGGTAAAGTCGCTGTTGCATCCTGGGTACCAAATTTTTTTGTTGTTGCATATTTCGCATCGTATTAGTACAAGAATCGATCCTATATCTGTTCTAATACTAACAACCCACCTCAAAAAGGCCATATATGGTTGTCCGGTCCCTCGTTAAAATTTTGATAACAGCCACATGTGTGTTTTGGTCCCACAGAAAAACACAAAAACATCCACATATGGCCGTTCGGAAACGAACGTGTTAAACACTTCTCAAGGCTGATTGTGACACCCAATAATTTACTGAAATCAGTCCTAAAAGAATCTAAGCTACATTAAAAGCTTAGATCTCCTTTATAGTTAAAAGGGCATGCTACGAAAGATGTATTTGAGGTTACAGTGACAAAGAGCTTTCGTAGCCGACAGCCTCACTTATACCAATACCTATACTCTCTCCTTAGTTATCGTCTCTGGCACGTTCAATGCACCAGTTCTCGTGGGATCACCCAGGTTAAGCAACATTCAGCAAAATGAAGACTTCCTCATGTTGGCATTCCGGCCAAAACCAAGCTGGGTGAGCTTAATCTGGGTAGCAGGTTTGTGAGTTTCCTGCGAATGTAGGGTAACACCACCGTCGTTTTATGACCTTGCAGATGAAAGCAATGTTAAACCCAACAAAATAATAATAATAATATCGCCTTATTTATACTGCCCGATTAGGACTATTAAGTCCCATTATTCCAGCAATAAGCTCAAGACATATTATTATGTGGTAAAAATCCCAAATGGGAGGATAACTTGTCATGTCCCGGTTGGGTTTCGAACCCACGACCTCTGGAATCTCTGGATCCACAGAGTGCCGCCTTTACCACTGAGCTACCGGGACAGACAACAAAAATACTATCTTCCACCTCCACAGAAGCACAAAGTTCACTTCAGCTCCACAAACCTCGCCTCCCCGCCTCCCCCGATGAAAGACAAGGCCTCCTCCAAGAAGGTGTCCATCACCCTCCAGAACAACGTCGACTTCAAAACCCTCCGTGCAGGCTTGCAAAGGTCCAAGAGTCTGAGCGCCGCCAATGAGGTCAAGGAAGATGTGCCTGACATCGGGAAGTTCCCGCCGGATGTTCAACACACCATCAATCAGGCTGTGAGAGGTGGGTGAGATCCGTTAGACCACGGATCCGTGAGCTAGATTTAAAAAGATTATTCGGGCAGGATAATAATAATAATAATAATCCGTCATTCTCTCCACAACATCTATCATCCGTAAATGTCTCAATATCAATTAATTTATGTACGTACATATTGTTTTTAAAACCTATGTATATGTATACCTCAAATAAATGAGTGAAATATTTAATAATAATATCGCCTTATTTATACTGCCCGATTAGGACTATGAAAGTCCCATTATTCCAGCAGTAAGCCCAAGACATATTATTATGTGGCAAAAATCCCAATTGGGAGGATAACATGTCATGTCCCAGCTGGGTTTCGAACCCACGACCTCTGGAGTCTTTGGATTCACAGAGTGCCGCCTTTACCACAGAGCTACCGGGACAGGATGAAAATTTCGGGCGAGAGTCGGAAGAGAATGCCGTTGGCAATAGCACCGCTCTTGATCAAGTTTTGTTTTATTCATTTCAATGTCTATGTATTTATATATTATATGTCATTTGTAAATAAAACTTGATTCAACATGTTTAATAATAATAAAGGTTCCACCGAAAACTGCTTCTCTAGCCGAAACGGTAAGAGATGGCGGGAATCTAACTCAAGTAGACTCCCCTTTGTTTCATGATCTTTTGATTTCTTAGTCATGTAACAGGAGATACTACAGACGCCTGTGGTCTGTGTTGTAGCTTGCCCATCCCGAAGTAAGGCTCCTCTCTGAGCAAGTAGTGACACGATGTAGTTTAGGTGCTTGTTCAACATTACTGGACAATTAAATTCTCGCTAGAGGACTATAAACAGAGAACAGACTAGCCAACCCTTACAAGCCAGGCTTGCTTGCAGTTTCCTAAGGGTTTATTGGCTTGTACAGAAAATTCCAAGTCCCCATGATGGTTGATCGCACATAGAAATATGTGGTTCAGGAAGAGCCAACTTTGAAATAAAGTTGGCTGGAGACCATCACTCACCCCTCCAGCTGTAGCCAAGCTGGCTACAACAACAGCAATATTAATTTCAGTGATAGAATGAGAACTGGTGCATTTAACACTTAGACGACCGGGTGTACCACCGGTGGTACACGCACGATCGTACGGAATGGACCGGGTGTACCACCGGTGGTACACCCGACCGGGTAGCCGTATTATCGCCGTCCCACAAGAGAATTCACGAAAAACCATGCCGGTCGTCTAAGTGTTAAGACATAATGTTTGGGAATATGGTTTGTTCCAGCGTTCGCTAAGTTTGCTTGCTGTTTGTTTCAGAAAGTTAATATATTCTAAATAAATGCTATATTATTGATTATGTTAATGAATGAAAAATATGAATATATAGGTACATTTAACAAGGTTTTTACCTCTATTACTAGATGCACTTAATATGCTTAGTAGTCGATAGCTTCAAAAGAAATATACATGCATATGGTTACACATATTTCTCTCAAAATATACATGCATATGGTTACACAATATTTGAGAGAAATATGTGTAACCATATGCATGTATAATTGTATATTTCTCTTCTCCCTGTAACAAATTCCTTTGCATCTGCTGAAATTTCTTTCACCTACCACCCTCAGAGTAGGTCTTCACGATTCCCTCTTAGTGAGGCAGGAGGGCTCTCGTCGAACCCACTGTCCTCTCCTAAAATCAAGAGACAATAAGACAAAAAAAGAATGTCTACTTTCCCTCAAATCTTCCCCCTCCAAAAGTTTCCTTTGCATCGCCTAAAACTTTCTCCTATCCCCTTCAAAGTTGTTCCTCACATTCCCTTTCCATCCTTGTGAGGTAAAAGGCCTCTCCTAAAATCAAGAGACAATAAGCCAAAAAAGAATGTCTACTTTCCCTCAAAACTTCTCCCTCCAAAAGTTTCCTTTGCATCGCCTAAAACTTTCACCTATCCTCCTCAAAGTTGTTTCATCCTTGTGAGGTAGAAGGCCTCTCCTAAAATCAAGAGACAATGAGCCCAAAAAATGTCAATTTTTCCTAAAATGGTCTCCCTCCAGCAAATTTCTTCAGATTTCCTGAAACGCTCACCTATCCCCCTCAGAGTTGTCCCTCACCCCTTTCCATATTCGGGGGGTAGAAAGCCTCTCCCCAATTCCCCACCTCCACTGGAACCAGCAAAACATCAACCTCCCTCGGCTTTCATCAACATCATCATAACTCAACAAGTCATCTCGTCCTTTCTGGACATGAATATTTAAATCCAATTTATTTCCGGTACTGTTTCCCTGTTAAGAGGGGAGCCTTTTGACTCATTGGCCCTTACCGCTTTGTTCTACCGAGGAAAGTAGACCTATTGTTGTTTTCGTGGAGTGTTTTGTTGGTGTTTATCTTCTTGATAATGTTGATAACGCTTTTGCTACTGTTGTTGTTGTTGTTCTGTATTTTACTATACTGATGACGGAAATGTGGTTGTTGTTGTTGTGGAAGTAAGGTAAATAGAATGGTACTATTAGTTTACTATTTAGTCGAATGGGTATTCTTCATCTTCTTGATAATGTTGATAACGCTTTTTCTATTGTTGTTTTTGTTGTTCTGTATTTTACCATACTGATGACGGAAATGTGGCTGTTGTTGTTGTGGAAGTAAGGTAAATAGAATGGTACAAGATATTATTAGTTTACTATTTAGTCAAATGGGTATTCTTCATCTTCTTGATAATGTTGATAACGCTTTTTCTGTTGTTGTTTTTGTTGTTCTGTATTTTACCATACTGATGACGGAAATGTGGCTGTTGTTGTTGTGGAAGTAAGGTAAATAGAATGGTACAAGATAATATTAGTTTACTATTTAGTCAAATGGGTATTCTTCATCTTCTTGATAATGTTGATAACGCTTTTTCTGTTGTTCTTTTTGTTGTTCTGTATTTTACCATACTGATGACGGAAATGTGGCTGTTGTTGTTGTGGAAGTAAGGTAAATAGAATGGTACTATTAGTTTACTATTTAGTCGAATGGGTATTCTTCATCTTCTTGATAATGTTGATAACGCTTTTTCTGTTGTTCTTTTTGTTGTTCTGTATTTTACCATACCGATGACGTAAATGTGGCTGTTGTTGTTGTGAAAGTAAGGTAAATAGAATGGTACAAGATAATATTATTTTACTATTTAGTCAAAAATGTATTCTTCCTTGAAGACTTCCAGGTTGATTCTTATTATGTTTTCCTAAACCATGAAGGTGGTCGGTGAAAAATGATTACAAAGAAGAATTTGAATTTGAATGGGTTTACTTTATTTTACATAATTGGTACATACATGGATACATCACCTAAGCTAACAAGTAACAAGAAGAAGAAGAAATACCTAGTATTAAAAAAAAAAAAAAAATACTCCAAACATCACAATGGTACTTTCCGTGGCCGTAAGACACAGTAGGTAAATACTTTACATATCTGTAGATGAAAAATCAAAGCTTTTCTTCTAAAAAAGTAAAAAAAATCAACATGGAAATATGTGATGACAAAAAGAGGAATAAAAAAAGTTTCGTCAATTCCTCTTCCTCAGATCCAAACAAAGTGGAGACGCCAAAGCTCATGCAACTGGCCAAGCTGATTGTGGAGAGAGCCACGGAGGACAAACACTACTCCTTCAGCGCAGCGCGTCTCTGCATCATGATCATTGAGGTGAGCGCGTGGTTAAGTGGCAGAGAATGCCAAATGCCGGGTCCACACTAAGCGAACATTGTTAGCTAACAATGTTCGCTAACAATGTTATTTCAAATAAGTCGTAAAAACATTTTCTAATGCTGGGTCCACACTGCGAACATTGTTAGCTAACAATTTTCGCCTAGTGTGGACCCGGCATAAGGCATTAACTTCGCCCCGGATTACAAGACAATTGTATATTTGAATTCAAATATTTTTTTCTTCTTCTATATTTTATTCTGTAAATATGTACCGTTATTATTTATTTATTTTTTTATCTCTGTTAATATTGTTGATGGTTTCGTAGAAAAAAATAAGTGTAAATAAATAAATAGCTTATCATATCTGTGTTAATTACTTTCGTGATATCACAACTACTCAAGCTCGCTTTGCTAAATCTACGCTGAAACCGGTACTTGAACCAACGGCCTACAGGTTACAAATCCGTCGCCTTATCGATGAAGCTACTGAGGTCGGTTTTCAGATTAGTTAACCCCCGTCTCGAGATGACCTACCTGTTTAATGGGACGTAAAATCCCAGTTAATTTGACTGGGGTGTTATATGTATAATAAATAATCATGAGAATATCCCTTCTTTATTTCGACTGTTTCAGAAGGAGACAAATGATCCGACCTTCCTTGATGCCCTCATCAATACGTGTCAGATGTGGTACCAACAGAGGGAGACATTGCTAAAATACAAACCCTACAGCTACTCTTCCTACATATCCTTCCTCAATCAAACCTACCTGCAGGTGAGTAATCTACCAATAGAGGAAGATTCTGCTAAAATACAAACCCTACAGCTACTCTTCCTACATATCTTTCCTCAATCAAACCTACCTGCAGGTAAGTAATTTACCAACAGAGGAAGATTCTGCTAAAATACAAACCCTACAGCTACTCTTCCTACATATCCTTCCTCAATCAAACCTACCTGCAGGTAAGTAATCTACCAACAGAGGAAGATTCTCCTAAAATACAAACCCTACAGCTACTCTTCCTACATATCCTTCCTCAATTAAACCTACCTGTAGCCAGCGTCGATGGCATGTTGAATACACCGGTTCCCTTCAGAACACCGAAGTTAAGCGACATCCAGCGAGGTTAAGACTTGGATGGGTGACCATTCAAATTCTAATTCTCGTGACGCTGGCTTTTCCCGGCCCCACTCAGGCTGGGTGAGGTCAATGTGAGTAGCAGGTTTGTGAGTTTCCTGCGAATGGAGGGTAAAACCCCCGTCGTGATATGACCATGGCAGTTGAAAGCGACGTTAAACCCCAATTAAAAAAAAAAAAAAAAAAAAAAAAACCTACCTGTAGGTGAGTAATGTTAAACTCCAATAGTGACACAATACTTCCCATTTGGGCGCTCGGTCAACACGAGCGCACGGGAAGGTATCCCTTACAAACAATTGTAACCAAATTAAAAATACAATTTTTTGTCGGCACGGGGGATCAAACGCGGGACTTTCCGCATGTCAAGCGACTGCTTACCCACTGAGCTTGAATTACTTGATCCTATCAGCAGGTAATAGTTCTGCATACTATGTAATCATTTAACCTCTCTATGATAGAAATGTGAGTTTTAAAAAACCGGAAAACAATACCCTTTGGCGTGTGGAGCTTCCCGTAACAGGTTTACCTGACAATGTAGCCTCAATTGTCCATACTGTAGACATTGGTACGCTGTCTCGATTGTTTGTAGCTCGTTAGAAGCCACTCCGCCGGAGTGACGGAGCGACGACAGTCATGTTTTACCTTCCAGAAGCCTAATAATCATGCTTCTATTTGTAAAAACTAAATAAAGCATTTGTTGTTGTTGTTGTTGTAGCCAGCTTGGCTACAGCTGGAGGGGTGAGTGATGGTCTCCAGCCAACTTTATTTCAAAGTTGGCTCGTCCTGAACTTGGACTTTTCTGTACAAGCCATTAAACCCTAAGGAAACTGCAAGCTAGCCTGGCTTGTAAGGGTTAGCTAGTCTGTTCTCTGTTTATAGTCCAGTAGCGAGACACTGGTCTTCTCCCTGTTTAACGTCCCCCGGCCAGACTAAAGCATTTGTTAATACTGTTTTGTGTGTTGAGATAATCATGCCTTTCTTCTCCTCCAGCTGAAGCGAAGTCAGCTTCATCTCCAGTCCAACACTTACGATGACTCACCTCCCACCACCCTCCTCCTCAACCTCATAGGCAAGAGCTGTCAGGACAGTCTACTGAGGGCGCCCACAAGTCTGCCACGGAGGTGAGATCACACCTCCATAGTACCTAAAAACTTTTTTCCACAAGATAGACATTGACCTCAGTAGCTTGATCGGTAAGGCGACGGACCTAATTTAGTAAATCGAGTTCGCCTAGTTGTGTTATCACGATTGTGATCATCACTAACTGACGAATTTGAGTTTGAGTTTGTGACCACATAATAATAAGACTCTGAGGGTTTGATGGTAGAAAATGCTTTGAGCATTAACCTGGTGGTTTACTTCAACTATAGAGTATTATTATTATAGGTCTAGTTCAAATTCTAACTATCTTCATACAAAAGTTTTGGGTCTAATTCAAACTGTAATTGAATATGTGTCTCAAAAAACGATCTATGTTACAAATTTTGGAAATCGGTTTTACTTGAAAATAATTAGCTGAAGGTTCACAATACATAGCTTGAATTTTTTTTTTTTTGAGAAATAAAATTACAAGTTGGAAAACATTAAAAAAAAACAAAAAACAAAAAAAAAAAAAAAACAAAAACAAAACGAAGCAGATAATTATTTCAGATCATTATTTTTTTCAAATGAAAATGGTTTCCAAAATTTGCCCCATACTCGTAAATCGTTTTTTGAGACATGCGCACAATTATCTCCATAAAACATTCAGGGCGAAATTAATAGACCTTTTTTGTAATACCTCTGTGGCGCTAAGTCACCGGATTGCGTACTGTGTAAGATAGAGAAAACCGACACTTACCAACGACTTCAGTTATTGATTTTTTTTTAATTTTTATTTAAAGCCCCAATTTCACTCAAATCAATGAGCAAGGGCCTCCTTAAAAAAGGTATTTATTGAGTGTGAATTCTGGAGTGTGAAGTTATTGATGTTGTCTATTAATTCCGCCCTCAATTATCCTATAAAATATATAAGACCTGTTTGACTGCTGGAGTAAAGGGACTTTTCAGTCTTACCTCGGCAGTATAAACAAGGTATATTCTATTCTATTCAATTTCCTTTGACTTCAGGTGGAGAGTCTCTTCTTCGTGATCACCACCATAGGCAAGGACCTGGAGGCGGAGTCTCCCCAGGTCCTCAAGCAGCTGTTCAACAACATCCGCGACATCTACATCTTCGCCAGGTCTCCCGACCCGGTGAAGAAAACCCTCCTGCAACTCATAGAGCTGCATGCCGCCAAGTGGCAACTGCCGGCGTCGGCATTGCGCTATTACTATCCCACTGCTGGAATAGCTTGAAGTCACTAACTAGATCCTATGAAGAAAACCCTCCTGCAACTGATAGAGCTTTACTATCCCACTGCTGGAATAGCTTGAAGTCACTAACTAGATCCTATGAAGAAAACCCTCCTGCAACTGATAGAGCTTTACTATCCCACTGCTGGAATAGCTTGAAGTCACTAGATCCTCTGAAGAAAACCCTCCTGCAACTGATAGAGCTTTACTATCCCACTGCTGGAATAGCTTGAAGTTTCCATCAGATCCTCTGAAGAAAACCCTCCTGCAACTGATAGAGCTTTACTATCCCACTGCTGGAATAGCTTGAACTCTCCAGATCCTATGAAGAAAACCCTCCTGCAACTGATAGAGCTTTACTATCCCACTGCTGGAATAGCTTGAAGTCACCAGATCCTCTGAAGAAAACCCTCCTGCAACTGATAGAGCTTTACTATCCCACTGCTGGAATAGCTTGAAGTCACTAGATCCTATGAAGAAAACCCTCCTGCAACTGATAGAGCTGAATGCCGCCAAGTGGCAACTTCCAGCGTCGGCATTGCGCTATTACTATCCCACTGCTGGAATAGCTTGAAGTCACTAGATCTTGTGGAGAAATCCAACTTGAAAATAATAGAGCTGGATGGGTGGTGTAGAAGAGAATGCCGAAGGCATTATCACCACCCTTGATCAGGCTTTGTTTATATTTATTTCACAACTTATTACCGTGTTAATTGTATATAAAAATTGTAAATAAAGCCTGGTCCAATTGTTTATAAATAAAAATAAATAAATGTCACCAGCTTGTGAACAGAATCTGCACAAGACCTTTAGCTTGATAACCTTTTGATGCCCGCCTCCGTGGCGTAATGGTTGTGACTACTGCCCGTAGTCCAGAGGTCTCGAGTTCAAGTCCCGGTTGGGGCAGACTTTAAAATTCTGTCCCTTCCAAACACGTCAGGCTGGCACTTCCGGCGCTACCCAGGCTGGGTGAGGTTAATGTGGGTAGCTGGTATGATTCCCAGCGAATGGAGGGTAAAACCCCCCGTCCTGACTATCTCAAATCAGGACGTTGAAGCCGAATAGAATAAACTGGTCACAATAGATCTAATTAGGTCGCAGTGTTAATTGTAAGGGTTTCACTGAAAACCCTGCAACCAGATCAGATAATAATAACTTTTTGATAGGTTCCAAAATCAAACTGTTGATCAAGCCACCTTTTGGACCACAAGGTATTTCAGATATTGAAACCAGTGAAAGGTGCTACCCTCTTTCATTCAACCAACAAAGGTGGGAAAGGTCTTTTGAAAGGCGTTTTTTCTTCTCAATTTTTTTTTTTTTTTTTACCAAGAGAGTAGATTTAAGTCAATAGTACTGTTTGCCATGGTACTGTAGATAATTGATGAAAAGCTGTATAAAATTAATGATCTTTCTATCATGTTCTGCGTTTATTGGAAGAAAATTGAATTTTCTGTCCGAAAATCAATTTTCACGAAAATTCTACCATTTCTAATAAATTATTTTATTGGATTTTCGTTTATTTTATTCGCCTTTTTGTTAACCTCGCTTGATTGTTTATCTTCAACCAAAGAGAAAAAATATTTAGTGTACTCGTAAGATACTTTTTTGTTTTTTTCTAGCCATATGAACAAAATCTACCTTTATTTAAAGTGCCATATAAGAAAAAGTAACAAGCAATAGAATAACCTTATAATTTAGTCAATAATTATACCAAATTTATTTATAATTGCAGTTGAAATTATTTATAGAGCATATATTATTATTTGTATCATAAGACTGACCGATAAAATTAAAAATAAAATAGATATAAGTTTTACAACCATTTAATCATTGGTCTTGTTTCTTTTCATTGTTTCAACATATACATATGTACTCCATATTTTCAGCTTTCTAGTTGCGGAGCTAGATGAAAATTTCCATCATTTTTTCTCTACGTGTCTCTTACAGCCGTATTTATGAACAGAGAATTTAGCCCGAGCAATGTCTCAAGCAATGTATTGGCCAATGATATTTAAAGAAATCATGCTTGAGACATTGCTCAGGCGGTGTTTTTTTGTTCATAAGTACGGCTGTAAGTGTACAAGTTTCTCTTTCTTGTGCACAACTGTGTCCCGGTAGCTCAGTGGTAAAGGTGGCACTCTGTGAATCCAAAGACTCCAGAGGTCGTGGGTTCGAAACCCAGTCGGGACATTACAAGTTATTCTCCCATTTGGGATTTTTACCACATACTAATATGTCTTGGACTTACTGCTGGAATAATGGGACTTTAATAGTCCCAATCGGGTAGTTTAAATAAGGCGATAATTTTATTATTATTATTTCTCTATATGGATTGTTCTCCACTCTGAAGTTATTTGATTAATTTTCTGAAACTTCTAGGTAAACGAAATTGTCCAGTAGCAAAGTGTCGGGATAAAGCTAATTAAAATTAATGCACTTTCAATCATGTTCTGCGTTCATTGAAATTCTACGATTTCTAATAAATTATTTTGTTGGATAAAGCTGATTTCTAAGAAATTGAGCCAGACGAGTGACTATAAATAGTCATTTCCAAGAGACACTTGAGCATTGTACAGTCCCCATTTCATTTTGATATCATTTCTCTCAACCTACGACAGAACAATAATAATAATGATGGTTGGAGAACTGAAGTGAAACAATTCGAGAGATCTAGTTTAAGAATCCTTCGCCCCCACGGATTCCAATAATGAAACATATTTCTGGTGAAATACTAATTTAACTTCCTTCATTGAAGTTCATCAGACTGGAAATTGATCTCAGGAAACCATTATCTTCCTGATAAAGTTCAAGGACTCTTCACACTGAAGCTCATAATAATTGAACTTAATGTCAAGGAACTATGTATTGTTGTATTGTAGTTCCTAATAATTTTTTTAAAAAAATCACTAAAATCCATCACATTTGGAGTTTATCTCAAGAACCTAGTTCCCATTAAAATTAATATCAAATACCTCGGCCCAGGTGTGAAGAACGCCAATACAAAGAAAGAGATACTCTTCACAATAAAGTTCATTATGATTGAATTTGATTTCAGTCAATAATTTTTTTCCTAATTAAATTATAAGACTCTATCCACTACCATTTTTTTTTTCCTTCCATTATTTGGCAGTTTAACCATTTTTTGTATGGTCGTTCGTAACGATCCTCTCAAGGTCTACATAAGGTGAAGGAGGTTGATACTTCTTAGAAAACTCATAAGAGAGTCCACTTCGCTGGTAAAGTTCAGTAAAGATGGTTTTGGGTCATATGTGTGACATTCGTGTGGGTCATATGTGGGTCATAATGTGTGACATTTCGGTTTGCATTGTATGTGTGACATTCGTGTACGATGTGACGAACAGACAGGGGATCACCACAGGTTTTCATTACCGCATTAACAATTTCATTACCGCTGATACCGCAATGATTTGGACACCATGAAAAAGATATATCGCACCCAACAGACTGTAAACACAACCAATGGTGATAGATTTGAGAGAACCCGATCTCAAGATGCGAAATAACACAGATTTCCTCACCTTATTAAATTTGCAAACTCTGACCCAGAACTTTGCAAATTATTTCAACGCCATTCAGCAAAAAATTTTCTTCCACGTCATCGCGTTTGTTGAAACCACAGAAATATGGATAAGCCTCGCTAACCTCACCTAATTCCCTCAGTCTAATCCAAGCTAACCGAGTTAAGACAGCAAATTTTATTAAGGGCTAAACAGAAACCATAATTTTACCTCGCAAGAAACTCCTTATCCTTTCCCTATACCCCTTTTCCTGGGGTAGAAAAGGGTTATCGGAATGTTTTTGTCTGAGCGCTAATCCCTAAGCTGGGATTATGGTCACGGGATTATAATCCCATGCGATGTTGATGTCTTAGACGGCTAATATTGGGATTAAGACGTTGGGAAGCTCTTCGGTGTGACTATTTGAAGCGGATTTTCCAGAAAGCCAATATGGAAGCCGTAAGAATGTACACAAAATTGCATGTTCAGGAATTTCAGCATTTTTTTCTGTATGACGTGTTAATTATGTTTTGTTTTATTTATATCACGTAATATATTCAGTAACTTCTTAATTTTTTCATTATTACCTAAATCATATGCTTCAAATTTTCATGGAGTTTTGTTATATTATTGTCCGGAGTTCAGACACAATGTCGAAAGTTATAAGGGTTGGGTGGAAGAGATTGTCATAGGCAATAACCCTGCCCTTCATTTAGGATATCTGTATATGTATATTGTATTAATGTATTTTCTTTTTTTAATTCCTTTATTTTTTTTTTTATCACTATCTATGTTGTAATGTATTTGTTGTCATTATTTGTTTGTTTTTGTCCTTCTGGTAAAGTATTTGACAATAATAATCACCTAAATTTGTATTGTTGAAAATACATTATTGGGAACTCTCGCTTTTATGCGTGTGGAACTTGTCTTTTTATCAGGGATTTTTACATAACGTTTCAAAATGAGAGAGAGAGAGAGAGAGAGGCATACAGAGACTGAGGCCCGAATTATGAAACAGGATTAGTAAATCTAAGCCGACCCTTAGGGCGAAATTTGTAGACAAATTCTATAACTCAAGTCATTGCGAAGCGTGGATTATCCCCATCTTACACAGTACGCAACCCGTGACTTAGCGCCACAAAGGTATTACAAAAACGTCTATTAATTTCACCCCTAGATTTTATCAGCTGACCGACAGGTATTCTAAAATAAGATTTTTCGTTACGAAGGCTGGCCACAACTTCGTTACGCCACAGAAGTAATATTCAGTTATAAAGCCTTGCTTGGATAATAATCGCCTCTATAGTTTTAGTCAAGGTGAAAGATAAGGGATAGTGTCCACTAAGGGAGAAATTAATAGACAAATTCTATATCACAAGTCACTACTAAGTGTTGGTTTTCCCTATTTTACACAGTACGCAATCCGTGACTTAGCGCCACAGAGGTATTACAAAACCGTCTATCAATTCCGCCCTAAGATTAACTTATCCTGTTTCACAATGAGGGCCTAAGAAGCGGCGAAATTTTTACTATCAATGAGTCTAAACTGTCGAAAATTATCGGTAGTCGAAGCACTACAGAACCAAAGAGGTGACGGTCTTTTTTTAAGGAGGAGTAAAAATGAAAGAGAGAGAGAGGGAAGGAGAGAGAAAGGGAGAGAGAGAGAGAGAGAAAGAGAGATAGAGAGAGGGAGAGAGAGAGAGAGAGAAAAAGGGAGAGAGAGAGAAAAAATCTGGTGTAAACATCACACGACTTTCCTTATCCCCCAAAAAGGAGTCGAATTCCGCCACTGGTGACTCAACGGTAACAGATAACTAAAAACCAATGCCAAATTCGTAATCAGCACTTCAAAATCATTGAATTTGATATGTCATAACCCCCATCTAGGATGAATAATAAAAAAGTTAGTCAAAGCGGGTCCCCCCCAAATACCGGTAAATTGGGGCCGAGTTCCAAAAAGTTCAAGATATCAAAAAAATGATCAGAATAGACCCCTATTATTTTTTTAATCTAAGAAAATGTTGTTCTCTAAAAAATTTTGTATCTTTAACCAATTTAAAGAAGCGGCGCTTGGGGCTAGCATTTGCGGCCCTGTGGCCGCAGAATGCGGCCGATTTCAACCAAAAGTTTCGTGGTTCGTCTGGTGTATAAAATTAATTTGTGTACCAAATTTCAAGTCTCTAGCTTTTACCGTTCTTGAGATATCCTGTTCACACACAGACAGACAGACAGACAGACAGACAGACAGACAGACAGACAGACGCACGGACCAATGGCTGAAAACAACTTTTTTGGTATCCTGAGGCCACGATTCGTCCAGAAATGTGAAAAACTGGGTAGGTCAAATTTTCGACGAATACAATACTTTCCTTATTATAAGATAAGGAAAGTAAAAAGGACAGAGAGAGAGAGAGACAGAGAGGGAGAGAATTAGGGATAGAAAAAGTTGAGGAGGTATTTAAGCTGAAAACAAGGAAGGGATTTTCGAAACACTCAACAGTTCGCTACTCCCTTATCTCTCTTTTTCTCCTTCCCTCTTATTTCTTTCTCTCTCTTTCTCTCTCTCTCTCTCTTGTCACTGTCTCTCTCTTTCTCTCACTTTTTTTTTCATCTTCTTCTTCGACGACTTATTCTTCTTCTGCTTAATTATACTTATATGTATATCGTATATCTTTCTCTCTTGTACTGAATCATCACGGACCTCAGTAGCTTGGTCGATAAGGCGGCGGACTTGTAACCTGGAGGTCGGTGGTTCAAGTCTCGGATTCAGCGTGGATTTAGTAAAGCGAGTTTGAGTAGTTGTGATATCACGAAAGTGATTAACACAAATATGATAACTTTTAACTGACTTTTATATCTTTCTAGCCTATAGTGACTAGAATACAAGTCAATAGTAATAAAATAGTTTTATATCTAAAAAAGCATTTCTTATAGATAATCTATCGATAAAGCAATGGAATTTTTAAATTTATACACATTTAAAACAAATCTTATTTAATTTAATTATTTGTGTATCAATAAATTTGAAAAAAATAATATATTCCCTTAATAATCAAATCGATTATAATTTTCTCCAAATGGTTGAAATCAATTATTTTATCTGAAAATAAAGTAACTAGTATACATGTTTATAAAAAATATATAATATGACATGCCAAATGTCAAAATATCCTAGTTTATTTTTTTTTAGGAAATTAATACTTACGAAATAATTTGATTAATTGGGAAGGGTACATTATTTTAAAAAGAAAATAAGTTATACATATAATAAGACTAAATTAATTTTTCGGGCAAGGAAAATAAATGTTTTGACTAATGATAATAAATAGCTTAAGAATTTGTATTACTCCAAATAGAAAATAAATGATTATTTCTCTAGTAAATTCATTATTCTCAATTCATGAAATCGACGCGCCATAACATCAGTCATTAGCAAACCAGAAATATAAAATACAAAAAACTGTGATATCTTCAAACAAAACATGTGTGTTCCAAAAACGTGCCAAGTGTTTGCATACAAAAAGTACCATAACTTGCATTGGGAGTTGATTGGTTATGGTACTATTCCACTAATCCAAATATGTATCATTATTTTAGGACCTCAATGGGATTTGCAAGGGATGCGAACTTGAGAATCCCATCTGTTTGAGATTTTGATACCAAAAATATTGTCACTAAACTAACTATTGTTTTTGTGGGGCTCTTCAGTTTTGGTAGTTTCCTAGCTGGGTTCTCAGATTAGATTTCTAGCTGATTTCACAGATTACTTTCCTAGCTGGATTCTCAGATTAGTTTCCTAGCTGGGTTCTCACATTAGGTTCCTGGCCGGGTTCTCACATTAGTTTTCTAGCTGGGTTCTCAGATTAGATTCCTAACTGAGTTCTCAGATTTGTTTCCCCTACATAAGGTAATTATTTTGATATTTTAAATTATTGTAAATAAAGTTGAAAATTCAAATTCTTCAGCTCCCAATAGCTGGTCTCACAGATTAGTTTCTTAGTTGGGTTCACAGATTAGTTTACTAGCTGGTTTCACAGATTAGTTTCCTAGCTGTGGGTTCTCAGATTAGTTTCCTAGATGGGTTCTCAGAATAGTTTTAACCCGGGCCTTGTTTCAAAAAGCTCTCTCACTCTCATAATCCCCAAATCTCCCTATTATCTGTAATGTGAACGAAATTTCATGTACGAAGTGGAGGTTTTGCAGATTGTGAGAGTTTTCTGGAACGAGGAGATCCTGGTTCTCAAAAATGGAACTGCTTTCACCAGCGGTTCTCAAAATTTACGACACAGTCTCCTCCGTGGCGGCGGTGGCGTGGGTCCCTGTGGAGGCCGCATCACTGCTCGAGGACTTCTCATCGGTTATCAAACACGGGCATCGCTTGGCCAGTTCAGCTCTGAAAAAGATAAAAAAAAAGATTATTTTTGTGTGATTATTATTATATTAACCTTTATTAGGTAGAACAAAAATGTATACATATAGTAAAATATAATGAAATTATAAAGAAAAATAATAAGATAAGCAAAGATACAGAAAAAAAAGAGAATGAAGTTATCGTCCTACCTAGAGGGCGGGGTTATTGCCTGTGGCAATCTCTTCCACCCAATTGTATTACCTATAGGTAATTAGGTGGAATGATTGTATTATAATAATTTTTTTTATTGTTGCAAAACTGGAAATATGGAGCTATACAAAAAGGTAGGACTCATATTTTAAAATCTTTCTTTAAAAAAAAAAAATCTAAGAGAGAGGTAAAAATTTACTTGAAAGGTTTTAAAAGAGAAAGAGGGGATACCGAAAAAACTCTGTATCATTGATTTCTCATTACTATATCTCGGTTCAACATGAATGCGAAGGACTACTTTTTTTGTGATGAAAATAATAGACTGTAATAAATTATTGCAAAAAATACGCCCCCGGGTGGACTCGAACCACCAACCTTTCGGTTAACAGCCGAACGCGCTAACCAATTGCGCCACGGAGGCTGGGTGTCGTCGTCATAATTCTATTTGAAGATTAAATTTCTTTTAATAGTATTAAATTATTTGGACATAGTTATGTACATGATTATGTTGCAGGAGTTGTAGATTGTGTAGTCTATGTATTATGTAATTCTAGGTATTGTACATAAGAAGTTAGTAGAGGTGACTGGAATGATGAGCTACCTATGTACTAATCGACTAATGAACAGTGTCTGTTCGTACTTCAGTAATAGTCAAATTGTATACAGAAAAACATAATGTGCATAAAGTGTCTCCAAATTGTATACAGAAATGAAGAATGTACATAAAGTCTCACCGAATTGTATACAGAAATGAAAAATGTGCATAAAGTCTCACCAAATTGTATACAGAAATGAAAAATGTGCATAAAGTCTCACCAAATTGTATACAGAAATGAAAAATGTGCATAAAGTCTCACCAAATTGTATACAGAAATACAGATAGAACATGAATTCGTGTCCAACTAAAAAAAGCGTATCGTAGGATTCCATTGGTTTGAATCCCACCCAGTGCATGAATTTTTCCTCATTAATTTGAGTTTGCTACCACATAAAAATAAGACTCTGAGGGTTAGGTGGTAGAAAATGCTTTCACAAAAGAATGTTACTATTACTATAAATCCGCGTAAAAAAAAAAAAAAAAAAAAAAAAAAAAATGATATTCAAGTGGTCTTCATACTATGTCCAAGAGACTCACCGGAACCTAGGGTGGTTGATGGCGTAAATCCAAGGGTCGATACAGGAGACAATCTTTGCAGCAACTGCGGGGATCATACCCATCATGGGAGTGATGACATTCCTGGGAGAGAGAGACAAAGAGATATAAATTTGCATCTGCGAGAGAGAGACAAAAAGTTATAAATCTGCATCTGGGAGAGAGAGACAAGAAGATAAAATACGGATCTGGGAGAGAGAGACAAAGAGATTTAAATTTGCATCTTGGAGAGAGAGACAAAAAGATATAAATTAGCATCTGGGAGAGAGATACAAAGAGTTAAATTTCGCATTATGAGGTAGTAAATTAAAATAATAAAAAATAGTTTTATATTTCATTTATTTTTTGTCTACAAAGGATCTTGATGGCTTCTTCCAATATCTTGATGGCTTCTAAGAATTAATCAAGAGAATCTTGAAAAACTTACAACTTAAGGATTTAAAGAATGTTTATGAATATGAATTTGACTGCGAAAATTTCTCATTTTTATACTGATGAAAAACTTAACCAAAGTATAACGATATTAATACATAAAAACTTTTTTATGTCCAATTAAGGAGTTTTATGTTTTTAATAGCCAATTAAATCTAGAAAGTAGATCAGAATCTTTCAAGAAGGATTATGATGCATTTTCTAGTGTCTTTCAAAAATAAAAATAAAAACTTATCAACATGAAAAATAAGAATTACCTTGTCTATCAGCTGTCAGCTATGTCTACAGATTTATTTTTACAAGTAAAGTAATTTTATTTGACTTATTCAAAAATAAGACTCATGCAAGTGAGAGGCTTTTTTTGTCAATCACTTAGTCAAGCCTTAAAGCATAACCAAGCTTGGGGGAAAAACAATAAATACGTATTGTTTAAAAAAATATTCAAGAAGTACCTACTACATACGTGAGAACTGTAAAGAGCTGTAAAAATGTAAATTAATATGAAATCTACAAAATATAATATCTTGACATTCGTTTTGAGTGGTTTGACCCTCACGAACCATCAGTAAATCCCAATCCGCATGCCACCAACTAACTTATGTATTTTAAGAAATAGGTAATAAAATATTTTTATATTTTTTCATTTATTTCGATTTACCTGTTTCCAAAGCATCCAGTCAGAGCAATGGTTGCGTAGGGAGTCCATGAGATGAGGAAGAGACAGAAAATCAAGATGGCGACCTTGGCAATTCGAATCTCAGCCGACTTCTCCTTATCTTGATTACTGACCAAAGATTTGACGTTCATTTTCTTAGCCTAAAAAGAACATGAGGTATGAGATGTTTGATCTTAATAACACCCTATCTGCATTCTACGTGTATCCATACTGAGAAGTCTGTGGATAAACTCTATTGTCCCACTCAGGCTGGGTGAGGTCAATGTGAGCAGGTTTGTGAGTTTCCTGCGAATGGAGGGTAAAACCCCCGTCGTGATATGACCATGGCAGTTGAAAGCGACGTTAAACCCCACTTAAAAAAAAACTCTGTTGTGAAATTTTCCTTATTCAATAATCTTTGCCTAGAGAGAAACAAATTATATTTTTTATTAAATTATAACAGGAGCATTAAATTATAGAAAGGAAACTATAATCTACGAAATGTGTTGATTCATTGGTTTGTATCCCACCAAATGTATGAAAATTTCATTGTTTATTTGAGAATTTAACCAAATATTTTCATTGACATAACTAACTGCTGAGATAAAGGTACTTTTTTTTAAACAAATTGAACACTATATATAAGTGTCTATGATATAATAATATATAATAATAATTTATTTTTATTGTTGGTTTACCTTGCGGTGTACACAATTTTCTTAAATCTAGTCTTAAAACTAACTTGATATAATATCAAGCTCGCCGGGAGGCGAGCGCTCGTCAAGTAGCGCCAGCCACCCGGCCTATATTAACACGAAACAGAGTTTATATGTATTTTGTTTTATTGTTTTCGCCCACTTAACGCTAACTTTTATCAATTTTTATTTCAAATTCGTAATGAGACGCGAAAATAGATTGTGTTTCACGAAAGCGCGAGGTTCCTACGTACAGTTAAAGTCGTTTACTGGCCACGCCGAAAATCTTGAATTTCATGAAATTATTCATACGGGTTTTTTTTTTTTTTTTTTTTTTTTTTTCAGACCAATTTTCTGTCAAGGGTACAGCAACGTGTGCTTATCGTGGAAAGACGTGAGATACGTTTTTGAAAAGGGAATTTTCATCTCTGCATACCTTTTATAGTTTCAAGTATTTATTTTTTATAGGATAGGAGATATGGCCTTCTAAAATAAAACGGGAAAGTTGCACAGAGCCGCCCCTGGTTATCTTGGAGCTGCGGTTGTGGTATTTTTCGAAAGGCCTTATCATAGGAAAAAATATAAAAATATAACTAAAGTATTACACTGGACCAAACTTGAGTTATACCCTTTGAAAGGAATACTTATTATGGAGCCCAGAGCCGTCTATTATTATCCTAGAGTTGTATTTCTGGTGTTTTTAGAAAGGTCTAGTCAAAGGGAATGAGATCACTTAATTTCAGATGGTTGAAACAAGTAGAAAAGTATTTAAAGCCATCTAAAGGATTATCTAAAATGAACCCTGGAGCCACGCCTATTTATCCCAAGTTGATGACTGAAGGTTCTTTCTAAAGGTCTAATTACGTAGAAATATACTACGATGTAAATAAAATGTTAGAAAAATCAGCGACAGTGTGAGACATAAAAATAAAAAACTGAAATAAGATTTATGAGAGTATCAAAAAATCTTCGCCTCACATAGAACTTAAAATATGGGTGAGATCCAATCATCTTTGCTACACCCAAGCTGCCAGCAGACTGAGTTATCAGTTAGGGAATAATAACGTTTTATAACTTCATTCAGAGATTTCTACATCAAGAGGTAAACTAGGTCTATATTATGAGAAGTGTATAAAGTATTGGCCAGTAAGAGGAAAAATATTGATTAAAATAGATCAAAACAATGATAAATTATATTATGTACCTATTGAGCAGTCTCTGTGGTCGTCGACTGGTGTAGGTAAAACACAAAGTTTGCAAGGTGACCTGGGTTCGAATCCCGGCTAGGTATAATTTTTTTTTACTCTGTACTTTGGATGTCCGGTTTTCTCGTGAGAAAAAAAAACAGTAGCTGGTAGTTTGCGTCAACCTCCTATGACCGTTTAATTTCGAACGAAGTGAGTATGGTTTAACTCGATCAACATTGATTTGTCACAATCTAATTATCCATCTACCTATGTATGTAACATTGTAACATGATATAAGTTGCATTTTTTTTTCCAATCGAGCTGAAATTTTCAGGGTATATTCCATGGATATATGCTTGCTTATTAATTTATAATTATTAAATGTATTATCTTGTATAATGTCTCACTTCTTCTGTTTATACCTACCAACTGATTATGCTGAATTGACACCATGTTTAGTAACTCGAAGTTAGGCAAATATATGGGTCAACATTTCTTAGAGCCATAGTAAGAGGCAATTTCGGAACATACAATAATACTCGGCACTTTCATTTCCCTCTTTATTTTACCAAGATCGAATTTCCATCTACCTACCATGTACTTAGGTACATATTATAATTCAAATTGTATTGTAAACAAAACCACTAAACAAAGTTGTCCGTTATTTAACGAGTTCATAACTAATTTTTCAATACAAGGTTAAAACACTAGTTGATTATTAATGAATTATTGTTAATGGATTTTAAGATTAAATAGGTATGTTTTTTTCTTCATTATTAGTGGTTGAAGTTCCACAAAAGAAGCACCAATTTTCACACCAACCTCATTTTAAAACGATTGTGACCAGTTGATTGTATTTGGTTTTAACGTCCTGATTTGAACTAGTCAGGACGGGGGGTTTTACCCTGCATTCGCTGGGAATCGTTCCAGCTACCTACATTTAACTCGCCCAGCCTGGGTAGATTCCAGACTTACGTGTTTAGAGGGGAAAAAAATATTAGAAAAGTCTGGAACAACTGGGAATCGAACTCGAAATGTCTGAACTACGGGCAGTAGTTACAACCATTACGCCACGGAGGCTGGCCACTGACAACTGACAGTCTAAATAAAGCATTTATTTTGATCAATGCTTTTGTATTATGAATCGTAAATTACATAAATCTCATTCAAAATTTACAAATATGTACCTACTTTATAAATATAAATAAAAAAACACTGCTAATTATGGACACAATACTTCCTCGTGATTGTTTCACATTGTATACACCTGGCAATTTTGATTTTTTCGACTAAATCACTTGTAAAACCGCTTAACCGATTTTCTTCAAATTTGTTTTATATAATAGAATACTATTTTTTCTACATTCTAGTTATTTTTGTTCACAAATTCATACTTAAATTAAAAAGGTGCAAGCCTTATTTTTAATAAATGTATCTTTTTATTTCTTGATTGTGATGATGATTATAATAATAGTACATTAACATTAATAATAATTTTAAATAAAAATAAAATCTAGCTTACTAGACTTTTAACCTGGAACTTGGAGTTCAAGACCTCATTAAAGGCTAACCATCAATTCGGTATTTTATTTAGTTTGGTTGTTAGGTGGTATTCTAATGACAAGACTTTGTCCTCCACAGTTTAAATAATTTAGACAAATCTTATTACTATACTTACTATAGATAAGGATAACGTACCTGAAAAGTACCCAAAAAAATACCGGGTACATTTACAAAAGTACCCGCACCGGGTACATAATAAAATTAGGTACCCGTACCCATACCGGGTACAAAATTTTGCTAGGTACCTGTACCCGTAGCGGGTACAACACTGGTGACGGTATAACACACTGGATCCGCATACCGTACTGGGTACCGATTTTATGAAATACTCGGTATTACACACTGGGACCGAGTACCGACGTATCGTACGTAGTAGGCGGGTACCGTTTTTATTAAATACTTGGTATTACACGCCGGGGCCGGGTACCATACCGGGTACCGGTTCTATGAAATAATCGGTATTACAATAATACCCAAATACCCATCTCTAGAACTGGGTACAGCAGAGAGAGGTACTTCATTATTCCGATATTATCTATGAATAATATTCAGGCTGTCGGTGTCCTAATATTTTTCTTTTTGTCTCGTAGAACCAAGTCTTCTATTTGAAACTTCTTTGTCAAACAATTGGACGGCTTAGGGAAATGTACATTATTTAATTCAGGTTATAAAATAACCTCCTATTCTAATCTATTGAAACAGTTGAAACTAAAACACCCAACAAATTTTGTGAATCGAGATTCGTCTCCTGTAAACATTCTGAATGCAAAATTGTGAGATTTAGTTAGTGTACGGTGCTTTTGTACTTGGTTCTTGAGTGATTACTCGAATCCACTATTCCATTTACATCCGCTCGCAGAATCTCAAAAACCAAGTACAAAAGAACCTCGGTAAATACTCAGTACTTTTATGTAATCGATTACTGAAGTACCGGTTCTATGAAATACTCGGTATCACCCATCTCTAATTATTGCCAACAATACTGAAACGGGGTACTTTTCTGTTAATGAATCTAGCAGTGGGTTTCAAAATTTGAAAAGATCAACAAAATTGCTGAGCGCTATCTAGTGCCACTCAATAAGGAATACACCTGTTATCTCAAGATTTCTCCTCTCTCCAGCAAGTACCGTGAAATATTCTTTCAGCATCTTTTCAAAGTTTTTTTTTATATCATTTATTTTTCTCCTTGATTTAAAAGATCAACATCCTTTAATTAAAAGTTTTTTTTCTTTTATCTGTTGATTGTTGACCAGTTTTTATTTCATCTATCACATGAAAATCAATTAAATCAAAAAGTAGTGATATCCCCCAAAAAACACTTCGTGTAAAAATAGTCGTCAAGTGTTGGAATGATTAAAAAGAACTGATATCAAAAACGTCAATTTTCTATGTTTAAAGAAAATATTTTTCACGTAATAAGTCTCTTGATAATTCAACCAAAATAATAGCCTCACAACAACAATACACCTTTGAGCAAACTTCGATTTGGTATTTTGAGAATTTAACCAAAAAATAGCCACACAACAAAACAATGCTCTTGTAAGAACAATCTTGCATAATTACAGAACCACGTCCTTGACTGCACACTGTTTTGTTCTGAAATTTATGTGAAGTACGTTGCTAACAAAACAGTGTGCAGTAGTCAAGGACGTGGTTATGTCATTATGCAAGATTGTTCTTACAAGAGCATTGTTTTGTTGTGTGGCTATTTTTTGGTTAAATTCTCAAAATACCAAATCGAAGTTTGCTCAAAGGTGTATTGTTGTTGTGAGGCTATTATTTTGGTTGAATTATCAAGAGACTTATTACGTGAAAAATATTTTCTTTAAACATAGAAAATTGACGTTTTTGATATCAGTTCTTTTTAATCATTCCAACACTTGACGACTATTTTTACACGAAGTGTTTTTTGGGGGTAATATTTACGTATTCTAAAAAAAAAAAAAAAATATATAGTAATAATAATAATAAATGAGGAGAAGATAAGTAGGTATTGAAATTTAGTAAAAGGTTGACTAGATAGATAAATATATAAAGAAAGACATAGGAAAGTGTTGATAAGAAAGACAGTGGTAGGATATAGGGAAAAGACTGTATGGTAGCCAGGTCACACTGAAATCTCAGAAAGGGAATATGGCACAAAATCTATAAGTTTTTCTTTCATAGTATTTTTAAATTTATCAGGGTTGAGCGATTTAAGATCAGTTGGGAGGCTGTTGTATAATTTTATACCCTCTCTAAGGAACGATCCAAACATGATTTTATTAGAGCTGAGTATGATATTGTCTCTGTGTCGGGTATTGTATGAATGGATCTCATGTTGCTTAGTGAGGGTAGGGGCCAGTTTATGTATTATTACACAGGAGTCCAGTATGACCTGGCCATACACAGTGAGTATGCCATTATTTTTAAATAAGGGTTTGCAGGACACTCGCTGGCCGTGTCCAAATATAGCACGGACTGCTCTTGATGATTAATATTATCAAGATTAATATTATTTCAAAATATTATGAATTGGTAAATATTTTTTGTTTTTTAAATAATTTTTATTAATTTAAATGTTAGATAACATTTTTTTTTAAGTTTCCATATATTTCTTTTTTTACATTAACATCTTCAACAAACAATGAGGAAATACCCACCTTCAAAAGATAAAAAAATCTTGTGCTGAAGGTGGGTATTTTAAACATTAATTGTATTTCAGTGATATGAAAAAAATACTGATATCCACTTAAAAAACCATTCCTGTAAAAAAGAACACCAAGTATCAATTTTCTATTCGACGCAGATTTCCTTACCTGCTCCTTTAGCATTCGTTCATGACCGCGCACATGGCCCAAGAGTTGAATGTAGAAGAAGACGATGAGAAGCAGCGGTATGACGTACGCCCAGACAAAGATGACGCCCACAAAGTAGCGAGTGTGGTCGTCATCGGTGAGGTAGTCAAACGAGCAAGTCGTCAGGAATCCCTCTGTGGGGAAATCAGAGACAGATAATTGACGACTGTGGTGTGTATGACCAATGACCATAGATGATGTCATGCACCCTTTTTTTATCTTGAAATAAATCTGTGGTATGTACGAGGGCGGATCAAGAAGTACCCGTGTTTGAAAAGAGAGTGCGAGATACTTACATTTTTGGGTTCTATTTTTCGACGTAGTCTCCTTTCAAGGCTACACACTTCTTCCAGTGATCCTGCCACTTTTTTAGCCCTTCCAAAAAGTAGCTCCCTTCGAACTCCTCAAAATAGCCCTTTGTCTGGCTTATGACGTCATCATTTGAGCTGAACCTCTTTCCACCGAGCCAAACTTTCAAGTTAGGAAACAAAAAATAATCGCAGGGGGCTAGGTCAGGTGAGTAAGGTGGGTGTGGCAATAATTCGTATCCAAGTTGATGGATTTTAGCAGCAACAATTCCAGATGAGTGAGCTGGTGCATTGTCATGGTGAAACAAGACTTTCTTTCTCGCCTAATGGGGGCGTGTCTCCTTCAATTTTGCATCAAATCGTGTCAATAACTCCCTATAATATGCAGCAGTTATTGTTTTTCCTTTTTCCAAGAAGTCAATAAGAATAATTCCCTTTGCATCCCAAAAAACGGTAGCCATGACTTTTCCGGCCGATTGGACCGATTTCGCCTTCTTTGGGGCAGATTCTCCAACCAAAGTCCATTCTTTTGACTGCTGTTTGGTTTCTGGGGTATAGTGATGTATCCAGCTTTCATCAACGGTCACAACTCGACGCAAAAAATCATCTGGATTGCGATTGAAGAGTTCTAAACTAGCCTTTGAACAATTCAGCCGAATTCGTTTGTTGTCAATTGTGAGCAATCGCGGCACCCATCGCGCCGATAGTTTTCTCATGCCCAGCTTATCATGAAGGATTTTAAAAACAGTTCCATATGAAATGCCCACACTCTCAGCTACTTCACGCACTTTTGTTCGGCGATCTTTGAGAGTCACATCATGCACTTTTTCCACGACTTCCTCGGTACACACGTCTTCTGGGCGTCCTGGGCGGTCCTCGTCAAAAATGCTTGTGCGCCCTCGTTTAAATTCATTAAACCAAAAGCGAACAGTGGTCATAGAAGGTGAAGAGCTCCCGTACACAGCATCTAACTTTAATTTTATCTCATCACATTTTTTCCCGTCCAAAAAAAGGAATCGAATAACTGCTCGGTACTGTTCTTTTTCCATATCACTCAACTATACGCAACACAACAACTTCAAGTGACCGATAAATGAAAACTAAGAGAGTAATCAGTTTCAAACTTTGGATGTGGTCATTTGAGATGTCGTTCCATCAACAAGTATCAACAAGTTTCACCAATGATGTAACATGTCCCTAAACACGGGTACTTATTGATCTACCTACGTATGTATGTTTGTTCCCTATACAAATCCACACCATTTGAACGAGAAAGTTCAAAATTTGCCCATGGGTCCATTTGGTATAGGGAATTCTGTTTTTCTAGGGTCAAGTTACACGGAGTAAGGAAAAAAGAGGTGGTTGATACAAAAAATATTTACATTTTTCGACCTAAATGACATTTTTTCGTGACGACCTATCAACTTAAAGCAAAAAAGTTTTAGGCAAGGGTTAGAGTTTTTATTAGAAATATCGATCGCTAAAATCTAATGAGCCGTTCTTGAGCTATGCCGAGTAAGGACAAGAAGAGAATGGATGGGTAACACAAAAAATATTCACGTATTTCGACTAAAATGACATTTTGTGTGTGTGTGTGTTTTTGGCGGGCTGGCAAAGCAGTGGGTGTAACCCGCTAGTAATCTAATTAAAAAAAGAGATGTATAAACAGGAATATAGTTTCGGTAAGTGGGAACATGCTACAACTCGTTCACTGAATTATTAATTACCTCTAGGTATTTCGGACTACATTTAAACTTTCCGCTTAAGCATGTATGCTCACTTTTGTTCAGTTCATTTTCCTAATCCAATTACTTCAACACCTAACATGGGGTTGTAGAACAATGACTGCCAAGTTGTGTGAATATTTAGAAAACGTAGAAAACGCAGATGCTTAGGAAACCTGTCAAAGTTAAGAAACACCTGTCCCACTTGGAAATCTTATTATGCGTGTTACGGTATTCTTATTTTCAAAACCTTTCGTAGAACGCGGACGAAATCGAGTAAATCTTATTAAGAAATGACCTGAAATCCTGAAAAGCTGTTCTTTTTTGCTTTTAAAAGAATGGTCTTGGGTATGTATGGACCGTCTTTTAACCGTATTTATGAACAGAAAAAATTGTCTGAGCAATATCTCAAGCAAGGTATTGGCCGATAATATTAAAGGAAATCATGCTGAAGACTTTGCTCAGGATTTGCTTCCCGTTCATAAATACGACTCAAAACCTTTATGGTTTTGTTACCAATTTTTTGTTTTTGTATATTTCATTTTTCCAGGTTCGCCACAACATTTTTTTTTTTTTTTTTTTTTTTTACATTTTAAACCTAAAGACTCGGCCAATGAGTTGGTTCCGTTCTGAAATTGGTTGAAGTAATAGCCTTACACCTACACAAATTGATAATTAAATTTTTAAAACATTAGTTATACATACTGTAGACCTTTACAGAAGAAGATCTACTATAAAGTCTCAGATAATCAACGCGATCGATCGATCATTTCACATGTACTTTTTTTCTCTTCATTAAAGTTATTTTATGCCGTATTTTTCTTTCTAACCAAAGTTAACCAAACGGGAATAAAATGAACCAAACTGGAAGCAAGTCATTTTTCTTTTGGAAGAGGAAAAATTTCCACTTCCAAAGTTAACCAAAGTGGAAGTAGAAAATTCTTGCTTCCAGTTCTTTTATAGGTTAAGTCCATTGTTTATCTTTTAAAGTAACCAAACGCATTTTTCTTTCACGAATGACCTTGGAATAAAATGGAAATATTTGGAAAAAACCTAACCAGGAAATTTTTTTTAGTTAGAAAGAAAAATACGACTTTATTCTTTTATATTTTTATATCTTAAGTGTGTACCAATGTAATTGGTCAAAGTCGAAATTTTGTAACGGCTTTGACTGTTTTGAATATACACTATAATAAAATCATATCTGAATTGAATGGAAATTGCTACCGAGGTAGGGATCGAACTCAGGTCACCGTGCGTGGAAGCCAGAGTGCGCTAACCCACTCTGCCACAGTGGCACGGTCAGTAAGTGGTTATTTAAATCCTATTAAGAGATTGTGGCAAACACTTGGGGATGTCTGAAGGGATGGGGTGTGATAAGTTCTGGGCTTAATAGCTTTACTTATAAAGCTTTGCCCTTATAAGATTTTCTATTATTATTGTACTAAACGATACACTGATTTTAAACGCGATGAAGCCGTAGCAGAGCGAGTAAGTGAGACACTTGATATAGGGACGGGAAAGGGATGGGACCTAATGAACTACAGGATAAAATTGACCCTATCGGTAAGTTTTTTCGCTTGAGAACAGCACAGAAGGTACCAGCTCTTTTTTTAGTGTATGTATGATTTTATTTATATATATTATAAAATAGAGAGGTTAGTTGATGACATGGACAATCAGAACTATTACCTGCTGATGAGAGCAAATAGTACAACTTCTAGTCCATCTAGTACAACTTCTCACTTTTCTGTTTATACTGATTTGTGATGAAGCACAAGGCCTCTTCTCAATTTTTGTGGGTAGCGCAGCATTACTAAGATCCTCCTGTACTTTTCGAATTCTATTACATGAATTTCTTTTTACTCTGGTAATGACGCCACCGTTTTTTTAATCGCTCTTTTCTTAGTGAGTTTAACGTCGCTTACTACAGCGAGGTTATTACGGGAATTTCAACCTCTATTAGCAAGAATCTTATCAACCTGTAAGCCTGCCACTCACATCAACCTCACCCAGCCTGGGTTGGGCCAGGAAAAGCGCACATCACAATGTCTTTACCTCACGGCGCGCGGTGGCGCGGGTCGAGTACACGAGTTCTCCCTCAGTCACTGAAGGTGGTCAATTTTCACAGAGGAGCCTCTTAATATGGGCTGTTCCCGGCCCAAACAAGGCTGATTGGATAGTGCACAACTAAATGTTGCACTTTTTGCTGGCTGAAAGTATATGAAATGCATGGGAACTATGTTTTCCGTAACCTTACACTCTGCCCGGCTGTCTTTTTCTTTGTATAGGCGTTCTTCACACCTCGGCCGAGGTGTTTGACGAAGAAAATTATTTGACTGCAGACCGAAACTCAGTAGCTTGATCGATAAGGCGGCGGACTTGTAACCTGGAGGTCGGTGGTTCAAGTCCCGGTTTCAGCGTAGATTTAGTAAAGTGAGTTTGAGTAGTTTTGACATCAGGAAAGTGATTAACACAAATATGATAACCTTATTAGTCACAGTAGGTATATAAATTAGTCACAGATACGCTGTGACAGTATAAAAGGAAAATATATTGTGACCAGTTGATTCTTAAAAAAAATAACCTTATTTGACTACAGTAGCTGTTTTCAGGAGGTCATGACCTCCTGCTAGTCCCACTATACAGGCGCAGCTACAACCGAGGCTGAGTGAGGTTAATGTGAAATCCTGATTTGTGAGTTTCGAGTGAATGAGAGGTATAACTACATGTATATTTATATATGTAAAAACACAAACAAACAAAAAATAACTACCAATTGCTTTCATAAAATTTAAAGTAAGCATTACAAGTTACTTAAATAAAAGCATTAATAAGATAGTTGACTTTATTGTAAACATTCAAGTACAAATTCATTCACCTAAAATCCTGGATAAAAGAGTCTTTCATAATGAGAGAAGACACGATTTTAAAACGTTTCCAACGAAACATTTTTTTTTTTTTTTCTACAAAAAACGAACACAAAACACAAGATGAAATCTTCTCGAATTTCAATTAAGTCCCGGCGCGATCACAAAAGATCGTTCTCCAGCCGGCATTCAATTTAAGCCTCGGTTAAATTAAGCGTAAAAACATTCGACGCTGTCAAATGCTCTCAGCAGAAAAAGAATTTCGAAAATCCTCGAGATTATGAAGCGAGACGGATTTCAGAATTTGGCAAGCTTTGTTTCTGAGTCTATTTTTGCGAATTTTGTTTTTAGCTTCTTTGACTTATTTATTGTGTGTGCTTCTTATCCCTGGAATGAAATTGCTGCGAGGGAATTTTATGAGGACTAACTTAATTTGTATTTTGAATTATCAACTTTTGTCTTTATGGAAGAAAAAAATAATATTTTTTTGATAAAATAAATAGGTATAATGCAAACATAGAATTTCTTTTTTTTTACACAGTATTTTAATAATATCTTTAGAACACTGTGAGTTATGTTTGTTTTTTTTTTCCAAATTGTAAATTTCCTTGAATAATTTGCCTATCTAATTGTACAATATGTACATTAAAATTATAGATAAAAATTCACATTGTAAAATTGAGTTTTGTTAAATAAAAAACTAGAAACTCGCAAAAAAAAAAAATATAAATTATATAAAACACTGTTAAGAAGGTGATAGAAGAAGAATGATTTAACAAATAAAATAAATAATGGGTGAAATACAATACATAAAAAAATTGTGTATCTCCCGTTAACTCATTAAATGAATAACCATCTTTACTGGCTACTCATATTACTTTTTCTCAATATAACACTCACCTGGTACGTATTTCCCGAAGACATCTATGGACTTCATGGGCGAGAGGGAAAAGGGGAGAGCCCAAAACCAGACGAAGCACATGAGAACGAAAGCTTTGCCCATACTGAGCCGCCCATCGATCGGAAATGCAATTGTTCTGAGAACAAAAATCAAAATGCATTGAGGAATCGGCGCGAACGACCTACTACACCACTAAGCGCCTAACAGAAAAAAAAAAATCGAAATGGATTTAAATATTAATCGCCAGAATATTTCCAAGTTTTCCTGGCCTGATTTTACAAACTTAAAAAAATAACACAACACTTCTGATACCTAATATTAGAGGTTGATCTTGGTCAATTGGTCATAAGAGAAATCTAGATTTAAGAGAACGATTACCAGGTCCAATTTATCTCTCTTCAAGGGAAAATAACCTCTTTTTATAAGAAACCTGGATAAAATAAGAGAAAAAACATTGCCAATTATTGACACAATACTTCCTCGTAATTGTTTCACATTACATGTGGCAATTTTTAAATGTTATACTAAATCATTTTTATCTTCAAAATCGCTAAACCGATTTTCTTCAAATTTGTTACATGGTAGAATACTATTTTTTCTACTTTTATAGAATGATTCTAGAAAAAAATGTGTATCGGCAAGACGAAGACCTCATTTTTTCACTTTTTTGTCAATTTTTTTTCTCCAAAATTAATTTAAAAAATAATATTATAAATGGCCGATGTAAAATCAGAATGTGCAATTGTGCATTTACATACAAAATTGCATCAAAATCGACTGTTCACGAGATTAAGCGTTTAAGTAAAGAGTTATTGGTCAGACGCATGGTCTCTTTTACCCAGAACTTCTAGTGCAAAGTTGTTGATGAAAACGCTAGAAAAAATGGGACCATCTACTGAATGTCTAATATGTACAATTTGTACAATTGTACATATATTATGTACAAAATTTCGTCAAAATCCGTTATGTAGTTTCTGAGATTTGCGCGTTACAAGGAATATTAAAGAGAAAATAAGAGAGAAGGGAATGAGAGGTGACGAGTGGCACGATCGGACCAAGTGGAGGCCTCTATCGAGAAACGCCGACCCTTTCTAAACAGAAAAATGAGAGAGAGAGAGAGTGAGGAAAAAAACGCTTGCATACGAGTCTGCAACCATTGGGACATTTTCATCTTTACTATTCAAGGTCTAAAACTTAACTGACCAAATTTCGTATTGTACGCATGACACATATTGTGCGCATGACACATACTTTTTCTCTTCTCTCTTTTTATAATTTACTATTTCGTTACATAATTTCGTTACATAATTTTGGTTATGTGCCAGAGCAAAGACATGAAAATGTCATAAGGTGTAGGAAATGATGACTGAGCCCAGAACTCGTTATGTTCACGTACTCGTGGTAAAAGAAACCTTAAACTTTAAAACCCACTCACCTATATCACCGACGTCAGTAGCTTGATCGATAAGGCGGAGGACTTGTAACCTGGAGGTCGGTGGTTCAAGTCAAGTCGGTGGTTCAAGTCCCAGCAAATATTTAGTAAAGCGAGTTTGAGTAGTTGTGATATCACGATTGTGATCAACACAAATATGATAACTTAACTTAACTCACCTTTTTTTTTTATTTATTTTTTTTTATTTTTTTTTTTATGATGACAAAGTATAATTTTTATTTCTATGTAAAACAAGGTGTCATCTTTTTTCATTGGAAGCACTGACAATATGCTTCCAGCATTGCCTCTTTGAGTGGCAATGCTGATTTGTTGAATTAAAAATTCATTAAGCCAGCGTCGATGGCATGTTGAATACACCGGTTCCCTTCAGAACACCGAAGTTAAGCGACATCCAGCGAGGTTAAGACTTGGATGGGTGACCATTCAAATTCTAATTCTCGTGGCGCTGGCTTTTCCCGGCCCCACTCAGGCTGGGTGAGGTCAATGTGAGTAGCAGGTTTGTGAGTTTCCTGCGAATGGAGGGTAAAACCCCCGTCGTGATATGACCATGGCAGTTGAAAGCGACGTTAAAACCCCACTTAAAAAAAAAAAAAAAAAAAATTCATTGACTGTGCTGTTTCCAGTTTTTTCTATGAGCTTTTTTCCAATTTCCTTGACCCAACTCACCTATACCGGTCGTAAGCAATGACTCACCTATACCGGTCGTAAGCAATGACTCACCTATACCGGTCGTAAGCAATGACTCACCTATACCGGTCGTAAGCAATGACTCACCTATATCGGTCGTAAGCAATGACGGCATTGTTCATGGCCGACCCGAAGCCGGCGATGGAGCCAAACAGTCCGTAGATGTCGCAGCCCACCTCCCAGCCAATGATCCTCTGGTAGAACGAGTTGACCACCAGCATGGGCATGTCCACCATCATGCAGAGGTCCAGGAGGGCCTGGTTGAAGATGAACAGGTTGGAGGGGGTCTTCAGAGATTTGGTGCTGAGAAAGAAGTAAAAGAAAATGGACATTCACTTGCAGAGCTCACATGCGAGAACCCTGTCACGCTTTAAATAGAGCCGAAATAAAGCGTGTTCCTTAAACAAGAAATTTCTTCACTTTACTGCAAACAGCAGTGAAATTAGGTCCAGCAGGGCTTTGTGGAAATCCCTGAAGACGATTTGGTGCTGAGAAATAATTTAAAGAAAATGGAAACTCTTTGAGAAGAAAAGCAAAAAAATTTTGTTTACTTTACTGAAAATTCGAGTGAAATTAAGTCCATCAGGCCTTTGTTGAAGATGAACAGTTTGGAAGGGGTCTTAAAGAATGTGATGCTGAGAAAGAAATAGAAAAAATAGACATTCTCTGAGCAAAAATATATGTTGCTTGAACATGAAATTTGTTTACTTTACTAGTAATTCCAGTGAAATTAGATTTAGCAGGGCCTGGTTGAAGATGAACAGGTTGGAAGGAGTCTTCAGAGATTTGGTGCTGAGAAATAAATTAAAGGACATATACACTCATTCAGAGGAAAAGCAAAAGATATTTGTTCACTTTACTGTAACTTCGAGTAAAATTAGGTCCAGCAGGGCTTGTTTGAAGATGAACAGTTTGGAGAGGATCTTCAAGGATTTGGTGCTGAGAAAGAAAATGAAGAAAATAGACACTCATTGAGAAGAAAAGCAAAAGAAATTTGTTTACTTTACTGTAAAATAGAGTAAAATTAGGTCCATCAGGCCTTTGTTGAAGATGAACAGTTTGGAAGGGGCCTTCAAGAATGTGATGCTGAGAAAGAAATAGAAAAAAATAGACATTCTCTGAGCAAAAATATATGTTGCTTGAACAAGAAATTTGTTTACTTTACTGGTAATTCCAGTGAAATTCGTCCAGCAGGGCTTTGTGGAAATCCCTGAAGACGATTTGGTGTTGAGAGAGAGAAAAAAGGTATTTTAGTCCAGATTATGAAACAGAATTAGATTTAATCTAAGTGGACACTGTCAGGTGCCTCAGGCTGACCCGCTATTCAACATTAACATAAGGTAAAAGGCCCCGTTCACACTTACGTCATAGACAAATTAATACAGTACAATGATGTTCCTGCTGGTCAACATGAATATAGGGTAGTAGGCACCGTTCACACTTACGTCATGAACAAATACAGCACAATGAAGTTCCATAGATATAGAAACTAGAATTCTAACTCCTGGTTCAAAGCTGAGGTAGGCCTACAACTTGGCAGCCATTTTCTGTGAAAACTCTTCCACTTGAAATTTCGACATTATTATAATAAGGTAATAGGCCTTGTTCACACTTACGTCATAAACAAATACAGCACAATGCCATTCCCGCTGGTCAACATTAACATAAGGTAATAGGTCCCGTTCACACTTACGTCATGAACAAATACAGCACAATGAAGTTCCATAGATATAGAAACTAGAATTCTAACTCCTGGTTCAAAGCTGAGGTAGGCAGCCATTTTCTGTGAAAACTTTTCCACTTGAAATTTCGTAATTATTAAAATAAGCTAGTAGGCCCCGTTCACACTTACGTCATAAACAAATTAATACAGCACAATGATGTTCCTGCTGGTCAACAATAACATAAGGTAGTAGGCCCCGTTCACACTTACGTCATGAACAAATACAGCACAATGAAGTTCCATAGATATAGAAACTAGAATTCTAACTCCTGGTTCAAATCTGTAGTAGGCCTACAACTTGGCAGCCTTTTTTGGTGAAAAATTTTCCACTTGAAATTTCGACATTATTAAAATAAGGTAATAGGCCCCGTTCACACTTACGTCATAAACAAATACAGCACAATGCCGTTCCCGCTGGTCAACATTAACATAAGGCAATAGGCCCCGTTCACACTTACGTCATAAACAAATACAGCACAATGCCGTTCCCGCTGGTAGACAGCAGCATGAGGCAGAAGTAGACGGCGGCCAGAATGAAGTGCCAGTAGTTCTCGGGGCGGGGTAGTTCCGCCAGTGAATGTGCACCAGGTCTGCGTGCTCCGAGGGGATGTTCCAGCCCAGCATGTGCTGCTCCTCCATGAACCTGGAACAGCGGAAGTGAAATGAGTGAAGTGAAACCAGCGAGGTGAAATGGAATCAATAAGCTCGAAACAGATGTACAGGTATGTTCAGATATTCATGTACATGTACAAGTACATCTAGTACAACTTCTCACTTTTCTGTCTATACTGATTAAAATAGAGAGGTTAGTTAATGGTATGGATGTTCAGAACTATTACCTGCTGATGAGAGCAAATAAGCTCGAAACAGCTGTCCAGGTATGTTCTGATATTCATGTACATCTAGTACAACTTCTCACTTTTCTCTTTATACTGATTTTACTGGAATGGTTTGCATTGAACAATGGAAGTGATATTAGCAGTGGAACTAGGGAATTGGAATGGATTCAGTGGAATTGTGGAAATGCAGTATGTAGAATAGAATAGTGGCAATGAAATTAATTGAGTGGAACTAATGAAATTGAGTGTCTTGAAAAAAGAAGACTGGAGTGGAATTGAATGTTTGTTCTACATAAACCTGGAACAATGGAAGTGAAATATTGCTAGTGAAATTGATGTAATAGGATGGGATCAGTAGAATAGTGGAAATAAATTGGATTCAATGGTATAATGGAAATAAAATAAGTAGAGTGTAATAATGGAATTTAAACGAGTAGAATGCTATAATAGAGGAAGTGAAATGAGTAAAATGGAATCAGTGAAGTGAAATGTGATGGTTTCCATTGAATTGTTGAAGTGAAATTGGAAGTGAAATAGGTGAAATAGAATGGATTCAGTGAAATAGAGGAAATTAAGAAGGTGAGTAGAATAGTGGAAATGAAATTATCAGAGTGGAACTCGAGAAGTAAAATAGAATGGTTTGCATTAATATGTGAAAGTTGATTAAAAGTGGATTTAGGGACGTGGCGTGGATTAGATTCAGTGGAACAGTGGATTGGAAGTGAAATAGGTGGAATAGAATGGATTCAGTGAAATAGTCGAAATGGAATGGATTTAGTTGAATAGAGTAAAATAGTGGAAGTGAAATTAATAGAGTGGAACATGGGAAATGTAATTATTTGCTGGAGAGGTAAAGCTATTGCATAAACTCGGAACAGTGAAAGTGAAATTAGAGTGGAATTGAGGACATAAAATAGTTTGCATTGAACAGTGTAAATGAAATGAGTAGAGTAGAATAGATAAAATAAAATGAGTTGAGTGGAATCAGGGAATTAAAATAGAGGTAGTGGAATGGTTTGCATTAAACATTGGAATTGAAATGAGCTGAGTGGAATAGATGAAATGAAATGGGTTGAGTAGGAAAATAGATTGAAGAATCGGAGTAGAAAAAGTGAAACATTGAAAACTGATTAGTCCGAGTGGAACTGAGGAAGTGGAACAATTTGGGTGGAACGGAGGAAGTGAAGTAGAATTTAGTGCGACATTAATAGACAAACTTGTACTGGTAGTCACTGGTAGTCAAGTGGTTAACGCGCTAGTCTGGTAATCCAGGTAGCGTAGGGATCCGTTGGTTCGAATCCCACCCAGTGCATGAATTTTTCCTCATTTAATTTGAGTTTGTGACCACATAATAATAAGACTCTGAGGGTTAGGTGGTAGAAAATGCTTTGAGCATTAACCTCGCCTGGTGGATAACTTCAACTAAAGAGTATTATTATTATTATAAACTTGAGATTACAAGTTTGGCCGAAAACATCAGTTTCCCTATTTCAGACAATTCGCAAAATATAGAAAAAGTTCACAGAGGTATGACAAAATGTTTATTAGACGTTTATTATTATTTTTTTTAAAGTGGGGTTTAACGTCGCTTTCAATTGCCATGGTCATATCACGACGGGGGTTTTACCCTCCATTCGCAGGAAACTCACAAACCTGCTACTCACAGCCTGAGTGGGGCCGGGAAAAGCCAGCGTCACGAGAATTAGAATTTGAATGGTCACCCATCCAAGTTTTAACCTCGCTGGATGTCGCTTAACTTCGGTGTTCTGAAGGGAACCGGTGTATTCAACATGCCATCGACGCTGGCTTTGTTCATTTTTCCGCCCTAAAAGTCATAAAATAAAGACTCCAGTGGCAGAATTTGATCGAGAGATACGAAAAGTTTTGTGGTGTTAACGCCAGTTAATTTGATTTAAAAGGTAACTCAACGAAGGTAATGTAGGAGGCTGTACATTGTTGATATATAATGTAAATTATTTTACTTATAAAATAAATAAAACCTGTAGGTGTACCTATATAATGCTAATTAAAAAGCCCAAGTTTTCCCAGAAATTTCTTATTTTTCTATTTGAATAACTTCTAGAAAACCAGATGAAATAAATTATTATTAGAAATCTGAAAGAAAAAATCTATTTATTATTATTTTTATGTTTATATTTTACTTTTTGCAAACCTTTGCGGCTTGCAAAGGTCTTTTTTATTTATCTTTCCCAATTAATTTTTTTGCCGTCTTCTCTCTTTCGCCTTCGAAATGAGAAGAAGAAAAGTCTAATAGAACTTTTCATAAGAAAGCCAGATTGATGGGAGGCAATTAATATGAAAGCTTTTTATGTTTTCAATACGAGTTTTGGGTTTCGTTTGGTGCCTTCAAAGTGCTATCTTGTTTGATTTTTAGCTTTAGTTGGTTCTCTGCTCTTACTGATTCTGAAGGAAAGCGTGTTCCTTGTCTGTTAGGGCATTATTGGGTGACCCCTATAGTTCAGATCTTCATTATGCTCTCTGGCCCAACCTACGCCGGATGCGTTTTTTGGACAAGAAGAACCCCCGATTCGAATGACCAAAATAATAATATATACGAGCCAGCGTCGATGGCATGTTGAATACACCGGTTCCCTTCAGAACACCGAAGTTAAGCGACATCCAGCGAGGTTAAGACTTGGATGGGTGACCATTCAAATTCTAATTCTCGTGACGCTGGCTTTTCCCGGCCCCACTCAGGCTGGGTGAGGTCAATGTGAGTAGCAGGTTTGTGAGTTTCCTGCGAATGGAGGGTAAAACCCCCGTCGTGATATGACCATGGCAGTTTAAAAGCGACGTTAAAACCCCACTTAAAAAAAAAAAAAAATAATATATAAAATTTAATAACCTTTGTCGTAGAACTACTCAGAGGTTGCACATTGCAGAACCTTGAATTTAACGGCGTTTATAAAAAACTGTGGTCATAAAAAAGATACACGCTGAAAAAGGATTTTTTAAAAAGTTTGTATAAAAACCATTCGCATAAAAACTATAGTAATTTAGCATATTTTATGCTAAAAAAAATCAATTTTTTTCGCGTTTATACATAATTTTAGCATAATTTACACAAAAAGAGCCGTTCGTATAAAAATGGCTTTAGCATAAAAGTTTTTTATACTAAAATTAGCTTAATTTTATACAACAGGTTTTAATGACGTCATCTCATGTATGCTAACAGTGCCACATGTATGCTAAGAGAAGCTTTTTATGCGGAACATGTATAGTGAAGTTCGTATAATTTCATGCTAACAAAATCTTAACATAAAATAACTGTTTTCTTAGGTAGCATAAATACTTTAGCATGAATTATATGCTAAACTAGTCCAGCTCCCGCATGAATGAGTACCCGGGTTCGAACCCTGACGGGGGCAATAATTTGCATCCGTGATGGTTTGGTTACTGTTTAAGTTACTGACGAGGGTTCTACATTTAGCTGGGGATACTACAATACGTATTATATTATAATGTGATATACCTTTACAAAAAATTAATCATATAGAAACCTTGATAATATTTTCAAATGTGTTTCGCCCATGTTAAATAATCCTTAAACGTAATTCCCGGGAATATTATCTAATACCTATATTATTCTTAGCTTTTGTGTTGTAATTACTCAAACAGATTCCGTGGGAAACACATTAATATACCTTTAAACCTACCTGTTATACCTACCTGAGCGTTGCGTAGCTTATATAAATAAATGAAATAGTGCTATGGGCTAGACTCGAGAAATGGACTCTGAAATCTATTAATATTAGGTAATAATACACAATGGAAGGATTTTAGAGGCAAAGGTTAAAGGTATATTTAACGGTGATGAGGCTTTCGGAAATTTAAAGCATATATACCTATATTATGTTATGTATAACCACACCACTCATATTGACCAGCCGGCGACGTATCAATTGGGTCACTAATGGAGAGAGGTCATCCTCTGTTTTTGCATGGATCGCAGGTATACGAGTGAAAGAACCTTTTTTAATGACATTTGGAACATTTGAACTGAACTTCGAAACACCTATGTGGAGTATAAAGTATTGTGTGTACAATTCATATACCTGATGTTAATATACGACGGGACCAGCTCCCACAGCACATGGCTCAGTGGTCTTTGCACTCGTTAGACCCGGGCTCGAATCCCGGCGGAGACAATAATTTGTCAACATGGGTTTGGATGTTTTCGGGACCCATTCAGCCTCGTAACGACAATCTATCTATGGAGGTATTGTCCATAGCGACTTGTCCTCAGCAATTACAGAAAAGATGGATTATAATTAGATTTGGATTTACTGGAAAAAATCCTACAATGCTGTAGTGAGCACCTATATGAGCACCTATATACCTACAAATTATTAGTGGCCACCTGAATTGGGGAAAAATGATCAACTCAACTTACGGGAGTTCTGCAGCAAAAATGAATGATCTGAGAGCAAAATGTTCGAGAGTAAAATGTTATAAAAATTACCTGAATTACTAAAGACAATTGTTAAACTTTTAACTTTTCATACCAATTTCACAAAAAACCACTTTTTTGCCCAAATATTTTTCATTTGTACTGTGTGTGTGTCTGTGTATGTATGTGTGTGTGTGTTTGTGTGTACTGTGTGTGTGTGTAATGTGTGTGTGTATGTGTGTGTGTGTGTGTGTGTGTGTGTGTGTGTGTGTGTGTGTGTGTGTTTACGATCCTGAACATAACAGTATCGATGCACACACATAAAGTTATACAAATGAAATATTTGATGACATAACTTCAAGCCAAATTGGTACACCGCTCGTGCTTAACATAATCTCGGTCGCATGAACCATGCATTTTTCGTACAAAAAGGCACTTTATACTTATTTCCGCATACTTTTTATGTCAACGCAAAATGTTTGCATAAAGTTATACATACAGGAAATTTGAAGACATAACTTCAAGCCAAATTGGTACACCGCTCGTGCTTAACATAATCTCGGTCGCATAAACCATGCATTTTTCGTACAAAAAGGCACTTTACACCTATTTCCGCATACTTTTTATGTCAACGCAAAATGTTTGCATAAAGTTATACATACAGGAAATTTGAAGACATAACTTCAAGCCAAATTGGTACATGGCTCATGCTTAACATAAACTTGGTGGCATGAACCATGCATTTTTCGTACAAAAAGGCACTTTATACTTAATTCTGCATGCTTTTTATGTCAACGCAAAATGTTTGCATAGAGTTATACATACAGGAAAATTGAAGACATAACTTCAAGCCAAATTCGTATACCTCACAGTCTTAGCATAACTGCTATGCTAAACTATTAGCATAAACCATACGTGTTTCGCATATAAAGTAATTGTATGCTACTTTACGCATGCATTTCATGCCAATGAGGGCTGTTCGTATAAAACTATACAAACATAAAAATAAGAGCTATAGATTCATGCTAATTTAACATGATTGACATTCTTCGTATAGACTTATGTAAAGTCTGCATAATTTTTAGCATAGAAATAGGGCGGTTTGTATGATTTCATGCTAAGGTTTTATGTTTCCAATAAAGATAGTTGTGTTCGGTTCGATCATTTCTTTTTAAGTGTGACAAGGCAAGGTTGTATTAAATACGTTCGTAATGTCAGTGAGCGAATTTTCGGGAGATGATCTAGGTGAAAGAGAGGGACAGTCTACTAAAAAGTGTAAAATGAAATAGCCTAATGATAAAATTAAAACCTTGCTTGAGTTTACAGAAATTAGACATTAATTTAAATTTTACCTACCTATTCTAAAAAAATGTACCCAGTTTCTTATTGTTCACAAAGTATCTTAGTTACCTAAAATATTTAGACTTCATGAGAATACGGGACCTAATCATAGAACAGTTTCCTTTTGAACAAGAAACCTCCACCATCTGGTTCAAATTGTACCGTTCCAATGACAGCGACAATGATCTGCCTGAAGCATTTTCTTCAAAGAAAGATAAGTCTTACCGGAGCTCCACGTCCGGCTTGCTGTATGAAATCTGGCGAACTCTCAGAAATAAAGGAAAGAAGGAAGGTGTCATCGAGTTCAAGAAGCGAAGGCCAAGTCAGAACCGGGAAAACCAAGAGCAGGAGGACTCGGAGTTGAACAAAAGCATTGCAACAGACACATTCAATATCGTAGGTATGTATATACTTAAACTACAAATAGATAACTTATGACAGACCTCAGTAGCCTGATCAATAAGGCGACGGACTTGTAACCTGGAGGTCGGTGGTTCGAGTACCAGGTTAAGCATATATTTGGTAAAGCGAGTTTGGGTAGTTGTGATCAAAATAGTGATTAGTACAAATATCTTAAAAAAAAGGTATAAATAAAATAATTTTGTAGCTCAGATGTGGGGCTACGTGACTTTTTTTATAACATGTGTTGTTTTGTTTTCAGAAAGCACCGTAGTTCAAAACTATCTGCAATGGTTGGAGACTGCTACTCCAAGTGATTCCTTCGAGACTATCAAACTCCGTTGGGAGGATACATCAAGGGACAGACTCCAATGTTTGCAGGCGGGCAATGAAAAATTTCAATCAATCATCCAGTACTTCAACACATATCGTATTCTGCGGGATCCTGAAAGAGGACCTGTGTTGGTAAGTTATTTCTTTTTTGATTTTTGATATTATATGAAATTACATTTTTACAATAAGTCCTTAATATTAACTTGAACACTGAATAGATAATTATTATTTACTGACATACGAGTAACATGCCCTAAACAACCCACACTAAGAAAATCGGTGATTTTCTTGTTATGTGGTATAGTACTATTTTTCTCACTTTATTTTACTTTCAATTCTATTTCTCTCTCTCTCTCTCTCTCTTCCTTTCTTTCTCTCTTTCTTTCGTTTATTTTTCATTTTCTATTCATTTTTTATTTATTTCGATCTCACTTCCTTTTCTCATTCTTTATCTCTTTTTCTTTCTCTTGACTATCAATGATAGTTGATTATTTATCTCGTGTGTTCTTCTCTGTTCTAGATAAACATGGACTTTGACATATTGCATCCTGGAAGAACAACGTGTTTGATTGAAGGTCTTCTCCATCACAGGGACAAGATCATCACCCTAGCAAAAGCCGTGAAGGAGAGGGCCTCGGACTGCGCAGTGTCTGCTATTGCTGCCCTACCTCACATCAGTTCCCGCCACAAAAAAGGTGAAGTGTCACTCTTGGAAACCATCAAGGTCTGAAGTTTGCGAGGGATTCATAATGCATGTGTCCAGTCCTTCTAACATTGAAACCTGCAGGGTGAGTCGGATCGAAAAATTGACTAAAATGTACAGACCTAAAATGTATGTAGGTGATTTTAAAAATCCAACCAATGTTTATTGTGTTGTGGATGACATTTTACAACCTCAAAATTCAATTGTAGCAGCTGTAGATCTTTGTTTCAAGATTTTCTTTGTAACACATTGTAATTACCCAGAAGAGAGTCAACATCTGTGGCTTACACTCCAGCTAGGTTTCTACGAAATATCCACCAAGTATGATAAGATTCATGCACCGACTACTAAACTTTTAGCTGACCTTGCATTAATGCCTAAAGCAAATAGAGCAGCCAGGGCATCTAGGTAGGTAATTTGTCTGCTCAAAGTAGGGGAATGTCGGGGACTAAAGGAGGTTACGTTTAATTAAATTTCCGACCATCAAAGTCTCGGTTTTACAATCCTCTTTTTGAGCTGTTAAACTTGCTCTATTTTCTGCTCTCTTCCTCCAATATTTGAAAACATTTTCTTTTTGTCTTTTCCATTTTGCCCCACCTTCCCCTACATGTGTCAGCCCCCTATACAGAGAATTTTTTTATATACTTTTTTTAGTTTAGTTTACTTGTAGGTACAAATTTTGAGCTCCTTTATCGTATTTTTTGTTGTTTTATTCTATTTCAATTTGCTTACTATTATATATTTGTTTACTAATAGTCACCGTGGCAGAGTGAGTTAGCGCGCTAGGCATTGCACGCATGGTGACCTGGGTTCGATTCCCAGCGGGGCAGGAATTTTTCTGCTCTGTTCTTGGATGTTCGGGGTCCACTCATACTTCGTGAGGAAAAATGAGTAGTTACTTGTATGAGTAAGTACCAGAGTAAAAAGAAATGAATGTAATAGAATAATTCGAAAAGTAAAGGAGGCTCTTAGTAATGCTGCGCTACACACAAAAGTTGTGAAGAGGCTTTGTGCTTCACCACAAATAAAATCATACATATATTTGTTTACTATGCTCATTTGCGAGGACTGTCAAAAATTGTTCCAAACTATTTTTTCATAATTATTGTAAGCAGGACTCATGTCCTGTACGTGCTAGAAATGGTAATTACCATTTGACAATTCCCATTTTACCGCTCCCCGATAATGTAACATATAAGTTGTATTTTTTCTTAAATGTATATATAGTGTAATATCTGCAAATAAAAAGTTGTTGATGTGTAATTTCTGTAAATTTAAAAATTGTTAATGTGTAATTTCTGTAAACTTAAAAATTGTTGATGTGTAATTTCTGTAAATAAAGAGTGTAATGTGTTGTACATTATATTTACTTGAATTGAATTCTTCTTCATTTTCCACACATAGGGCAATACATATATCCTATGACTTTGTATGACTAGGAATATGCATGTAGATGACTTCCGTCCGAGTGCAAAATATTTATGCACTTAGTCGGAGGCTATCCTGCAAATTTCTGTACATTCAAATACATAGGTATATGTATAGCTGTATGCAAAAGTATGCATACAGCTATACGTATCATACGTATAGCTGTATGCATACTTTTGCATACTGCTATGAGAACGTTCGCATATTGAATATGCGAACGTTGGCATAGTGACTATGCCAACGTTAGCATAGTCACTATGCCAAGGGTCGCATAGTGACCATACCAACGTTCGCATATTGTTATGCCTACTTTGCATAATAGTTAGCATAACACTATGCCAACGTTAGCATGCGGTTTTTAACAGTATGCCTACTTCGCATAACAGTTAGCATAACACTATGCCAACGTTAGCATGCGGTTTTTAACAGTATGCCTACTTCGCATAACAGTTAGCATAACACTATGCCAACGTTAGCATGCGGTTTTTAACAGTATGCCTACTTCGCATAACAGTTAGCATAACACTATGCTTACTTCGTATACTGGTATGAAAATGACACAGCAAGTATGCATAATCTTTATGATAGGCGAATTACTTTATGCTAAGATACGTATAATGTTATGTTAAACAAATGAAATTCAGAGCATAGACTATGCAAGTTAAACATGTTATTATGCTATCAATGAATTGAATTGAATTGAACAATAGCATAACTTTATACATCCGTTGGCATAAAAGTAATGACGTCACAACTATGACGTCACGACTTTTGACAAATTTCGTTAGCATAAATTATGCTAACCACTTTATGCTAAAGTCGAAAATATCGCGTATGCTAACTTTGCAAGGGTCCCCCGTATGTTTAATTCTGTCACTGAAGTAAAGCAACGTCCAGTGAAGCTAAGACTTCAATGGGTGACCATTTAAATTCGAACCCTCTTGATGCTGGCTATACCCGGCCCCACTCAGGCTGGGTGAGGTTAAGTTGAGTAGCTGGTTTGTGACTTTGCAGTGAATGGAGGATGAAACTCTCATCGTTCATGAAGCAGATGAAAGTGACGTTAAACCAAATTGAAAAAATAAAATGTTATTTTTATGTGCACAATTGTATGTCGCTTTCAGGGATATATTTATTTATATTACAATTTACGGCACTACAATATTATATTACAATCTGCTATTAACATGATGGTGATCATGCAAGTAATATGATTACCATCATTTTTACAAACTTAAAATTAATAAGTAAAGTTAAAAGTTAATATAATAAATAAATGTGTTTCTTTGTGTTATTATATCACACTTTTAGTGGCTAGCTCAGAATTATAGCATTTTTCCATATCTTTTAATATACTGATATTTTATTTTTGCCTATAATTCCGCCACTGATCGCTGCTAACATGAAAACAGCCACTCATTTTTCCTCACGAGGTACAAGTGGACCCTGAACACCCAAGTACAGAGTTAATAGTATTCTCTGAGTCAATAGTATTCTTTTGTTCCTAGTATTCTTTTGTTTCTTTGAGTGGCCAATGGCAAGAACCCCGCTCTTTGGTTAGAATATCTATATCTATAGGATCTTTTCAATTAAAAAAATGAGTGTTTCAAAGCCTTTTTTATTTCGTAGTTATGAAACAGGCGCTACTGTAGACGCTTGTGGTCTGTGTTGTAGCTTGTCCATCCCGTAGTATGCCTTCCCTCTGATGGGCGAGAAGTGACACCAATACTTCCCATTAATGTCCTGGGTCAACACGAGCGCACCGGAAGGTATCCCTTACAAACAATTGTATCCAAATTAAGAATACACTTTTTTTGGCGACACGGGCAATTGAACCCGGGACCTTCCGCACGGCAAGCGAGGGCTTAACCACTGAGCTAATCGCGCGCTCTTTGGTCTGTATTGTATTTGGAATGTGTCTTAACCTATTTCGAAGTTACTTTTCTAAGATGATTTATTATTATTATATTACTCATACTTAGGTAAAGAAAAAGTACAATTACAGTACAATACAATGAAACTATAAAGAAACATTTTATAAAAGTTGAACAAAGAAATAAGAACAAAAAAAGAGAATAAAGCTAATGTCTTGCCGAAAGGGCGAGGTTATTGCCTGTGGCAATCTCTTCCACCCAACCCTTATGTTATAATTTCATGGAGTCGATTCGGTTACAGAAGTATGCACGTACAACTCAAATACATAGTTCTTTTTTTATTGTCTCTTTCAACTGCATGGTCATAACACAACGGGGGTTTTACCCTCCTTTCGCTGGAAGTTCACAGTAATAATAATAATTTTATTTATTTAGAAACACTTTGTTAGTAGAACAATATATACAGACAAATAATGCTAAAAATTAAATATAAAATTGACAATAATAACAAGTAAAAAAATAAACAAAATATATACATAATTATGTCCTAACTAATGGGCGGGGTTATTGCCTATGGCAATCTCTTCCACTCAACCCTTAAAATAACTTTCTAAATATTATGTATATGATCGAGAATGCACCAGTAAAAAGCGGCACTCGTTCAGAAAATTAGTGAATGAGGAGAGAAAAATTCCCCGAAACTCTTCAGTATAATCTTAATATAATTATAATAATATATTTATATACCGACTTCAGTAGCTTGATCGATAACGCCGCGGACTTGTAACCTGAAGGTCGGTGGTTCAAGTTCCGGTATCAGCGTAGATTTAGGAAAGCGAATTTGAGTAGTTCGTGATAATTATCACGAAAGTGTTGAACAAAAAAATGATAAATAAAAAATGTATAATGAATAAAATTGAACCTGCACTGGTTCTGGGCGTTCAATGGGTTCAATACCTGTTTCAATCCTTCCACCACCATGATATTATTATTATTATAGTATGCTTTATTTGGAAGACAAACTACAATGTCAACACTATAAAATTAAGAAAAAACAAACAAATGACAAAATAAATAAGTAAAAAAGAAAATAACACTAATGTCCTACCTATACAGGGTGGCGTTATTGCCTATGCCAATCTCTTCCACCCAACCCTTGATATTACACATGGACACGGGAAGTAAGTAAGTATTCCAGAAATACTCTCCACTCTCAAAATCCCCGAATCTCCGTTTCAACTGTCAACACATTGGTTATTGGGTTCAAATTAACCAATCAGAGTGCGTTGTGTGACAGTTGAAAGGGAGTTTTGGAGAGTATTTGTTTCTTGCACTTAACACAGCGGAGGTTTTACCCTCCTCTGCCCTAGGTTGGAGCCAGTAGCTCAAAATAATATAATCAAATCCTAGTAGCAAAAATAGGCATGTCAATTCAGAGTGGTAATGCTGCCAGCGTGTTGGGAGCATTGCCATCAGAAGAATTGACTTCAATGTTCTATCTGTAACTTTTAATAAAATTTCTATAATTACTAATAAATAATCTTTATTTAAACTGCTGGCGTTAGACTAAAGAGTCTTTTTGCTATCAGTTGAATTTTATTAAAAATCTAATGGTCGGTTCTACGAATCTTGAAAAACACGACACCGGGGATTGGGAACGATAGTTCCAAAAGGAATCGTCAAATTAGCGCTAGTGCAGTAAATCGAGGGTTTTGCTAGCCAAACCGAGGTGGCATATTTTTGGTAGTATACGCCTAAGGTAGCATGGAGTCATATCCAACATTGAAGTAACCAAGGTCTGTCGTAATCTAACGAGAGACAGAAATTTCGGCGCTTTTCTTTTTTGCTACCTTAGGCGTATATTACAAGAAAATACGCTACCTTGGTTTGGCGAGCAAAACCCTCGATTTACTGCACGAGCGCTAATTTGACGAATCCTTTAGGAACCAACGTTCCCAATCCCCAGTTTGGTGTTTTTCAAGATTCGTAGAACCGACCATAAGCATGTTATATGTAAGCAGCCAAACTGGAGTCCCGGGTACCAGGGTCTAGGGTCGAGGGTCTAGGGTCGAGGGTGTAGAGAGTATAGTACAGGCCAGGGTCCTCATTTTGGCTACCTACCAAAAAAATCTGGTGTAAACATCACACGACTTTCCTTATCCCCCAAAAAAGAGTCGAATTCCGCCACTGGTGACTCAACGGTAACAGATAACTAAAAACCAATGCCAAATTCGTAATCAGCACTTCAAAATCATTGAATTTGATATGTCACAACCCCTATGGAGGATGAATAATAAAAAAGTTAGTCAAAGCGGGTCCCCCCCAAATACCGGTAAATTGGGGCCGAGTTCCAAAAAGTTCAAGATATCAAAAAAATGATCAGAATAGACCCCTATTATTTTTTTAATCTAAGAAAATGTTGTTCTCAAAAAAAATTTGTATCTTTAACCAATTTAAAGAAGCGGCGCTTGCGGCTAGCATTTGCGGCCCCGTGGCCGCAGAATGCGGCCGATTTCAACCAAAAGTTTCGTGGTTCGTCTGGTGTATAAAATTAATTTGTGTACCAAATTTCAAGTTTCTAGCTTTTACCGTTCTTGAGATATCCTGTTTACAGACAGACAGACAGACAGACAGACAGACAGACAGACAGACAGACAGACAGACAGACGCACGGACCAATGGCTGAAAACAACTTTTTTGGTATCCTGAGGCCATGATTCGTCCAGAAATGTGAAAAACTGGGTAGGTCAAATTTTCGACGAATACAATACTTTCCTTATTATAAGATAAGGAAAGTAAAAAAGTAAAAATAGTAAGGGTATTTTTTGTTGAGAACCGCTGGGACGGAAGAGGGAGAAAAAGCAATTCGTCGGGTTGTGTTGCGAAAATAAAATTAATTTTATGCAAATTTCTTTCCGTGTTGTTCCGCTAGTGGTAATAATAATAACGTTTTCTATTCCATATTGCACATGATAGTTTCAGTTTGGGAACTTTACGCCTTGGTGAGAAAACTTTGGAAATTGTATACAGAGTGGAGTAAGTAGGGGAGAGAGAGGGGGGGGAGGAAGATAGTGGGAGGGAGGGATAGTGTGGGAGGGAGAGAGAGATATGGTAAAGGAGAAGGAGGGAGAGAAGGAGTGAGAAAAATAAATGGAGAGGACAGAGAGAAACAGAGAGAGAGAGAGACAGAGAGAGAGGAGAGAAGGAGAGAAAGAGATAAAAAGGAAGAAAGAGTGAGAAAAAGATTATGTTGAAGGGAGCGAGAGAGAGAGAGAGAAAGAGAGAAAAAAAGAGGGAGAAAGAGAGAGTAAAATAGATGGATAAAGAGAAAGACAAAGAAAGATATAGAAAGAAAAAGAGATGGAAAAGGAGTGAGATAAATAGATGGATAAACAGAGGAGAGAGAGAGAAGAGAGAGATAAAGAGAGAAAAAAAGAGGGAGAAAGAGAGAGATAATAGATGGATAAAGAAAGAGAGAAATAAATATATAGAGAGAAAAAAATAGAGGGAAAAGGAGAGAGAATAAATAGGTGAATAGGGAGCGAAAGATACTAGAGTGAGGCTTCCTTCAGAGAAGAGTTGGATAAAAAATAGAGGAAGAGAAAAAGAGATAAAGAGAGCGACAGATAAACAGAAAAAGAGATAGAGAGAGAGAGAGAGAGTGGAGAGAAGGAAGAAATTATAGCTTCTCTAAAGTAATATTCACACCTGAACAACCTCCCCTCTCTCTCTCTCACCCTCCGCCCCTCCTCTCCCCCCCCCCTCCCCTCACCCAGCCCCCCTAGGGAAATAGATTGACCAATTTATCAATGCTAGTGCGGTCTTAACCCATAACGGACTTGGTGGGTCAAAAATTACGAACTATGTAGATTCGTCTTGGTCTCAGAATCGAACCAAAGAAAAAATTATCAGAAAGCTGTCTGTAGACCATTCCAGAAACTCTCCACTCTCATACTCTCCAAATCTCCATTTCAACTGTCACACAACGCACTCTGATTGTTTGATACGAACGCAATAACCAATGAGTGTGCGTTGTGTGACGGTTCAAACTTCAAACGGAGATTGGGGGATTTTGAGAGTGGAGAGTGTTTTTGGAAAGACTACTGATTTTTAACTTACCAGCGATTGGAGGGTAAAACCCCCTTTATACCCTCAACATCCTGGCTATTCCGGACCAAAGGCTGGAAAGTTTCCTGCCAAAGGAGGGTAAAACCGCCACCTCGATAAAACCTTAGCAGTTCAAAGGAAAATTATTCACTGAGTATCGTTATATTTGATAAGGGTTCAACAAAGGTTCCTGGTTTTTTATGTTTGTATATTTTATGATAATTTTACCGTGTTATACCTGTTTTTATTTTTTAGGTTATTATCCTTTTTTATTATGTCTTGTTCAATTCTAATCTCTATCTAGAAAATTTAACTGTGATAACTTTGATTTGTCTAATAATTGTTACTTTGTATTGAGGGCTCGGCTTATAATAGTTATACGTCCATTCTGCGGATTATTATTAAGCTTTAATTTGACTTGTGCATTTTATACCGTGTACTGGTAGTCAAGTGGTTAAAGTGCTAGTCGGGTAATCCAGGTAGCGTAGGGATCCGTTGGTTCGATACCCACCCAGTGCATAAATTTTTCTTAATTATTTGAGTTTGTGTGCACTGGTAGTCAAGTGGTTAACGCGCTAGTCTACTAATACAGGTAGCGTAGGGATCCGTTGGTTCGATACCCACACAGTGCATGAATTTTTCCTCATTAATTTGAGCTTGTGACCACATAATAATAAGACTCTGAGTGTTAGGTGGTAGAAAATGTTTTGAGCATTAACCTTGCCTGTTGGTCACCTTCCACACTTATTATTATTAATATGTATATTTAACCTCGCCTGGTGGTTATCTTCCACAAAAGAGTATTATTATATTTCAGCCCACTATTCTGAGCGCCGCTGTTCCTCAGATAGAGAAAGCTATCAACACGTTGAGATCTCATTTCCCATGCTGACTTCGACGGCAAAAATAATACATTACACCTATTATTTACAGTATTTACTATACCTAAAATTATGTTGTTCCACTATTATACAGGGTAGAATAGAATAGAATAGAATATATCTTGTTTATACTGCCTTTACTCCAGCAGTTAAACAGGTCTTATATATTTTATAGGATAAATATTGTACAATATATATAGAAAACCATGTTTATTTTTGGGTAGACCAGGGTAGACCTGAAATACACAAACAACAGTAGACTGAATGGGATATTGGTACAATTCCAACAAAAAAACGTTCACAGTTCACATACATTAGAGGTCTCATGCATACGTAAATTAATGTTGTTCTATGAGTTTGTTGTATATATTATATATTTATAAGTTTTTTTTCCTTGTTATTTATTTATTATCGATTGTTTATGTTTATGGAGGGTAAAAACCCCATCTTAAGCCAGGATCAAATAGAATAGAATCGTTAGCGTTAGAAAGGGCATTCAGCCGTAAAAAATGTGCCAAAACCAACCAAAACTCAACCATGAGGTGAAACAACGTCAACCCTGTTCAAGCGGGATAAGACAGAGCACAAGAAGAATACTGTCCATAATTATGATTCTGGACCACCCTTCTTCTTCTTCTTTTACTCTGTCTTATCCCGCTCAAGGAGGGTCGACGTTGTTCAACCTCATGGTTGAGGTTGATTGGTTTTGGCACATTTTTTACGGCTGGATGCCCTTCCTAACGCCAACGATTCTATTTCATTTAACGTCCTGGATTAGGACGGGGGTTTTACCCTCCATTCGCTGGGAATCGTACCAGCTACCCAGATTAACCTCACCCAGCCTGGGTAGGGCCGGAAAATGGCAGCCTCACGTGTTTGGATGGAACAGAATTTTCTTCGAAAAGTCTGCCCCAGCCGGGAGTCGAACTCGGGAACTCTGGACTACGGGCAGTAGTCACAACCATTACGCCACGGAGGCTGCTTTTTCTGGACCACCCTATACATCTACAACCTAGCACTATTATACGTGTTGGGTTCTCAGTCATAATAGGCCGGATAGCATAAAAAGCATCTGCAACGCAATATTGCAATCTGTCCATCAGATTAATCACAAAAACCTTTGTGCAAAAAACATGTCATCCATTTGTAAATTGTGCACTAGGCTATTTTCACAAAGCTACCTTTATTAGTTTTTCTCATTCATTGTTTGTTTTGTTTTTTATTTGTTTAGTTTTTTTTGTTTGGATTCACAAAGTTCCGTCTTTTACACTGAGCTACCGGGACAATACAAAAGTAATTAAGTGTATTCAAAGTATGATCGATTAACGCTGGATTGAAACATATTGTGGATTGTGGATCATTCAATTAAATTAAATACAAAAAAATTCTCTCGCCATACACAGAGGAAATAGTGCGTGTGTCTTGGGTACCATTCCAAGTAGTGCGAATTGGGGGAAATATTTTATTTGTAATAGAAAGAAAAACAAATATCAAGAATGAGGAAAAAATAAATAAATTATCTTCTTTAGGCAAATAATGTTCATATGATATGATGCTTTTTCTTTGTGTTATTATGTCACAATTTTAGTGGGTAGCGCAGAATCATAGGACTTTACCACTTTTAATTTACAAAAGCGCGCTAACTCGCTCTGCCACAGTGACTACTAATGACAATGATATTTTAAGACAATGATATTTTAAGATTGCGGCCTGATAAGACCATGCAATTTAAATCAAACTCAAACCAAAATAACTTATTGAGTTCAAAAAGACCACACTGTAGTTATTTCATTTTTTAGCTTTAATATCAATCATTAGATTATAAATAATAACATAAAATCACGTAATTAATAGAAATATATAGGGTGAAACAACCAATTTTACCTCTGCATCAAGTATTGAGGACCTGTGCTTGAGTTGAACAGGCCTGGATACGATTTCATCTTTGTCTGACTTTTGGAGACACCCTTTAGAATAGATTGAGTGTTATAACCTCTTTTAAAGAAAGTGTTCAAAAAAGAAGAGTGAGAAAGATAAAAAAATAATTGACTACGGACCAAGATATAGAAAAAACTCCTAGGCGAATCGGAAATTTAAAATTGAACCAAAAACGAAGAAGTTTTTCACGATTTAGAATTACCGTTTAATATAACAACTTCAGACGCGATCGAATTTCAAAAGCGCTACGGGTGTTCGGATTCACAATTCTCTTTTTTAACGATATTATTTAATATTCTCAATTCCATTTAATAACAATTTTTTGACGTTTGTGGAGCAAACCGTAATCAATTTTTTGATTAATACGAGAAATTTTGAAAAATGACTTCACACGCCGTGGGGGGGTTGAGTAGGGCTATCGCGAGCCAAGACAGGCGAGCTATTGGCCCCCCGCCCGGGTTTTATAGTATTCGTTGTTAAATTAAATTAGGCAACTTGTCCCGAAGTTGCGACTTTCTTAACCCTGAGAAAATTTATTTTACCAGCTGTGGGCGGCGTATGAAATGGTCTGATTTAAAGTTTACTTCAAGCATTTTTTTTAAATTTTTATTTATTTAATAACAGAATATTTAATGATAATGATCTTTTTTTTATATCTTTGTATATACATTTTTGTGTTCCCATGAAGTACTAGTGTACTTTTCGGGAACTTTATTTATTTATAACATCTACAATGGTATTTTTCCTAAGCTAAACCTTCTAAGACTGAGTTCGATTTTAAGGGATGGGTGGAAGAGATTGCCATAGGTGATAACCCCGCCCTTTAGTTTGGGCATTAGAATTCTTTTCTTCTTTATTTTTCAGTCTGAGAAGTCACCGTGGTCGAGTGAGTTAGCGCTCTAGGCATTGCACGCACGGTGACCTGGGTTTGATTTTATCTGTTCTCAACTGTTCTGTTCTTGTGGGTGTTCAGGGTCCACTCATACCTCGTGATGAAAAATGAGTAGCAGCTGCTTTATTGTGAGCAGCGACCAGTGGCGGAATTATAGGCAACAATAAGATTTTGGTATATTAAAAGATTTGAAAAAGTTCTATTATTCTTTTGACATATTTCTATAAATAGAGCCGCCTGAAAAAAGAAAAACTAAACTTCCGGATTTTTTTCTCTTCTCCTCAGTTTTTCTCCAACTAATTTTTTATACGTTTGCGTGTAGAGGGTGAAATTTTAACGTAAAGTCAACAGTAACACTTTTCTCTGCCTCTTCTCTCCCTGTGGAAAAATACGAAGAAATATCGCACCGACCTCAGTAGCTTGATCGATAAGGCGGCGGACTTGTAACCTGAAGGTCGGTGGTTCAAGTTCCGGTTTTAGCGTAGATTTAGTAAAGTGAGCTTGAGTATTTGTGATATCAAGAAAGTATTAACACAAATATGGGAACTAACTTTAAAATGTAATATTGCCTACACCTAATTGGTTCTGATTTAGGCCTAAAGGAATCCAATTATTCCAGGAGCGTACTCATGAAAAAGAAGAAATTGCTTGAAGCTAGAAGAATTTTTTTATAAAAAAAACTCAAATGGGATTCTCATGTCCCTGCTCGGTTTTGAACCCGCGACCTCGGAATTACCAGACCAGCGTGCACTGAGCTATGAGGCCGCTTTAACTCTGCGTCGCTATTCTCTCCAGGTTTCACTTTATACAGTCATGGACAATCGGTGGAGATTTCAGGAACATCTAAAAATATATAAAGAAAACTTTGCAGTCATGCCTTCCATAAGGAAAAAGATGACCGCTGCATTCATGATGAGAGAGAAAAATAGGGAGGGAGTGATACATAAGGAAAGAGAAAGAGAGAGATAGAGAGAATGAGAGAGAGAGAGAGAATAGGAGAGAGTGAGAGAGAGGGATAGATAGAGAGAGAGAAGGAAAGAGAAAAAGAGAGCAGGAGAGAGTGAGAGAGAGGGATGGATAGAGAGGGAGAAGGAAAGAGAGAGAGAGAGAGAAAGAGAGAGCAGGAGAGAGTGAGAGAGAGGGATTGATAGAGAGGGAGAAGGAAAGAGAGGGAGAGAGAGAGGGATGGATAGAGAGGGAGAAGGAAAGAGAGAGAGAGAGAGCAGGAGAGAGTGAGAGAGAGGGATGGATAGAGAGGGAGAAGGAAAGAGAGAGAGAAGGAAAGAGAGAGGAGAGAGAGAACAGGAGAGAGTGAGAGAGAGGGATGGATAGAGAGGGAGAAGGAAAGAGAGAGAGAGAGAGAGGAAATAATGGAGGGTGTGGAAGTGAGAAAAAGAATACGACTCTAGGGACTCGTAGCTTCTAATTATAAATGAGAGACCTCATTCTCCTTCTCACTCACCCCTTTATTTTTTTTCACTCTTTACGATCTTTTAACTCACTTTCACTCATTTATCCTACTGTATAATACATACACAAACACACACACACATCATCTCTCCCTCTTTCTGTCTCTCTCACACACACACACACACACACATCTCTCCCTCTCATTACATTCTACTCATTTATCCCTCTCTCTCTCTCTCTCTCTCTCTCTCTCTCTCTCTCTCTCTCCACACACACACACACACACATGTAGACACACACATCTCTCCCTTTCTCTACATTCTACTCATTTCTCCCTCTCTCTCTCTCTCTCACACACACACACATATTAACACACACACACCTCTCCCTCTCATTCCATTCTACTCATTTCCCTCTCTCTGTCTCTCTCTCTCTCTCTCTCTCCACACACACACACACACACACACACATACCTCCCCCTCTCATTCCATTCTACTCATTTCTCCCTCTCTCTGTCTCTCTCTCTCTCTCATACCCATTACTCCTCTTATAAATTACATGGTCATGGACAGCCTCCTTCCCCCCCACCCTCTCATAACTCCCTCATCATCTCTACTTTACAACTTATCCCCCTATTACTCTTAACTCCATTCTCACTCAATTACCACCTCTCTCTACACATTCCCCTCTCTCTTCCTCCCTTTCTCTCTCTCTCTTCTATTATCTTCTCTCTCCCTTATTGTCTCTTTTTATTTTTGTACTTTTTCTCTCCTTATAAGTCTATTTCTTGCTCCTTCTCTCTCTTAGGTCCACTCTCTTTCACACACACACACTTTCAACTAAACATTTATTAACTCTCCCCCTCTCGCTTTCTTTCTCTCTCTCTCTCTCTCTCTCACACACACACACACACAATCTTACCTACGCATTTCTCTTTCTGTCTCTCAATCTTAACCCCACTGTCACTCTCTCTCTCTCACACACACACACTCTTTTCAAAATAGGCACCAACTTGGTGGCATCAAGACATGTCCTGTCCTAGTTCGGCTAGCTTGCAGGGAGAGTTAGCCCCCCTTGTCCCACTTCCTAGATCCTCCCCTGCCTTCTAATTTTCCTCATCTGCCTTCTCCTCCTCATCTTCCTCCTCTTTCTCCTCCTCCTCTCCTTCTTCTTATCCTGCTCCTTCTCTTTTTCTCCTTCTTTTTCATCTTCTCATTCTTCTTCCTTCTCCTCCTTCTTCTTCTTCATTCTCGTTCTCTTCCTTCCTCTTCTTTTTATCTTCCTTCTCTTTCTCTTCCTCCTCTCCTCCTCCTTCTCCTCCTCCTCCTCGCCTTCCACCTTCTACTCCTCTTCTTCCTCTTCCTTCCACTCTTCCTCCTCTTTCTTCTTTCTCCTCCTCCTCTTCCTTCCTCTTTTTTCATCCTCCTTCTCTTTCTCTTCCTTCTCTTTTCCTTCTTCTTTTTTCTCCTCCTCCTTCTCTTCCTTCCCGTCCTCTTCTTTTTATCCTCCTTCTCCTCCTCTTTCTTCTTATTTTTTCTCCTCCTCCTCCTCGTATTCCTCTCTCCTCCTCCTTCTTCTCTTACTCCTCCTTCCTTTGAGCGGACTTCCCATATGTTTAAACTTTCTGATTCCCATATCACACAACAGAAGGGATCTCATTTTACTCTCCCCTCTCAAAGCTGCTCCAACGCAGTCCGCCAGAAAGTTCCCATCCCAAACGTCTTCTACTCAACGCTCTCTCCCCTTTACCTCATAAACTCAGAACAACTTCTCGCACTATAATAATTACCCTCATTCTACCTCTCAATTCCAGTTCGGGTACCTTCTCATCCACCATCAGGGCTGCTCAAACTGATGGTTAAAAGATGACGTCATATGCATCTCCCTTGCCTTTATCCCATATTAGCTTATGTTGCTTTAGGGGTCGGCATTGTTCAATCTCATGGTTGAGGTTGGTAGGGTGGAACACGTTGTTTATGGCTGGATGCCCTTCCTAACGCCAACGATTCTATTTGGCTTTTAACGTCCTGATCTGGACGCGGGTGTTACCCTCCATTCGCTGGGAATCTTACCCACATTAACCTCACCCAGCCTGGGTAGGTCCGGAAATGCCAGCCTCCCGTGTTCGGAGGGAACGGAATTTTCTTCGAAAAGTCTGCTCCAACCGGGGATCGAAATCGGGATCTCTGGACTACGGGCAGTAGTCACAACCGTTACGCCACGGAGGCTGGCACTTTCGCTCAGAATAGTGGGCTGAAATATATTAACACTCTTTAGTGGAAGATATAACCATCAGGCGAGGTTAAATATACATATTAATAATAATAAGTGTGGAAGGCAACCACTAGACGAGGTTAATGCTCCAAGCATTTTTAACCACCTAACCCTCAGAGGCTCATTATCATGTGACTACTTGACTACCAGTGCACTTTTTTGGATTTTTTTTTCTTCAGTCAACCATTTCTTAAACCTACTTCTGTTCAAAATTGTTTTGTAAGCATTGTTTTCGTCTTGTTTGTCTAAGACATCCTCCTCAGTCTACCTCTTTTCCATCACATCTCATTTTACTTTACCTCTTCACCCAGTGGTGAAGAGACAAAGTGAAAAATGATATTACAAGTATATTGTCCTTCACATTCGACGCTTAGGCAATGACCATTGACTACAATTTTTCTTCATAATATATTTACTTACCAGTCTCTAAAACTCTAAAGTCTTGTTAATTATCCCCCATCATACCTGTCCACTCTTAAAAATACTGCCTCTATTTGAGAAGGAGAAAGATAGTGCCAAAAGTGTCGGACTCACGCATGGACCTGTCTACCTAACTAAAACCCGCGGCTCCTCACCAATGCTAAATCGTACCGTTGGACGACCGTTAAATATTACTTCAACAATATACTGCCTGGTTAAATTATCGCTACATCCCCCTTTATACAGCCCTCTCACACCCTCCACAAGCATATTAGGTACTTCAGGGAGGGTGCTCAAAACGAATTTGCAGAGGGTAACTCTACGAAGGGTCGATCTAGGAGGTAGGGGATACTTTCATGTATGATTTACTGCGCTTTGTATCCCCAAGTTTGCGTCCTTATTAGCCTTTGGAGGAACATTTCCTCCGTTTTCATCCCTTACTGATTTGTTCCCTCCTGACTCTCTCTCTCTCTCTCTCGCTCTCTCTCTTCTCTCTCGCTCTCTCTCTCCAAATTCTCTACTTATCCCTTCGAAGTCTCTTCCAATCTCTGTCTCTTTCTCCTCCAGCTCTTCTTCTTATCCAAATCCACTCTCCACCTTTCCATTGCTCCCTCTTTCCTTCTTTCTCTCAACATCCCTCTTTCTCTACTCTCTCATTCACTTCATCTCTTTTCCTCCTCTTCTCCACCTCCCCCACCCATCTTCCTTCACTCCTTCTCCTCTCCAACCTCTCCTGCCCATCTTCCTCCACTCCCTGCTCTCAACGCGAGCTTAATTGAGAAAAGTTTTCCAGCTGTGAAGTCAGAGCGAAGATTGGGTCGGACCATTTTGGACCTTAGGGGACCGTCCCGTCGCCGTCCTGTCTGCGAGAGAGTTGTGGTCTCCGAGAGGGCCAGATTTGAATGTGGGAAAATTTTCCGTGTGAGTGAAAAGCTGTGTTGGGAATCAACTCGTGTGTGTGGTGGAAAGGGATTTTTTAAGGATGCTTCGGGTGCTGGGGATTTTTGGAAGCTTCTGTTCGTGTGGTGGATGTGGCTGCTGGTCAACTCTCGAGATATTTTTTTCGCTGCTCTATTATTCTGTCTAGTTTGGTAAATAAAAAACTTGTTGGAGACTAAAATTTTTTTTTTTTAAGTCTAATAATAAAATTAATAATATAATAAAATAGTATAATAATAAAAAAATCAGCCTCCGTACATGTGAGGCTGGCATTTCCAGCCCTACCCAGGCTGGGTGCGGTTAATATGGGTAGTCGTACGATTCTCAGCGAATGGAGGGTAAAACCACCCCGTCCTAATCCAGGACGTTAAATCAAATAGAATCGTTGGCGTTAGGAAGGCCACCCAGCCGTAAAAAAATGTGCCAAACCACCAACCAACTTCAACCATGAGGTTGAATAACGTCGAGCCTGCTTGAGCGCATAAGACAGATTAATAATTAGGCTCTGAAAACCAATAGTGAATGACAAGCGAGAAATACTGCAGAAAGACATAGAAAAGTCGGATGATCTACCTATACAACTGAATACAATCTACCTATACAAAATTATCTGTTTCCTGGAGGTCATGTGTCCCTTGCGGCCTGCAAGTACGAAAAATCTTACTACAAATTAACAATAATTCAATGCGTGTCCCGAAGAAAAATCTATGTTACAAATATTAGAAACCGCTTTCATTAAAAATGACATTGCTTGATTTTTTTTGTAATAAAAAAGGTTTTCAAGGTAAAACGGTTTCCTAAATTTGTAACATACGTATATTGTTTTTCAGACACGCATTCATTCGTTTACTATTATGACTATTCAAAATGAACTAGTGTTTTTTTTTTTTAAAATCAGGACTGGGTTTTTAGTGCCATTGTCATCCAATTTTTAAACCAATATTTTCAAACCAATGACGAAAAATTCATGAAATGTGTACAAACGGTATCCGAATAAACGTTCCTTACAGCGAAAACCTTTGGCTCAGTAAGTTAAATTCGAACCTTGTTATGTAATTTATATCTTAAGTTATTTAAGATTTCAGTCTCAAAGGATATAAAGGACAAAAGTTGTTCAGTTAAATAAATGTTGTAAATTAAATTTCCATCAAATTTTATCTAAACTATGATTCCATCAAGCTCTAAAGAATTATATATATTATTAAATTCTCTATAACTGAACATAGTTATGTACAAACGATAATGATAAAATTTAAATACAAAATTGACAACAATACAAACAATAAATAGATAAACAACATAGATAAAATATATGTCCTAACTAGACGGCAGGATTATTGCCTATGGCAATCTCTTCCACACAACCCTTATAAATTTCTGCTCTATGTTAGCTCAGTGGTAAAGGCGGCACTCTGTGAATCCAGAGATTCTAAAGGTCGTAGGTTCGAAACCAGCCGTGACATAACAAGTTATCCTCCCTTTTGGGATTTTTACCATTTAATAATACGTTTTGGGCTCACTGTTGGAATAATGGAACTTTAATAGTAATCGGGCAGTATAAATAGGCGATATTATTATAATGTTACAACGGATACAAGTCACATCTCCTCTAGAGAATTACTCATACAAATTTATATGCACGTAGTCCATATTATTTACAATCACTGTTCCCCTCGCCCACATAAATGTTGATTCCCTCCCCTCCCACACACACCCATAAATGTTGTAGATCCCCTCAAAACTAAAAGCAAAGTTATAATTTCAGAGCAAACGTAGGGTATACTATATTCTAATTATTTTGGGTTGATAAATTATTTTAATATGTCCTCCCTTCTATATATCTCTAAATTAACTTCTCTCTTAACCCTACATCACTTTAATAATGTAACATTTCCTTACGTACTTCTGTTAACATGGTATAAATTATACATATATTATGTAATTATGTATACTAGCTGTGTGTCCTTACTTTGCATAAATTTAAAGTTTTCGGAGACATGTATTGTAGTTATCTGCCCAAGTGGGCTGGGTCATTGTTAACATTGTCATTTTCTTCAACACTCTTTCTTCTCAAAGCTCTAAGGTTATTGCTGGGATCAACGTTTTCCTCGTTGTTGGGGTTGGGGTTATTATTATTATTATATATATTATTTTACACTTTATTAGATATAAATGGACATAATGTAAATAGTTATTTAAACAATGAAAATAGTAGAAACAATATAAAAAAATAAAATGAAAAAGAATAAAAAAATATATAAAAACATATGTCCTAACTAAAGGGCGGGGTTAGGTTTTTTAACATTTTTAAAAGATATAAAATAATGTAGGGACGAAATTATTAGAAGTTCACAGGTAGAACTTACAGTTTTACACAAGTCTTGGTAAAACATAATATATAAACTTGAACTAATTTGAAGATACTCCTTTTTTTTTCGTTCAAATTATTTCAAACTTAGCTACCATACTAATCCATTCACCCCAATCTTCCCTACCACGAGTATTCATCATTATGCTAAATAATTTTTTTTGTGAAATTTAATGAAGAAAAAATAATTGTATAATTTACTGAGCATTTACTCCCGACTAAACATCGCGTTTTCATCATCGTTACGATCATCACATCCTTTTCATTTAATTTCTTCTTTTCTTCTTCTGATTTCTCTTTGCTTATTTTGTTTTATATACCAACTATTTCTTCTTCTAATTTTGATTTCTATTTGCCTATTTTGTTTCATATTCCATCTATTTCTTCTTCTGATTTTATTTTGCCTATTTTGTTTTATATTCCACCTATTTCTTCTTCTGATTTCTTTTAGCCTATTTTGTTTTATATTCCAACTATTTCTTCTTCTGATTTCTCTTTGCCTATTTTGTTTTATATTCCAATTATTCCATCTTCTGATTTCTCTTTGCCTATTCCAACTATTTCTTTTTTCTTTTCATCAACATCATCTTATCGGTTTTAAGTCTTCTTCATATTGAATCTTTTCTTTTCTTCGTTTTTCGTTATTTTTCATTTAGTTTCTTATATTTAATATTTATAAATTCATGAAATAATTTATTCATACTCTGTATCTCGTCATCATTAGTTTCTTAATATTCTTTAAGGTCAACTTTTTGATTTTTTTTTTTTGATTTGATTTTTTCTCTTTGAATTTATAATTTAACATTTTCAACGAATTCTATTTTCTTTATCATTGTATTCCTTTATTTTTTATTTTTTTCATAAGCATTATTTAATGTATTTCCTCTTCTCCTCAGTCTCTTTCCCATCTCCACTTTATTCACTTTTCTTAGGAAAGATGCTTTTGTAAGGGTCAGATGGAAGAGATTCCCGTAGAAAATATCAATCAATATTATCCTTTTTGATTTTATTTCTTCATTACTAATATCTTACTTTTCTCTTGTTCTTTTTATTTAGGTTTTTTAGGTAATATCTACAGTTTCTTCATTGTTGTTATTACCTACCTTTGTTTTATATTATTTTATTTTCATTGGAATATTTGTCATTTACCTATTACAAACCTGAAACCATTTTTTTGCAATCTTTGGTGTTGTTTCGTCTGTTCATATTATTTTCCGTAATAATTAAAGTTCTTGTTCAATTCAATTAATCCATGTTCATCATAATTTTCTTCGTGTTTTTTTTTGTCTTCTTTTTCTTTCCAAAGAAATTTTACTGTCGTCAATATCAATAATATCATTAACTTCAGTAACTTGTTCTTCCTATTTTTACCGATTACCAATATTCCGAGAGAAGAAGAAATACTATCACGGAAGTATTTCTTCTTCTTTTTTCGGTATTATTTTTTCTGCCAAATTCTTCTTCCATTCCTCTTTATCCTCCAATTCTTGTTCAACACACACCTACCTCTCCTCAAGTTCTATCTTCCTCTTTCTCCTCGTTCTTCTTTACTTCATTCTCTTTTTAATTTTCTTTCCAGGCCAGCGAGCTCAAATGAAATTGAAATATTTTTTTTAAATAATACTAACGAATCTCCGGGAACAAAAATAGATTTCGTTTGAACACGAGTACCTTACACTGTCGACGTGGGGTGAGAGGTTAATTTTTTTTAATAGGTAGTGTAGTATTGGGTGAATTTGGACGAACGTGTTTTTGAATGATACTATAGGAAAATCCATGTTACTTTTTTTTTTGAATTTCAGATACGTACGTAAAGATATATATTTTTCTTTGGTTCATTTGAATTTCAATACGAACATTTTCAGATCAGAATAAGAAACTATTTAAAAACTAAACCGACAATTTTGTGTTTAAATAAATAAATATAGGAGAGGGAGGGAGAGAGAAAGAGAGACAGAGAGAGAGAGAGAGAAAAAGAAGAGAGAGAGAAAGAAGGAGAGAGAGAGAGAGAGAGAGACAGAGACAGAGCAAGAGAATGTCAGAGTGGACTTTAGGAAGAGGGACAAAAGTTTAGTTTCTAGGAAAAAGTTAAATTTATTATTTAGAAAGGAATTAGGTTCAAAACCTGGTTAACCCTTTGTTGGACTTACATTCAGGATGTGTTTCTTCTTTCACTGGTGAATCATTGGTCAACCTACTGACTTCCGTATAGCTTGAGAGATAAGGCGCCGAAACTCAAACCCTATTAAGGACGTCAACCATTTTTGTTATTGGATACCGATTCTGATAGCTTACACAAGTACACAATTAATCTATCGAGTCAACCTTTTACCATATTTCAATACTTACCTTCTTCTCATTTTATTATTTGTTTTTTAATAAGTAAATACAATATATTCAAGTTAGTTTTAAGACTAGTTTATAAGAAAATTGTATTACACCGTAAGGTAAACCGAAAATAAAAATAAAATTATAATAAAAACGTAATCCTTTGCTGACAAGGGTTAATAATAACATCCCGGAGAACTTTGAAACTTTTCACCTTATAAACTCTCGGCCGTTGTATTTTTTGAGCCTTTGGGAGTATTTGAAGACAGGGGAAGGAGAGAGGAGAGGGGGAGAGAGAGGAAGAGATAGAGAATGAGACGAAGAGATAGAGAAAGAGCAAGAGGAAGAGAGAGAAAAGGAGAGGAGAGGAGAGGAAGAGAGGAGGAGAAAGAAGATAAGGGAGATAGATTGAGAGAGAGAGAGAGAAAAAAGAGAAGAGGAGAGAGAGAGATACAGAGATAGAACGAGATTTTCTTGTTATCTACAAATATTTGAAGAAAGTTACATGTTATCCCTGGGACTACTGTACATGGTCAAAATTCTCTGCTTTTCCCTGTCACTTTTCCTCTCTCTTTCTCTCTAAGTCAACTTTTCCTTTCTCTTTCTCTTCACTTTTCCTCTCTCTATCTCTTTCTCTAAGTCCTTTTCTTTCTCTTTCTCTTCACTTTTCCTCTGTCTATCTCTCTTTCTCTAAGTCACTTTTCCTCTCTCTATCTCTTTCTCTGAGTCACCATTTCCTCTCTCTATCTCTTTCTCTGAGTCACCATTTCCTCTCTCTATCTCTTTCTCTAAGTCACTTTTCCTCTCTCTATCTCTTTCTCTAAGGCACTTTTCCTCTCTCTATCTCTCTTCTCTAAGTCTACTTTTCCTCTCTCTATCGTCTCTCTATTTCTTGAGTCACTTTTTTCCTTTCTCTTTCTTATTTTTTCCTCCAAGTCACTTTTCCTCTCTCCTCTACCTCTTTCTCTAAGTCACTTATTCCTCTTTTCTTTATTCTTCTCTAAGTCATCTTTTCTGGGGGTTACCTTCCACTTCAGGAGTATTATTATTATTGCTTGGTGATCTCTTCGCACCCTCGAGAAGGTTAATCATTATTTTATTCTGAACGATGAATTTCTACTTATATTAACAGTTTTTCTTAGTTTTTGTGAGGAGTAAATTCTTACTTTCTTACATAAACTTTGACGATCAGTAGTAAAATTAGAATTAAAATTATTTGGAGGAAAAAAAAATATTAAGAATGCAAAAACTTTTATTCTTATTATTATTATTTTTTATATTCATCGGAGATAGGAGAATTTTTTTGTATGACAGTTCTGTTCTCAAAACCTATTCAGCGATTGAAATTGCCTCATACAGGATGAAAATATCGCAACAATAACTTCATTCATGTCATTTCTTCGGACATCATTTTCAGTTTCATTATCGGCAAACGTTTTTCTTTTCTATTTCCTTAATTTTCCTCCTTTCCCCAGGCTTTCCTGTTGTTTCCTGTTTTTTTTTCCCTGGGTTATTGTTGTTGCCTTGTTTCTGATAAACAATGAAATATGGCTTTCGGACAATCGAACTGGTCGAGAGGAGAAAAGAGAGAGAGAGGAGAGAGGAGAGGAGAGAGAGTAAATAGGGGAGGGAGAGAGAGAAAGAGAAGGAGAGAGAGTGAGGGAGAGGGAGAGAGAAGAGAGGAGAGAGGGAGAGAGAGAGGAAGAGAGAGGGAGAGAGAGAGAATAGGAGAGGGAGGAGAGGGAGAGAGAGGGAGAGGAGGAGGAGAGGAGAGGAGAGAGAGAGAGAGAGAGGGAGAGAGAGGAGGAGAGGGAGGAGGAGGGGAGGGAGAGAGGGAGGAGGGGAGGGAGAGAGGGAGGAGAGGAAGAGGAGAGGAGAGAGAGAGAGAGGAGAAGAGAGGAGAGAGGGAGAGAGAGAGAGAGGAGAGAGGAGGGAGAGAAAAAGAAGGAGGAGAGATGATATTTAGGAAAAAAGAGGTTATGGCCACTGTTTTTGACATGTTGGAACATGAAAAAGAAAATAGATGTACGATAGAGAATGTCGGAGATAATCACACGGCTATACGTTACCTAAATTTGCTATTAAAAAAGGGAGAAGCCAGCGTCGACGGCATGTTTGAATTACACCGTTCCTCAGAACACCGAAGTGAGCGACATCAGCGAGGTTTAAGACTTGATGGTGACCATTCAAAAATTTAATAATCGGCGTGAAAGCTGGGTTTTCCGGCACCACTAGGCTGGGTGAGGTCAATGAGAGTAGCAGGTTTGTGAGTTCCTGCGAATGGAGGGTAAACCCCGTCGTATATGATGCACCATGGGCAGATTAAAGCGTACTTTTAAACCCACTTAAAAAATTATAAAATAAAAAAAAAAAAAAAAGGGAGAGCAATAAGAAGTAGTGAGGATAGTCGAGCGATTTTTGTTTTTTGTATTCATGGAGGTTTGTAAGTACCTGACTACTAAGCCGACCTCCGTGGCTCAGTGGTTAAAGCAGAGGCTGCTGACTTGGAGGTTGCGGGTTCGAATCCTGGCCGCAGCGCATAATTCTGACCTAGTTTTTCCTGTTTTCAGATTGTTAATTACAATTAACTCTGCAACCTAATTAAATCTCTTGAGACCTAAAATTTCTTTAAGTTCTTAAGATAGTGTCTAATAATAATAACTCTTCTTTGACAAGAATGATATTGACAAATGGTGTGATTATTGTCTCAGGCAATCTCTACCATGGACGTACACTCATTGAGTCCCGTTGACCTTTTTTTCATGTCATTGAGTCCCGTAATTTTAGCAGGTACCTCAGACCATATGACTCATTGAGTCCCCTAATATTTTTGGGTCTACCAGACCATATGACTCATTGAGTCCCTTTACCTGTGTTTAGTATATAAGAATAAGTAAATAAGAACACAGTTAATTAGCGCAGGCGGTTAGGTCACTGCGCGACCCGGCCTAACCGCCTGCGCTAATTTCAACCTAACCTAAGCCCCTCACCCAACCATCCTACCCGACAAACTGAAGTCAGTGATCTATCGTGCAATCTCACCTTTTTAACTTTACCTAACCCTATCTAACTACAAAAATCCTCTAACAAAAAATTCACTTACGCATCAAATTCCAATAGACAATAATTTCATTTTCATTTATGAATAAAAATAAAAACAATGATTCTTAATAAAAAATTAAAAGAATGTTCTAATTTTTTAGAGGAGGACTGACCCAACTGACTGACAAATAATATAATCTTCTATGTGCAAGTTTATGTATAAGGAAAAATAGGTATTAATTATGTACGGGACTCAATGAGTGGTACGATAACTTCAACCGTTCCAAACCTTGGGACTCAATGAAGCATCGACAAAAAGGGACAAATCCAGACGGGACTCAATGAGGCGCCTCCCCTCTGCCATCAAACCTTTTGTTATGTAACTTTGTATATGTATACGGTATCGACCAAAGTAGGTTCATTGATAAGGCGACGGACTTGTAACCTGGAGGTCGGTTGTTCAAGTCCCGATTTCAGCGTAGTTTGAGTAGTTGTGATATCACAAAAGTGATTAACACAAATATGATAACTTTTCGTATACGGTACCAACGCTTCCGAGCCAAAAGACAATTGCACAAATCATTTTCACCCTTCATAGGTTAGGGTCAAAGGGCAGCCAGAACCATCTGGTCTTCTTCCGCATTCTAACTCTTCCTTTCAATTTCTTTCTCTCCCCCTTTCTTTTTCATTAAATTTCTCTCTCTTTCTTTAAATTTCTTTTTCTCCCTCTTTCTTTTTCATTAAATTACTCTATCTTTCTTTCAATTTCTTTTTCTCCCCCTTTCTTTTTCATTAAATTTCTATCTCTTTCTTTCAATTTCTTTTTCTCCCTCTTACTTTTTCATTAAATTACTCTATCTTTCTTTCAATTTCTTTTGCTCCCCCTTCATGCGCGGATATAGGGGGGGGCACGGGGGGCACGTGCCCCCCCAGATTTTTTCGGTAGGTGGTGTTTCTCAAATTCCATTATACCTAATCCCGTAAAAAAAAAAATCTCAATAAGTTAGGGGGGCACGGGCCGCGAAATAATTCCCAATTCTAAGACTAATCCCGTAAAAAAAAATCTCAATAAGTTAGTGGGGCACGGGCCCCGAAATAATTTCAAATTCTAAGACTAAGACAACGATCTAACAGCTGCTCAGGAAAGAAATACAAAAAAAGTTATAAAAGAACGGATCATACTGCTTCAAGAATTGAACAAAAATTCCTTAGAAAAAGTATGTCGATACTTAGGTTTGGTAGGAAAAGCTAGTAAAAAGCTTGAATTCGAAGACGAAAAAGGGAAAAAACCAATAGAGAAAAAAGTTTTGATTTGTAGCAGGTGTAATGTAGAGATGGACAGACAGGAAGAAGAAATAAAGGAAGTAAAAGCGGAGCTCCAGTTAGCGAGTGAGATGGAACAGGGCAAGTATAGTGAGTTTATTAAGAAGAAATGGAATGAAAAAGTGTTTGAGAAAACTGCTGTAGTACAGGGGAATCCATTGACAACGAAGGAAGGAGATATTATTCTCTTCTGCAAGGATAGAAAAGAGGAATCCGCCTTATTAAACCTAGCCAGGACCCGCTACCCAGAGATAGAAGATATCTTAGAAGGCGGGGAGGAGGGAGAAGACCAAATCCAATATATTGAGAGTGTGGTGACTAGTAAGAGAGGCGTTAGAAAGAGAAGAGTACACGTGGGGGAGATAGGAGAAGTGTGGGATCTGAGAGAGATGTTAAACAACTTTAAAAAAGAAAAATTGAGCAAAGAATGCAAAAATATGGTAGTTGCCGTGAGTAATAAGGAGTGCAGAGATATTGTGAGAAAAAATATTGAAGTAATATTTAAAAAAGATGAACTTTCAATAGAACTGTTTACGCCGGAAGAAAAAGATAAAAAAAGAGTACGTGACTTTTCGACAGACAGGAGGGAGCGCACCACAGAAGCAGTAGTTATTAAGACTAATATAAGTACTTACGCGGAAACCTTGCGGAATATCCGAGCTGTAGTAGACCCGGCAGAGATAGGAGTCGATATCAAGGCAGTTAAAAAAACCAAGGATAATAATATAGTGGTAGTTACGAACAGCGGTAAAGCCGAAGCTCTGCATAGGGAAATAGCGGCAAAAATTACAGGGGTTGAAACTCACGTGACCGGAAACAATAAGACTCTTCTTATTTTTGACGTGGATGCAACAATTAGGGGAAGTGAGGTCGAGGAGATTATCAAGAGGGAAACTCGCGAGGACGGGACACAAGTAAGGTTCATAAGAACTACTCAGTCCGGCTCACAGGTAGCCACCGTGGTGATGCCCGCGCGGGCGGCGGACGCTCTGCTAGCCAAGGGGGAGATTAAGATAGGATGGACGAGGTGCAGGGTAAAAATTAAAATTGATATTGTGCGGTGTTATAACTGCTTAGGAGTGGGACATCACTCGGACATTTGCCCAGAGCCAAGGCGAGAGAAACGGTGCCTTAAGTGCGCGCAAGAGGGTCACATGAGCAGAAACTGTGAAAACGTGAGCTATTGTACTTCGTGTGAGAGGAGTGGGCACCATACAGAGTCCACGGCATGTCCGGTTATTAGGAAACTTGTGCAGAACTCGCAGCAAGAGTTTACGGCAGGGAGAACGGACATGGGAATGTTGGACACAGGTAATAGCGAAAACAAAGCGGAAGAGAGAGAAAAGGAAAAGGAAGAGGAAAAAATGGAAATAGAGGAGGAAAAGGGAGCGGATCAGACTAAAACCACATGATCAATATTTTACAATGCAACTTGAATCGGTCACCAGCGGCCCATGACCTTTTAGAGAAAACGGTAATGGATAGGGCAGTCAGTATAGTTTTGCTAAGTGAACCAAATAAAAAGTGTGTGGATAGTAATGAGTGGTTTAGGGACAAGGCGAGTGACACAGCGATTAAGGTAACAAGTGGAAGGTTAAGCGTAAGAGAAAGTGGTAATGGAAAGGGGTTCACATGGGTTCTTGTTAATAATGATATTTTAATTTTTAGTGTATATATCTCTCCTAATGTACCACTTCTATCATTTCTGGATTTTTTAGAGGGTCTAAAAAATGAAGTCTGTCGGCTATGTCACAGACAGGTGGTGATAGGGGGCGATGTTAATGCCAAGTCCTATGCTTGGAATTCGGTAGTAGAGGATGATAGAGGCGCCGTGATGTCTGAGTGGGTAGTGGAAATGGGAATGGAGGTAGTGAACGTCGGGAATACTCCCACTTTTGTTCGAGGAAGAAGTAAGTTCATCTTAGATGTTACAATCTGTTCTAGAGGGATGATGAGAAAAGTTAAAAATTGGAGAGTAAGTGATGATGAAAATTTAAGTGACCACCAATATATTTTTTATGAGATAGGGAACATAGATGAACAGGTGAATAATAATATAAGAGAGAAAGAGGAAAAGGCGAAGTGGAAATTTGAAGAAAGTAAAAAAGAGAGATTTCAAGAATTAATAAAAATGAAAATTAATTACTCAATAGATGATGCTGAGTTCTGTATTTTAAAACTGCAGGAATCATGCCAGGCAATTTTTCAGAGGGGGAAAGGGAAAGGAAGAGGTAAGAAAAGAATATATTGGTGGAACGAAAAAATAGCTGAGAAAAGGAAGGTATGTCATGTGCAAAAGAGAAGAATGGTAAGAGCAAACAAAAGGAGAGATTTAAGTGAGAGAGAAAAAAAGAGGTGAGAGATTTGTATTTTAAATGTAAAAATGAGCTTAGGCAAGAGATAAACTATTCTAAACATTGTAAGTGGATGGAGCTTTGTAGTGATTTAAATAGAGATGTGTGGGGAAAAGCGTATAAGTTAGTGTGTAAGAAGTTTAAATTGTTCCCTACAATTCAATTAAAGAGTGAAGAGAAAATGAAAATAGCTATAGAATTGTTCCCACAAGATGATAGGGTAATATGGGAGAGAGTAGAGGTACAGGAGAGTGATATTCCTTTGTTTACTTTAGAAGAGGCGGGAGAAGCTTTTCTGGGATTAAAAAATAAAAAAGCACCGGGACCAGACGGGTTAAGCTCTGAGGTAATAAAAACATTTTTTGAGACAATTCCAGAAGCATGTTTAAACGTATGTAATAAGTTACTAGTTCAAGGAATATTTCCAAAGTGTTGGAAAACTGCGCAGTTAGTGTTAATTGAGAAAGGGAAAAAGGAAACAGGTGAAATGGCATATCGTCCTATCTGTCTTCTAGATGTGTTTGGAAAGACAATGGAATCACTTCTGAAGATGAGATTAACTGAGGAAATAAAAAAGAGTGGAGATTTGTCTGACAATCAGTTTGGATTCAGAGCAGGACGGTCTACCATAGACGCCATGAGTAAAGTGTTGAGTATAGGAGAGGAAGCAAAGAGGAAGAGTGAGTTATGTGCGATAGTGATGGTTGATATTCGTAATGCATTTAATTGTGTCCCCTGGGGTGGTATATTGGAGGAAATAAAGAAGAGAAGAGTGCCAGGATATATTGTGAACATGTTGTGCAGTTATTTTGAGAGTAGAGAGTTGAAAATTGAGGAAGGTAGAGCGATTGAGTTGTCCTGCGGCGTACCCCAAGGATCAGTCTTGGGGGGTTTACTGTGGAATGTCTATTATGACCCGTTGCTAAATCTTGAGATACCGTCCAATTCCAAACTTGTAGCCTACGCGGATGATGTGGTTGTAGTCACGAGAGGTAAAACCAGGATTGAGATAGAGAGCGAGATAAATGAGGTGATGAAGATAATTTGTAAATGGCTAACGGAACATAAACTACAAATAGCTCCACATAAAACAGAAGTTGTACTGCTAGTCGGAAAGAGAATATGTAGAGAGATCAGTGTGAGAATAGAGAATATAGAAGTGAAATCGACTAAATCAGCAAGATATCTGGGGGTTTATTTTGAACAGGGACTTAAAATGTCAGAGCATGTGAGAAGAGCAGTCGAGAAAGCAGGAAGAACAGCTAATAACTTAGCAAGAATAATGCCCAACATAAATGGTCCAGATAATGATAAAAGAGAATTGTTAGCGTCGGTTGTGTATAGTGTGTTGTTGTATGGTGCACCAGTATGGGCAGCGCTCACCAGATGGCAAAAGTATGTGACAGAGCTAGAGAAAGTACAAAGGAAAGTTATGTTGAGACTGTGTAGATCATACAGGACTGCCTCTACTCCTGCGCTTCAAATTATTTCCCGAAGTTTACCAATAGAACTGATGGTACAGGAGAGGGCAGAAATGTATGCTATACAGAAAATTAGGGAAGAGAACGAGAGGAGAGAAAAAGAGGAAGAGTTGAGAGAAAAATTGAGAGAAACGTGGATGGAAAAGTGGGCGAATGAAGGATCGAGAGGACAGTGGACAAAGAGAATAATAAGGGACGTTAGAGCGTGGATAGAAAGGAAGCATGGGACCGTGACCTACCATCTGAGTCAATTCTTGACCGGTCACGGTAATTTTGAATATTACTTAAAGAGAATGAGAAAAGTGCGTACAGAGAAGTGTAGATATTGCGAAGTGAATAGGGATGACGCTGCCCATACCTTTTTTGTGTGTGAGAGATTTAAGGGACAGAGAGAACAGTGTAATACAAAGTTAGGGAGAAAGTTAAGTGTAGAGAATATAATAGAGGTAATGTTGACGAGCAAAGAGAATTGGGAGTGTATAGAGAAAATGGTGAGAGAAATTATAGTTATAAAAGAGAGAGATGGGAGGGCCCTACAACGGAATCAGTAGAGTCCTACAGCGCCGCACTTGAAGTAATGATATTTTTTCGGTTCCAGGTGCGGTTAGCTCTTTGAGAAGGTGGGTTTTTAGTGGGTGGAAATCCCACACCCCTAGTCAGGATGACCTGGGTGTCTTTAAAAGATTTTTTCCTGCCTTCAACCAAAAAAAAAAAAAAAAAAAAAATCCCGTAAAAAAAGACCTCAATAAGTTAGGGGGGCACGGGACCAATAATAATTCCCAATTCTAAGACTAATCCCGTAAAAAAAAATCTCAATAAGTTAGGGGGGCACGGAACCCAAAATAACTCCCAATTCTAAGACCAATAAGAAATAACGAAATAATAAAGTTGTCAAATCAGATTTTCCGAGATCACACAGATTGTCCGAGAAACCTGAAATTTTACCTATAAGTCCATTTGGATCAGTGAATATGTATTTCTAGGGCTCAGCTACACGGGGTAAGGACAAAAAATGGATGGGTGACACACAAAAAATCGCATTTTTGACCGAAATGACATTTTTTCTCAAAATTTGTCGTGACGGCGCCACGGCGGCGGCGTATCAACTCAAAAAGAGAATGTTTTAAGCAAGGGTTCAAGTTTTCATTTCAGATATCAATCACGAAATTCTGATGAGCCATTCTTGAGCTACGTTGAGTAAGGATATAAAATGGATGGGTAAAGAAAAAGTATTACGTTTTTTGACCTCGATGACGTTATTTCTCGAAATATGTCGTGACGAACTATCAACTCAAAGTGAGAATGTTTTTGCAAAGGTTGGAGACTTCATTTGACATATTGATCGCGAAATTCTCATGAGCCATTCTTGAGCTCCAATAAGGACAAGAAATAGATGGGTGACACGTGTGTGTGTATATGTGTGTGTGTGTGTGTATACCTAACCCGCTAGTTAGGTATATTGTGCGATTGTGCCCCCCCAGTACAAGAGGGCTATATCCGCGCATGTCCCCCTTTCTTTTTCATTAAATTACTCTATCTTTCTTTCAATTTCTTTTTCTCCCTCTTTCTTTTTCATTAAATTACTCTCTCTTTCATTCAAATTCTTTTTGTTCCTCGTTTACATTGCTCTCTCTTTCTTTCAATTTCTTTTTGTTTCTCGTTCTTTTTCATTACATTTCTCTCTCTTTCTTTCTATTTCTCCTTCTTTCTTTTTCATTTTATTTTTCCTGCTCTTTCTTACCGATTCTCTCCCTACCTCTCTTACTCATCTTCTACCTCTTCACACACACTCCTACTCTGCCTCTTCTTTCTCTCCTCTCATTCTCTCTTTTTTTATAAGGGACATTGAGACACAGAAGCTAAATCTTCCACACACAAAGGGCCCAATGTGGCTGAGGTGTATGGGCAACCCAAACCTATAAGAAGACTTGGCTTTATGAAATGAAATGAAATGAGACACAGAAAATTCAGCTTTGGTATAATAGACGTGGTAAAATTGATGATTTGTATTTTTGGGATTAACCCAAGAGTAAATCAAGCAAAACGGTCGTTCTGCGGGAGAAAGCCGCCCAGTCACTAGTCACTAGAGTGCTTATTTAAAAGAACAATAAAGTTTATCTGTCAGAATTCCTACATTATAAAAATAACTCGAAACTTTAAATTTCCATGGTCCACTCATACCTCGTGAGGAAAAATGAGTGGCTGCTTTAATGTAAGCAGTGACCAGTGGTGGAATTATAGGCAAAAACAAGGTATTAGGATATTAAAACATATGGAAAAGTCCTATAATTCTGCGCTATCCACTGAATTGTGATATAATAACACAAAGAAACACATTTATTATTTTATCAGAATTCCTATATTTTAAAATAGCTTGAAACTTCAAATTCCCGGTAGCTTAGTGGTAAAGGCGGCACTCTGTTAATCCAGAGGTCGCGGGTTCGAAACCCGGCCGGGACATGACAAGATTTCCTCCCATTTGTAATTTTTACCACACTATAATACATGTTGGGATTGTTGGGCTTACTGATGAAGTAATGGGACTTAATAGTTCTAAGCGGGCAGTATTAAATAAGGTGATTTCAATAAGATTATTATTATTATAAATGATAGTACCATAGGGCGTTGCAGGGTAAAACAATAACATCTCAGTTACCTATTATTTTATTTTATTTGTTGAAATAGTGTATTTAAGAAATATAATTTACACAGAGGTACAACAGCAAAACTATGCAAAAATTAGTTTCTTGAACAGAAATTGAAAAAATTCTTCTTTTTCGGCGCAAACAACAGAGCTGGTTTCAAAACAAAATCATGCTGAACATATTTTTCTTTTTCTGAAAGCGCTGCCCAACCTGTCTGCGCCATGAACCCCGGCGCACTTGCTGTGATTTCATATTTAGCATCACCTTTGTACGCCAACATTTTGTAATACTCTCCATTGTTAGAGACTCTAACAGTTTCTTGGAATTTACCTCGGATGTGATTTCGTTCGACGTTTATGATAGCTTTTGGAATAGGATTTCCATATTTGTCCAGCACAAAACCGTGCACACCAATGTTGGTAAGTGTGAAATCCTGTCGAACATAGGGTTTGTCTTCGGTGATGTTGATTATTTTCTTCGCAGCAATAGAGTAGGGGCCCACAGCGGATACTTCATATGAACCTGGTGCCAGTAGCCTCCAGTACTCTCCGTCGTCCGTACCCGCGATAGATTTGAATTTTTCAAGTCTTAACCAGTCTCTACTATCTGGCGTTGAATCAAAATACGCAGAAGAACAGTTTTCACTCTTTCCTTTGATCTTGGAAAAAGAAATAACTGCTCCTCGAATGGGTTTCCCGTTCTCATCGGACACAAGTCCGAAAACACCTTGATGTGTGCTCGCTATGAAGGCCAGCATGGATCTGATGTTGTCGCGCCAGTAGAGAGGAAGTTCCTGGGCTGCAGGGTGTTTGCAACAGCTCAGGTAGATGGCGATTTCAAAGCAGTTGGATAAGATGGAGTTTGCGCATTGCATAGCTAAGGAGTAACCAGAAGAGAAGATAAAATAATCAAACCTTTAATTGGATTTAATTTTCACCTTTGTGTCACAATAAGCCACCAAAAAACCACCATGACCTCTTTTGGTTTTTGTTTTTATCTCTATATATAAATGTCAAAGACACTCACTGACCACTGACCACTGACTGATCATCGCTCTACAGCCCAAACCGTAAGTCCTAGGAAGCTGAAATTTGGTAGGTAGCTTTGTCTTATAGTCTAGATGTGCAATAAGACGGGATTTTTCGAAACTCCCACTACTACACCTGCAATTGGCGAAAAAGGATTTTTTGCTTTCACGGCCATGCCTCGGCCCGCAAAGCGGGCGACAGCCCGCTAGTAGATTCTAAACTAAATCAATGCCTAGAATTTAGGTCTTGTATACCACATTATAGTTAACTAAAGTAGTCACTGTGGCAGAGTGAGTTAGCACGCTAGGCATTGCACACATGGTGACCTGGGTTCGATTCCCAGCGGGGGAGGATTTTTTCTGCTCTGTACTTGGATGTTCGGGGTCCACTCATACCTCGTGAGGAAAAATGAGTAGCTGCTTTGATGTGAAGCAGCGACCAGTGGCAGAATCACAGGCAAAAAAAAATAATACAAGATATTGTAAATTAAAGTGGTAAAGTCCTATGATTCTGCGCTACCCACTAAAATTGTGACATAATAACACAAAGAAAAAGCATGATGATGATTATGATTATAGTTAACTAAGGATTAACTAAAAGTCCATATTAAATAATCAGACCTTTATTTGGATTGAATTTGTAGCAATTATGTTACTAGGAGCAACCATGACTGGCTTTTCTGTGATTCTTGATTTCATGAAATAGCTCAGTGGTTAAGCATTCGCTTGCCATGCGGGAGGTCCCGGGTTCGAACCCCGCGCCGACAAAACTTTGTATTCAAAATTTGGTTACAGTTGTTTGTAAGGGATACCTTCCGGTGCGCTCGTGTTGACCCAGCACCTAAATGGGAGCTATTGTGCCACTTCTATCCAATCAGAGAGGAGGCATACTACGGGATGAGTAGGCTACAACACAGACCACAAGCGTCTACGCTCCTTTTTCATGGCTTCGAAATAAAAAAGGCTGTGAAACACTCATCTTAAAAATAAAATAAAATAGATGTAGATTAACAGAGGTTTTCTTAATGTATACCTTTATGATAAGTAAAGCATACTCAATGGTCAGAATTGAGGTTTTGTAAAATCATTTTACAACAAAGTTACTAATGATAATTTTGTTACTTTCAACAAAGTCACTTTCTGTACACCACATTATACGAGTAGTTAACTTACATCCACGTCTTTTTTTTTCATCAAGTTCTCTTGTAATTCCACGCGGGTAAGACTCATTGCATGCATTGCCAGATGCCATAATGGGATTCTCTTCAGCATAATCATTGGCCAATTTCTTATAGATGTCATCCCCCTCACCGATGTCATCTACAAAATATTTTGCGACAATGGCTCCTCCCTGCAGGCTTCCAGAGAGAACAAAAGGATTCTTCATTATCAAGTCCATCATATTCTCAGTTTCTGATGCGCAAACCCTGTTGAGAAAGAGATAATGTGCCAAATAATAAAAGGAGATCAACACAGGGATCGAAAAAGACCGTTTTTTTTCGAGATTTGTGCGCAGAGCAGTGCGCCAGGCCAAGTTCCAGCAAGCACGGCAGTCTATCTTTACGCGAACCGATTCACCCGGTTTTTCACACCGTCATACCTTTGGTTCAAATGATCATAGAGATATGAATTTTCTAATGAAGATTATCCTAATACTATTATTAAAAAGACATTGAAAATTTCAAAAGTCTATGCAAAAAACTTTCAGAGGAAAGTAATTTTAAAATGTGCAATTTTGTCACCGACTGACTGACAGATCATCAAAATTAAGAGGCACTTCGTGACTACCTAGAAAGCTGAAATTTTGCATGATGGTAGGGTTTTCACCAGTCCCTACAGCCACGATAGTCATCCTAACTCAAAAACTTCTGAAAAAATACATTTATGTATATTTAAATAACTAAATAATTGGTGATTCAGCGAATTGAATCACCATTTTTTTTCTTCAAATTATAATTTAAAAAAAAACACGTATATTAATTTACATTTCTTGGATAGCTATCATATCAGTGGTTTACTATGATTATTTTGATTTTTACCAAGGGCTATTATAATTTTGGTACCATGGGTCCCATGGGAAATCCTTGTCGAGATAAACTCCTCGTCCATTGGTTTTTCCCTCAAAAACATCATGATCACATCCTTCTTTTGATCTTCTGAATCCATCCGGATTGACAGTGGGAATAACCCAGATATCAGTTGTGTTTAGCAGATTAGTGACACGTGGTTCAACTCCATCACCGTATACCAAGTATTGGATGAGCGATGTCTACAAAAAAATTCCATTAGGCAATAAATTGCGTGTATGTAGGTATGTGTTTTTTTGTGTTTGTGAGTGTGTGTGTGTGTATGTTTTTCTTTGTGAGAGAAATTGAATACAAACCGATTAGTAAAGTTGCTGATTTTTAAGATAGTAATAATAAAAATAATAATAATTTATTGACAAGAACAATATTGACAAAGGGCGTGATTATTCTCTGAGGCAATCTCTGCTATCAAACCCATCAATAAGATAGCAATATGAACATCAAAAGTGTAAGTAAAATTTACCGAAAATAAATAAGTATATCTTTCGCGGTGATGACACGTTGACAACACCATTTCTCATTCAATCACTGAAGTTAAACAACGTCTGACTTTGTGAGATAATAGATTGTTGACGTGTCTGGTTTTTAAATCCAATCATAGTCAGCTTGAAAATCCACGTTCTGCTGGCTGTTTTCCGCCCTACCCAACCTGTTTGTGCATCGAATGGAGAATGAAAACCCCGAAATGAGTTATCTTTAACACGTTTATCCCCGTAATATTTTATATGACTTATTGTTCTGTGCCAACTTTGTTCAGCCAAAATTGACATGTTTTTACACATTGACAAGTATATCAAGTTGGAGTGTTCCAGGACAATCATAATCCCATAAGAAATGCATTGAAATAAAAGACCTATATAGGGGTTTATTGTACAGAAACTCTTCACATATTTCAAAACCCCCAGGAGGGATGACGGTACCAGTCAAGAACATCAATGAAGCCCCCATATGGGTTTACGGCGCTGAACGTGTTAAAGTTTAAAGTGACTTCTAAATGAAATAAACGATAACAATAAAATTATACCATCAAGGCGTATCCAACCGCGTCATCACCATCTATATTAGCTACAAATTTGAACATCGGCTTTAGCAATTCTCTCTTCTTCTGAACATTGTGGCTGATCTGTACTGCCCAGATTGTCGTATTGTCCGCAGCACTTGGCTTTGAAAGTGGTATCGCTCTCACAATGTCACTATAGTTGCGTTCCAATTCCTTTATGAGACCTTCCAGCTCCTGGAAATCCAAATACTGGTCAAGTTTTATTGTTTGGTTTTTACCAACAACTATAAACGTCCCATTTTCGGTATCATTGTACTGAATCTGAATCGAATTGACCTCTTTTTTCGAGTGTGTAAAGGAACAAACCGATGCTAAAAGCAATAGCATGAAAATATGTGAAACCATATTCAATGACTTGAAGAACGTTTGTGAGTCACACACTTGTCGGGGCAACTTGTATAGGCCTATATGTATTGTGTATATTGCTAAAATGTCTGGCACGGTAGCAAACTCTTTGGTACCTACTGACAGAATTGAACTATGGAAAGAAAAACGTGCACTAGTAGTCAAATGGTTAACGCGCTAGTCTGGTAATCCAGGTAGCGTAGGGATCCGTTGGTTCGAATCCCAACTAGTGCACGAATTTTTCCTCACTGGTATTCCACCTGTTAAACGTCCCCAGCCAGACACAAATCATCAAATCATACACTGATCGAATTCACTTCGTATCATGCATCAGACCCTTATTATAAAATAGGATTAAATCAAAGACAAAGATTGTTCCCTAAATTTGGAGTCCGACCAATCACAGTGCACTAGTCTTTTTTTTAATTCACTCTGAAGACCAAGTCCTATAGGGGATTCTGGAGTTCATATCCCAATCAGTGCAAAATTGAGTATGAAGAATTTAAGTAGGTTTGGCAAAAGGCAGAGAGAAAGGAGAAGAGCTAAAATTTAGGTATTCTGAAGTACTCAGAAACAGTGACATATAATAATAATTCCGTGTGCGTGAGGTAGGTATTGATACCTAAATCACGGTGGTGAGAGGGTTATATGGACGCCCAGATCCAATGTCCGGGCTCCTTTCATGTCCATTGATTCTCTTTGCCCTTTGGTTTTAAAGTTCTGACTTGATGTAGACAGGACGAGGGATTTACCCTTCATTCGCTGGGAATCGTACCAGCTACCCACATTAACCTCACCCAGCCTGGGTAGGGCCGGAATTGCCAGCCTCACTTGTTCGGGGGGAACAGAATTTTCTGTGCAAAAAGTCTGCTCCAACCGGGAATCGAACTCAGGATCTTGGGACTACGGGCAGTAGTCACAACCATTACGCCACGGAGGCTGGCGTGATATGACAATTCATCTAATACACAAGGGTTAAACTGATAAATGTAAAAAAGAAAATTAAAAAAATACATTGCTCCGTGTAGTTGAAAGCGACTTATAACCTAAATCAGAAACAATATAAAGTAGAATAATCATTTAAAAAATATATCTGAGAAATAAATAATAATAATATCGCCTTATTTATACTGCCCGATTAGGACTATTAAGTCTCATGATTCCAGCAGTAAGCCCAAGACGTATTATTATGTGGTCAAAATAATCCCAAATAGGAAGATAACTTGTCATATCCCGGCTGGGTTTCGAACCCGTGACCTCTGGAATCTCTGGATACACACATTGCGCCTTTATTATTAATAACATATTCACAACTTAAGTTGTAGTTTTATTTCACAAATACAGGAGATATAACACAAGACAGATGAATAAATGAAACAATATTATACAACAGAAGAAAATTATAAAACCCCCCCCCCCCCCAGTTTGCATTAGGTATTTTTTTTATTTTACATGGGAGAAGAAAAAAAAAGTATATGTTAAGAGATATGATACAAGACAGATTGATGAAATATGTAATACAACAGTGGAAAATTACAGTATAATATACACTCCCCCCCCCCCTCCTATAGTTTGTATTAGGTATTTTTTTTTTTTTTTTTTTTTACAGGGGAAAAAGAACATGTTAAGAGATATGATACAGGACAGATTGATGAAATATGTAATACAACAGTGGAAAAATTACAGTATAATATACACCCCTCCCCCTCCTATAGTTTGTATTAGGTATTTTTATTTATTTATTTTTTTTGTTTGTATAAGTGATATCTATCTTCAATAGTTTAGGGATATAAAAACATGAAACATTTCTACAATAAAAATTACAAAAATAAGAATGCAAACATCCGATATTCACTGTGTATGAAGGTTTTCAAGGAAAGTGGTGAGGGTTTGGCCATTAAGGTGATTGTATAAGTGATATCTATCTTCAATAGTTGAATTACAGATTATGCAAATACAGTTATTAAAATCAGTATGGTATAACTTATTGGTACAGAATTTGTGATGGAAGCCACTGAGCTACCGGGACAGACTATAATGGAAATAATGAGAATTTCTTGGTAGTGAACGAGAATTTTTTTTCCTGGATTTGTAAACATCTATCATCATAATATATTTATATACATAAATGTTGAATAAATAAATAAAAAGGTGGTTTAGGTGTACACATATATGTTTCATATGACTGCCTATTCGAGAAATATTGTTCACAACAACTGTTCCTTGGTAAATACTAATTTTATTATAATTATCTATTGTAATAAACTGTTGGACAGCCTGCGTGGCGTAATAGTTTTGACTACTGCCCGTAGTCCAGAGTTCCTGAGTTCGATTCCCGGTTTGAACAGATTTTTCACAGAAAATTCTGTTCCCTCCGTACATGTGTTCCCTCCGTACCTTGGCCCCAATTTACCGGTAATTTGGGGGGATCCGCTTTTTGGGGGGACTAACTTTTTATTATTCATCCCAAATGGTGGTTTGGACATGTCAAATCCAATGATTTTGACGTGCTGATTACGAATCGGGCATTCATTTTTGGCTATCTCTTACCGTTGAGTCACCAATGGCGGAATTTCACATCAGATTGTTACTATCTGAGCAACCCCCCTGTTTATTATACAACTTATGTACCAGAGCAACTTATGTACCAGAGCAACTTATGTACTAGAGCAACTTATGTACTAGAGCAACTTATGTACCAGAGCAACTTACGTATGTGAGCAACCTTTGTATATCTGAGCAACTTATGTATCAGAGCAACTTATGTATGTGAGCAACCTTTGTATATCTGAGCAACTAATATACTGGATTTTCACGTACAGAAGAGATTTTGCATGAATCCCCCAGACACTCCCCGTAACCTTTTCTACCTTTCTTTCCTAAGCACAAAGTTCCTGGCTGTCCTGCTTTCTGTTTCAAGCTGCTTCCCCGAGCTCTTCCTCACAGGGGGGAGGGAGCTTTGTGAGTGTGGAGACGTGATTTTTTATAAAAAGTTATCGTATTTGTGTTAATCAGATTCGTGATAACTACTCAAACTCGCTTTACTAAGCTTCATATTATGTTGATGAATAAATAAATCAAAAGAGGAAAATAAAGTTATCATATTTGTGTTAATCACGTTCGTGATATTACAACTGCTCAAACTCGCTTTACTAAATCCACGCTGAAACCGGGACTTGAACCACCGACCTTCAGGTTACAAGTTTTCTTTTGTTAAAAGTTAAAAAATACTTTTGGAATGAGCAACAAAAAAAATGATAGCGCGTTGAATGCACCGGTTCCCGTAGGATCACCGAAGTTAAGCAACGTCCAGCGAACCCAGGCTGGGTGAGGTTAATGTGTGTAGCAAGTTTTGATATTATCCTGCGAATGGAGGGTAAAACCCCCGTCGTGATATGACCATGCAGTTGAAAGCGACGCTAAACCAAAAAAGAAAAAAAAAATATATTTTTAGTCAATAGAAAACTTATATTGAGTTCCTCTACATATAAATATGAGTAATTGTTTACTGATTTTACTTGCTTGGAAGAAATTGATTAGAAATTTATATATTCTATAACTACTGAATATCTTGAATTGTAATAATAATAATAATAATAATAGTAATACCACTCTTTTGTTGAAGGTAACCAACCACCAGGTGACGTTAATGCTCAAAGCATTTTCTATCACCTAACCCTCAGAGTCTTCGTGGTTACAAAATCAAATTAATGAGGTAAAATTCATGCACTGGGTGGGATTCGAACCAACGGATCCCTACTCTACATCAGAATAACCAGACTTGGCTTGATTACCAGATTATTAGAGCCTTAACCATTTGACTACCAGTGCTCTACGTAATAAGGTACCTATTTTATAAGAGAAATTTGAACAAGAAACGTGCACTGGTAGTCAAGTAGTTCAAGCGCTAGATTGGTAATCCAGGTAGAGTAGGGATCCGTTGGTTCGAATCCCACCCCGTGCATGAATTTTTCCTCATAAATTTGAGTTTGTGACCACATAATAATAAGACTCTGAGGGTCAGGTGGTAGAAAATGCTTTGAGCATTCACCTCGCCTGGTGGTTACCTTCAACTAAAGAGTGTTATTATTATTATTATTAAGAAAATTGAGGAAGCAGTGTGCTTTCGACAGCAGAACACTCCCGCCGGAACTCCTTGGTGAATTAAACTTTGATTTCTTTTTATTGCATTTTTATATTTTCTTTTCCGTTACTTTTCTTCTTCTCAATTTTGACATAATTTTATTTCACTTCTATCTATCTCTTTCTCTCTCTCCTCTCTTTCTCTCTTTCTCTCTTTCTCTCTTTCTCTCGCTCTCTCTCGCTTTCTCTACCATCTATCTATCTCTCTCTCGCTTTATCTACTATCCTCTCTCTCTCTCTCTCTCTCTCTCTCTCTCTCTCTATCTATCTCTCTCTCTCTCTCTCTCTCTCTCGCTTTCTCTACTATCTATCTCTTTCTCTACTACCTATCTCTGTCTCGCTGTCTATCTCTGCTTTCTGTGTAGGTACCTACGAGTTCTCAACTCGGACCCACTCCCTGAGGAATGCCAGTAGCTTGTTTCTGACTTGTTCTTTGTGGATGTGTGACTTTACTAGCATATCCACTCCCTGTGTATAGTCCCCCAGCCAGATTGCTCGTCTACTCCTTGTTTACAGTCCCACAGCCAGCTTGCTGGTCTACACCCTGTGTGTAGTCCCCCAGCCAAATTGCTGATCTACTCCCTGTTTATAGTCCCCCAGCCTCACTGCTGGTCTACTCCCTGTTTATAGTCCCCCAGCTAGACTGCTGATCAACTCCCTGTTTATAGTCCCCCAGCCAGACTGTTGATCTACTCCCTGTTTATAGTCCCCCAAATTTTTTGTCTGTTCTGTAAATATTTACATTTTTTTATGAAACTAAATTCCAATTTTATATACAGCTTTAAAGGTAATACCAATACTATTTTTTTTTATAAGAAGTGCTGGCATTCTGGACCAACCCAGGCTGGGTGAGGTTAAAGTGGGTAAAACCCCGTCGTGATATGAAAGCGACGTTAAACCAAAAAAAAAAAAAAATACACGATACCAAGACATGAGAACCAGCGTTATCTTAAGGAAGAAATTCTTTTTTCCACTCTGTTTTCCCAAACCTACTTGGGGTCGGCATTGTTCAACCTCGTGGTTGAGGTTATTTTGTTGTGGCACATTTTTATGGCTGGATGCTCTTCTTAACACCAACCATTCCATTTGATTTAAAGTCCTGATAGCGAATGGAGGGTTTTACCCTTCATTCGCTGGGAATCGTACCAGCTACCCACTTTAACCTTACCCAGCCTGGGTAGGGCCGGAAAAGCCAGTCATTAAAGTCAAGATTTTTTTTAATTTTCCAAGCCAGTATATATATATTGAACTATAACACAAACATTTCATTCATTGACAGCCTCACGTATACGGAGGGAAGAGAATTTTCTACATGATAAGTTTGCTCCGACCAGTAATCGAAATCAGGATCTCTGGACTACGGGAAGTAGTCATAACCGTTACGTCACGGAGGCTGGCTTTGAGCGAGATATTAAAGAAAAAAATATTTCAGGTCAGCTTTGAGCTTTGATTAATATTAATCTTCAGAGAAAAAATACCTGAGCATAAGAAACAATATTTAGGTAAATATATCACATACTCGTACCTTCGACATAAATACATTTCGCAGATAGGTACATATATATTCTTTTTTGTAACGTTTCATGAAACAAAGAGCTGTATGGGGAGATTCATGTAGTGCATTCAACTGGCAAGAAAATTCCAGTCGAGTTTGCAACTGTTGTTGAGATCAGTGAATGATTTTTTTTATTTTAATTTTTCTATTTCAGTTGAATTTTCTCTTTCATAAAATTACGAGAGAAACCGACCTGCAGTGTGTGGTGAATTTATTGGCGAATATCTCGAGAACTGCAGTTTCTCTGAACCCCTCAGGACAGGACGTATTTTTATAGCTAAGCTCGAAGCTGTAAAAAAAGGTAATAATACAGCACAAAATACTGTATCACCTGTACATAGCATCAATTATTACGACATATACACAGGTAGTGTAAAATTCACCTGTACAATATTATCCATTATTACGACATATACACAGGTAGTGTAAAATTCACCTGTACAATGTTATCCATTATTACGACATAATTATACTATACACAGGTAGTGTAAAATTCACATGTACATTATATATTATCCATTATAACGACACATACACACTATACACAGGTTACCTAAAAAAGGGTTGGGTGGAAGAGATTGCCGCAGGAAATAAATCCGCCATTTAATTAGGACACCAGTATTGTTTTCTTCTTTGTTTAATTAATTGTTTATTTTCTTTCTAATTTTTTTATATATTTTTCTAATTTTTAAGAATATTTTTATATCTATATTTCCAAATATATTTATATTTTTCCTGATTTTTAATTATATTTATATGATTTTATCTATAAAATATAATAATAAGAAATTATATTTTTCCTAATTTATGTACTCTAAATGTTTTCCATTACTTTGTCCTTCTAATTAAAATAAACATAGAAATAATAACACGTAATGCACTAATATGAGTTCCTTGTATATTTTTTTACAGGAGCACTTGTATGCAAATAATGTGTGGTGCTTGCAAATAATGTAATGAAGTAACAACACAACATACAATACGGACCTGTGCAAACATTGGCAAAAGTACATGAATTATAAATTAAATCTATAATAAAAATTTCGAATCTAAAAAAAAAAATCCATACACAACGCCCCCCGACCCACATCTGCTGCCCCCAAGGAATTTAAAAATACGGGGGAGTTGTTAAAATGGGGAGTGTATTTTTCAGAAAAATACATTCAAAAACTTTCGGTACACATTATCGTACACACAAAAAACAATATTACAAAAAACGAGCATGGGGTGTACCTGCTATGGTGCCCAAATCTCCAAGGACCTGGACCACAGTGTCAAGTTTTGTTTTTTATTAGCTCTATTCCCTTGACGTCCGCACCCCCACTCGAGTACTATACCTCTTCTATGTACTCTTGGCTTTTTCTCCATCAATGTATTTTATGGGGAAAAAATCTAGTGAAGAACAGATTTTTTATTGTTTTTTTTTCGTTTTCGTTTTTTTTTTTTTTTTTTTTTTTTTTTTTTAATATTCTGTTAATTCAGTTTAAATTAGTTCAAGAATGTTTTATTGATCGATTGCCGTGCAAGGGTTGTCAAGTGGTTAACGCGCTAGTCTGGTAAGGATCCGTTGGTTCGATTCCCACCCAAAGCACGAATTTTTCCTCATCTGAGTTTGTGACCATATAATAATAAGACTCTGAGGGTTAGGTGGTAGAAAATGCTTCGAACATGAACCTCGCTTGGTGGTTACCTTCCACTAAAAAATATTATATTAATATTATTATTATTAGGTACAGGACTTTCTTGACCACATTTGGGTTAGTTTGCAGTTTCCTAAAGTTTAATAGTTTTTAGGGAAAAAGTCGAAGTCATCATGATGGTTGATCGCACAAAGAAATATGTCGTTCAGAACAAGCCAAGTTTGAAATAAAGTTGGCTGGAGGCCATCACTCACCCCTCCAGTTGTAGCCAAGCTGGCTACAACAACATAATATATCTTTTTACTGCTACGTGTTGCTTTTGGTTCATTTTAAATAATTATATCTCTGTATGCATATTATGTTTTGTTTACCCGAAATGTCGGTATTTTTTTTGTCTCTCCCTCTCCTTATCTCTCTCTCTCTCTATCTCTCTCTCTCTCTATCTCTCTCTCTCTCTCTCTCTCTTTTTTTGACCTGCCGCTTCCCCTCTTAAAATTATTTATGATTGTTATTCTCTGTATACCAACAATCTCTATCTTCCTCTCTACCCTCCATTTTTCTCTCATCTCTCTCAGTTTCCCCCTTTTTCTATTACTCCCTTCATCTTTCTTGTCTTTCCTTTAAGCTCTCTCCGTCTCTTTTCAACATCCTTCTCTCTCTTTCTCATTATCTCCCCTCTCTCTCTCTCTCTCTCTCTCTCTCTCTCTCCTCTCTCTCTCTCTCTCTATCTCTTCTCTCTCTATCTCTTCTCTTTCTCTTTCTCTTTCTCTTTCTCTTTCTCTTCTCTTTTCTCTTCTCTCTCTTCTTCTCTTCTCTCTCTTCTCTTTCTCTCTCTCTTCTCTCTCTCTCTCTCCTCCTCTCTCTTCCCTCCTCTCTCCTATCTCCCTCTCTCTCTCTTCTCTCCCTCTCTCCCCTCTCCTTCTCTCTCTCTCTCTTTCAGTGGCAAGAAATCCCTTGATAATTGATTTTGCGGAGCCCCGATGCTTTCAGCAGGAAAATTTATGGACCAAGTCCCGGACTCCTGTGGAATGCCAGGGATGACCAGGAGGAATATAAAACATACAGGGTCTTATCTCCACGTATCGGGAATTTTAAACGGGGATTAAAAGAATAATTTTACAATTTTTTATTTATTAATTTTACAGAGAAAAAAAAAACATGGGTAAAAAGAATAATTTTACAAAAACGAACACTATAATTCCGATTTCTAATATTAGAAATTTCTCTCAAGTAATAACTGCTCGTTGACAACCGACCTCAGTAGCTTGATCTATAAGGTGGCGGTCTTGTACCATGAAGGTTGGTGGTTAAAGTCCCGGTTTGAACATAGATTTAATTGAGCAAGTTTGACTAGTTTGTGATATCACGAAAGTGCTACTTAAAAAAATTCCAATTCCCATTATTCCCAGATCAGGACATTAAAACTAAATAGAAACGTTGGCGTTAGGAATGCCATCTAAGCCATAAAAAACGTGCACAATCCTACCAACCTCTACAATGAGGTTGCACAATGCTGACCCCAATAGCGATAAAAGCTAATATGAAAACATGCATATTTGTAATTTGTACCCACGTATGGTTTCTTTGTAAAATACCTATATAAATAAAACTACAAATAAAGTTGTGAATATGTTTTTAAAAAAGCTATTAAATGAAGGTAAAGGAGATATATTTAAATTATTTTTATATTATTATTCTTTTTATATTCCCGTCATTCCCGGCCCAACCTAGGCTTGGGGAGTAATGGTGGTTTTAATATGAAAGCTGGTTTGTGAATTTTCAGATAATAGAGGGGAAAAACCCCGTCAAAAATAAAATAAAAAAGGTTTAGCAGCAAACAAAAAAAATATCTCAGATCATCAGCCAACGATTTCGGAGCTGAAACTTTTTTCCACTTTCGACTGGAAATGCAAAATTTCTGAGTGACTTCTTTGGTACATTTTCTTTTCAATTTAGGAGAGAGAAGCGAGAATAATAGTGCATGGTTGCTGCACATTACTTCAGCAGGAATCAATCTGGAAATGAAAAGATCTGTAGTAAGGCTTGGGTGGAAGAGATTTCCACAGGCAATATTTATTTATTTTATTTATCATTAATTTATTTTTTCTTAATTTTATACTGTAAATATTTATTGCACTTTGTCCTCCGAATAAAGATAAAAAAAAAATAAGGAAGATTGAAATCCTAGTATGTTATTTGATGCTGTTTTAAACTTGGTGTTTTTTTATATTTAACTAGCAAATTCTTTACTTTCTTGACATATTAGTAATGGGAACAGGAATAAAAGCCATTGGTGACTCATAGGCAACAGTTAGCTAAAAACGAAATGTCAAATTCGACATTATGTTATACTCGTATATCTAATAACTTATGTTCTCTGGAAACTTAAGAAGTACAAAAGTACCTAAGGAGAGATAGATGATGATTATGATACAGGTTCATTGTATCCAGACCAAAATAAGAAAAATAATAATACTTAGGTATTTAATTTAAAAGTGTGACAGGAGAGAAAAGAGCAAAATCATATTTAATGCAAAGAATAAGTTTGGCTGTTCAGGTTGGAATTGTTGGAAATGCGGCGAGTGTGTTGGGGACAATGAAGAGGACATCAGCAGATATCCGGGAGGTGCTTTATCTATAAGTTAAACGAATTTGTATTTTTAAAAATATATGAAATTATTTATTTTGAGACTCTTTTTTTTTTTTTTTTTTTTTTTTTTTTTTAATGCACCCGATAAATTATTTCTGTATACCAAGTTATTAAAAAAAGTTGTCATTTTTGTATTGATCACAGCAGTGATCAATACAAAAATATCACAACCACACAAACTTGCTTTACTCCCTTTCTAAGGAGTCTTGCGAAAAGAAGAAGCACATGACAGACAAGTGAACATTTAAATTCTTCCTCACATAAAAATTGAGTTTATTATACTTCTTGTACTATGAATGAGAGAGGGAAAGAGGGAGAGAAATAGAAAGGGAAAGAGGGAGAGAAATAGAGAGAGAAAGAGGGAGCTGCAGTGGAGGGAAGGGAGGGAGGAGAAATTGTGGTAAAACGGTGGTGGAATCGCACCCCCGTTGTTTTTGAACATCAAAATGCTTTTCTTTTCTATATTATTATTTAACTTAATTTACACTCTATATTTCTCTTTCTCTTTATATCGTATTTTTCTCCTCCTCTTCCTAATCCTTCTCTTACTCCTCTTTCTCCTGCTCCTTTTCTTCCTCTTCATTTTCCTCCTTTATTTTTTTACAAAACAATCAACAATAAATTAAGAGGAAAAAAAAACTTGACAATCTTTACAAAATAAAATATAGAAAAACAATATTTAAATTTACATACAACTGTCACGTAATCCGGGGCCAAGTTACTGCCTTAGGCATTCTCTGCCACTTAACCCCGATTCAGTGTGTCCACTTTTCTCCGGTGTGTCTCTTCATTTCAAGAACCCCTGCTATTCTTATACCTTAACGAAAAACAAACATTAGCAATAATGACATTGATGAGCAGAGAGTGATCATTTGATACATTTTCTCTTATTCTTTGACATAGTTGTTGTTCTGTTTCGTTTTCTCTAACAATTCCAGATGGGTGATATCAATACAATGTTGTCAATTTTAGAAACCTCTTCAGTTCACTTTGTCAGGATACAGTTGAAACAGAAACCTTAGAAGATGACTTTTTTTTTAACGAATCAAGGGGTACAACCCATGTTTATTTATTTATCTACAAAAATTACACTTCGTGTTTCAAAAAGAAGGACAAAGCTGTTTCCTAAAAAGAAGTGATATCATGAGTAATAAACGCCTGAATTGGCTCCTGTTTCATTGCCTATGCCAATCTCTTCCACCCAACCCAAATACAAAGGTCCAACAAGTGCCTTAGTATATAAGATAAAAGTGAGCTTTGGATCTTTGACTATCTATTATTTGATTATCTATTATTATGTCGGCAAAAATTGTGATAAATGAACCAATATGTGTAAATATTGAGATGAATATCCTCTGAGATCCTTTTGAGAATAGTTAGTTGGACATTGGACTTACCAGCAGGAGCTCAACCACTAACTCACTCTGTCTCGAGGTTTGGTAGTTGTCTTACTAGAAGGACCTATATTTACAAATTACAAACACTTTGTTAAGTTTTTTACCTATCCACAGCTAGGCTAGGTTGCTTCGGTGACACTAGACCTCAGGTTCTAAAAAATATGGAAAAGATTCCCAAGTTATAAACTAAGGGAAAAAAAATGTGCGTTTGTTTATTTCACCAAGATTATAGCGAAACTTCCCTCTTGAACTCGAAACACTCAAAAATCTTTCCATTCCATTGAAGACGCCAGAGTAAACTGTCCACACATGACAAGTTGGAAGACATTTGTCTCCGGACAGCCACAAGTGATGACCCCCATGACGAGAGGAGACACTGGCCATATACTATTAGCACGGACACAATAGGACTCTCAAATTGAACAAGCAAGGAGGTAGAGAAAAAGAAAGGGAGGTGATGTAGAAGGATAATGAAGCACTTTTCGCATTTCCCTCGCCCTCTTTTTCTTTCTCACACATTATTTTGTTGAACCTGTTATCTTTTTCTTTTACTTATTTAGGCTCTTTTTTATGGTTTTTTTGCTATCTCTTCCTCTCTGCCTCTCTATATTTCATCCTCCCTCTCTTTCTCTTTATCTATATCTATATCTCTCCTTCTTTCTATTTATATTGTGTTATACATTCTTTTTCTTAGATTATTCTCACATTTACTTGAGCAACATGGAAAGTTTTTTCTTTTTCACTTTCTACTCGTCCTTCGTTATTTATCAGTTAAACATTCTCTCCTAGCGTAGAGATCCGATGGTTCAAATCCCATCCAGCACTTGCCACAAATAATAACCCCGCCCTTTTTTTAGGACACTAGTATTTTTTATTGTTTATAAAATTTCTACTGTAAATATTGTATACTTTGTCTTTATAATAACGCTTCATATAATAATAATAATACATGAATTTTTCCTCATTTAATTTGAGTAAGTGACTAGTTAAAAGTTAAAGTTATCATATTTGTGTTCATCACTATCGTGACAACTACTGAAACTCGCTTTACCAAATCTATGCTGAAACCGGGACTTGAACCACCGACCTCCGGGTTACAACTAACTCACCGACCTCAGCTACTGAGGTCGGTGATTTAGTGACTACATAATTAAGGCTCTGAGGATTGAGTGCTAGAAAATGCTTTGAGCATTAACCTCGCCAGGTTATCTTCCACTAGAGAGTGTTATTATTTGGAAACAAATGATCGCACTGACTAAAAATTGTTTTAGAACCCTTTGCAATCGAAGATTAACTTATTTTTCAGTACTTACTTTACTTTCCGTGTCCATCATGAAGGTTGTGTCATGGTTTGTTTGTTTGTTTGTTGTTGTCAATAAATTATTATTATTATTATTATTATTATTCGTGGATCTTTCTTTCTCAATTTTAGAATTGGGGTTTCGGCCTATACTCGGTACATTCGTACAAGAGTATAGGCTTCTTATTTTGTCAGTACTGATGGAGATGATTTTATTCTTGGTTTGTGAACTTTCGAACAATGTGACATGTGTCTAGAATCACAGAGTGCTGTAGTTTCGGTAAAAGGTATTCGATTTTTAAATATTTGAGCTGCTTTATTGTTGCATGTGTTATGATCCCAGTTGTTGATAGTATTATTGGTCTTATCTTTACTTCTTCTAGATTCCAGAGTTGCTTTATTTCTATCGCCAGTTCCATGTATTTGCTTATTTTTCTACTGTAGGTTTCTTGTAGATTTTTATTTAGGGGTATAGCAACGTCAATAAGTTCTACTTTCTTGGTTACTTTGTTGTATAGGACTATGTCAGGTCTATTTGAGGCTATGGTGATATCAGTTAATATGTTTTTGTCCCAGTACAATCTATAGTTTTGGTTTTCAAGTACTGGGGGAGGATCATATTTGTAGTAGGGGCAGTTTAGGTTGTCCAATTTTAGCTTGTTTGCTATGTCTAGAAATATGATTTTCGCAACATTGTTATGTCTTTTGGTGTAATCTGTTGGCGCTAGACTTGAGCAAGCCCCTGTGATATGTTCGATGGTTTCGCCTCCTTTGCCACATCTTCGACAGGTATCAGTTGTGTTTATGTCTTTTATAATATACTAGCGGGCTGTCGCCCGCTTTGCGGGCCGAGGCATGGCCGTGAAAGCAAAAAATCCTTTTTCGCCAATGGCAGGTGTTGTAGTGGGAGTTTCGAAAAATCCCGTCTTATTGCACATCTAGACTATAAGACAAAGCTACCTACCAAATTTCAGCTTCCTAGGACTTACGGTTTGGGCTGTAGAGCGATGATCAGTCAGTGGTCAGTGGTCAGTGGTCAGTGAGTGTCTTTGACATTTATATATTAAGATTTTTTGTAATTTCTGGTGGCAATGACTCTGTCCTGGATAGCCATCATAAACCCTGTTGTTTCTCCATGTAGAATTCCTCTTTTTAACCATATGTTTGATGCTTTCAGATCGACATGTTCCAGTGCCAGCTCATGCGGGTGAGTTCCATGGAGTGATTTTCTTTTCCATTGATCAATCAATTCAGTGGTATTATTACTTTCTGTTTCTATGTTTCGGTTTTGAAGGTTCAAGGGTGTATAGTTATCGGCTAAATTGATAATTTTGTACATCATGATGTTTTGCTTACTGTGGAAGTATTTTCTCAACCGATCAATTTGTATTTGGTAAGAGCTTTTTATGTTCATTATTCCTAAACCACCTAGTTCTTTTGGTATACTTGTTCTTTCAATAGCTGCCTTAGGGTGTCTCATTCTATTTTTGGTAAGTGATACTCGTGTTTTTCGTTCTAGGTCATCTAGGTCAGTATTAGTCCAGTTTATAATCCCAAATGAGTAAAGTAGAATGGGCATGGCATATGTGTTTATCGCCTTTATTTTGTTAAATGTGTTTAACTTTGTCTTGAGTATCAGGTTTAGTCTTCTTGTAAATTTATTGAGAATTGATTCTTTGATTTCTTTCTGTTTGATGCCCTTTAGTTGTAAAAATCCCAAGTATTTATAACTTTCTGTTTCATTTAAGGATTCTATTAGCTGTTTTTCACTTGTTATAATACCTTCTGTATTGCTAAGGGTTCCATTAGTCAGGTTGATTGTTTTGCATTTATTGAGGCCAAACTCCATTCTGATGTCAGAGCTGTATTTTTCAGTGATGTTGACAAGTTTTTCCATTTGTGTTTTGTTATTTCCATATAGCTTTAAGTCATCCATGTACAGTAAATGGTTTATGACATATTCTTTGGATTCAGTTTTGATTTTAAAACCATAAGACGTATCATTAAGGGTTTGGCTCAATGGATTCAATCCTATGCAAAACCACAAGGCACTCAAAGAGTCTCCCTGATATATTCCTCTCTTTATATTTATTAGTCGGGTGTTGAGCTTTTTCTTGCCATCAGTTAAAGTGACTGTGGTTGACCAGGTTTTCATAGCTTCCTGTATCATTTTAATCAAATTGTTGTCTATTTTATAAATTTGTAATATTTCAATTAGGAATGAATGGGGAATAGAGTCGAAGGCTTTTTTGTAGTCTATAAATGCCATTGATAGGTTTCTCTTCTTCTTTATTGCTTGCTGTGTAATCACTGTATCGATTGTTACCTGATCTTTGCATCCTTGAGATTTTTTGTAACAACCTTTTTGTTCTTCAGTCATAATATTATGTGTATGTAGGTGATCATATATTTTGCTACTTATTATTGATGTTAATATTTTGTATGTTGTGCTGAGACAGGTTATTGGTCTGTATTTGGATGGGTCACTGGTATATGCTTCTTTTGGTAGTAAAAAAGTTCTTCCTTGGGTTAGAAAAGTAGGTAGATGTTCTCGTCCATGTAGTATTTCATTGAAGTGGTATGCTAGTCTTTCATGTACTCCAGTTGTTTTCTTTAGCCAGTAGTTATGAACGTAATCTAATCCAGGGGCCTTCCAGTTTGCAGTTTTTTTTATAGCTGTATTGATATCTTCTAAATTAATGTTGGTTTGTTCCATGTCTGGTATGTTTCACATTCTTGCTTTTTCTTCTTTGATAATACTGGAGTCTTTGTTGTGTTGGATTGGTTCTTCCCAAATTTTTGCCCAGAATTCTGTGATTTCATTTGTCTGTGGGAGTTGGTGTTCGTTTGTTTCTTTCTTTTTTCAAGGTTTCTGTAAAATACTTTTTGATTGGATTCAAAAGCTCGATTTTGTTGTTTTCTTTCACTACATCTCGTGTATCTTTTGAGTCTTTTGGCATAGACGGCAAGTTTTTGTGTTAGAGTGTCAATTGTATCAGTTAATTTGTGGGGAGTTAGCTCTTGAATGCTCATCGGTCTTATGATATCTGTAATTTTCTTTATATTTTTCATGTTTCCTCTTTTGTATTGATGAAGTCTTCCCAGTTTCATTCTTATTTCACTTATTCTTTTTCTAACCTTTCCATCCATTTCGCTTTTGTTTTTTTCTTTGGGGTGTCATCATTGGTTTTATTTGTGTTCAAGTTCAAAGTTCTAACAGTTGCTGTTGCTACACAGTATATTAAGAGATGGACTTCTTCAAGTGTATTTGTTTCTCTTGCTATTGTTGGGATTACGTTTTCGTTTAAGTGTTTAATTATTGAGTCAGATTGTTTGTTAGGTCTAATCTTCAGTATCTCCTGTCTTTTGTTGGGATCAGTTCTAGAAAATTCAGTCATTGCACTTCTAAAGTGTGATTCAGCAGTTTTTGAGTTGTTATCTATTTCGGTGTTTTCATTATCTTGTTCTCTAATTTGGTTTGTGCCGAATTCTGCATTGGTTCTAATTGATGTTTGCTGGCTAGATTCCTGATCCTGATCAGGGTTTCTTCGATCGGTGTTAAGTTCTGGTTGAGTACTGGGATGATTTTGTGTCATTTCTGGGTTTGTTGGTCCTTCTCTCGCTCTATTTAATATTTCTATATCTATTTTTATTTCTTCTATTTCAGCTGATGATATCATTCATTTTCTTAGTTGTGATGGCTCGTCTTCTATCTACTAGGTTTTGGATATTTACTCTGGATTCTAGTTCTGGGTATTCTGCAACAAACAGTTCATGCATTCTACTACGATAGGCTGTAAGGTTTGATTTTAGATTTGTACTGATCATATAGAAACGTATTACATCTTTATTCATTTGTGTAGTCCATTTAATACGTTGTCTAGGTTTTCCTGCTTGGGTGGTCTCTTGAATATGTTCAAGAGAAACACTTGCAGCAGTTGTAGCTCGTGCTGATCTTATGTTGCTACTTTCAGTGTTGGGATTTCCGGGTGCGGTGGTATGGTGCAGCAGAGGAGTACCACCACGAACTCCTTGATCTGCTGGAGGCTCTATCTGTACACCGGAGTCAGCCTCTTGGTCCGGTGTATCCGAGGCTTGGCTATTGTTACTTTTAGGTGCTAGCCTTTACACTGTACATGGGTAGCAAGCCCGTATTGCACAGGGGATCGCATTAAGTGTTCATGCTGCTTAGATATGCTGCAGCATTACTTTCCTGGGACGTTACATTAGTAACCAGCCAGGTACACCCATTACTTGCTCGAGCGCCTCGGGGTCGCCACACCCCGTACAGTTGATAAAACAACTGTCCCTGAGGATTTTGGCTGGTTTGATTTTCGATACTTTGCCTTGTAACGTTCCTTTCTATATCGTATGGTTTCATTTTTTCTCCGACAGGTCCATGAAGTACGATATAGGAGGTGGCCACTGATTTATTTTAATGTCTTCGGCTTGACAGGCTGATATTGTGTTATTTTGAAGTCTTACAGCTAGACATCGCAGTTGATATTCATGTGGAGTTGTGTTTCGCCTCATTACTTCCTGGGACGTTACTAGTTCATATTATGTAACCATCCAGGGATTACCAACTACCAGCTCGGGTCCTGAGGTCGCCAGTCCTCAAAGACTGAGGATTCAGTCTCCCTTGGATTCGCAGGGATGTTCAGGAGGCACGATGTTAGGCCTTCCCTAATTCCTGGGACATCACATAGTGACCTCCAGGGATCATCACCTACTTGCTCGGGTGCCTCGGGAGCGCCATTTCCCGTGCGACTGTTAGAAGAACAGCCACCCCTGAGGGTTTATTATTATTATTATAATTATTATTATTATGGTGGTGGCAGAGTTGATGCGATATTAACCCCTCTGAATGCCCAGAAGAATGTGTCCTGTTGTGTGGTGTATTGTGTTTTTTATGCATAAAAATACTAATAAGATGTATTTAGGTGAAATTATTAGGTTATCATATTTGTGTTGATCACTTTCGTGATGTCACAACTACTCAAACTCGCTTTACTAAATTTACGCTGAAACCCGGACTTGAACCACCGACCTCCAGGTTACAAGTCCGCCGCCTTATCGATGAAGCTACTGAGGTCGGTTACAAATGAGATGTATTTCCAATGTCCTTGTAAAAGATAACAATACAAATTATGATTTACATAGTTTGGGGGGCCCTTGTATGAATGCTTAGTCTCCTTGTAAAAATGAAATAATTGAGTATGTAGGTACATTGTACAGCACCTCTAGTTAATACAGCACATTTTTTTTATATACAAAAGATGAGTGTTCTATTTATACTCATTATACTGAAACTGTTTCATATTAAATCAACAATTATTGGAGCTGGCGAGCCAATAGATGTATTGGAATAATATTTCCCCTTATTATTTTGAATATATTATATTGAGAACATTCCAACGCTTGTTATTACAATTATTTTTTAAGATGAGCGTTTCATAGCCTTTTTTATTTCGTAGCTTTCAAGGTCCCGCCTTCCGCATGGCAAGCGAGTGCTTAACCACTGAGCTATTCGAGCGCTATGGCAACAGTGGAGATCGATGAAGTTACACAATGATGATGACGTCGTACTTTATTTACTGGTCCACCCTGTATATTTTACTCTCACCTCCTTCACAATCTCACTCAATCAGCCTGTATTTGCTTCTGTAGATACATTTTCCCATTCTCTGTGATAAATACCCGTCTTTTTACTGTCTATACTTCCACAGGTTTGTCTACTACTTCCATTTGGTCCACCCTGTATATTTTACTCTCACCTCCTCCACATTTTACCTCAGTCACCCTGTAGTTGCTTCTGTAGATACATTTTCCCATTCTCTGTGATTAATAACCGTTTTTCCCACTGTCCACACTTCCACAGGTTTGTCTACTACGTTTTTTACGTTGTTTATTATTGTAGGGATATTCTTTCGTTCAAGGGGTTGGTAATTGAAGAAATTCTATCAAAAACGTGGCGGCTGTAGGTTATTAAAATATTTGGAATAAATGCACACTCTATATTTCTCTTTCACTTTCTCTTTTTCTGTGTCTTTCTCTTTTTTTCTCTCTCTCTCTCTCTTTCTCTATTTCTGTGTCTTTCTCTCTCTCTGTGCCTTTCTCTTTCTCTGTCTCTTTTTCTCTCATTTTTTCTTTCCATATTTCTTTCTCTTTATATCTTATTTTGTTTTTCTCATCTTTGTATCTTTTCTTATTTTGGTTGTTAAATAGTTGTGAAGTCAATCTGATTTGTTTTTATTTGACTTCATAAAGTTTATTTGACTTCATAACTTCTTGTATTTCTTGTGCCATTTCAAGATATGAAGTACATACGTAAATGTACCAATATATATTATTATTATTATTATATTTATCTTTGAATATAAAATAGTTTGTATAAAATAGTTTTTTATAACAGTTTATATTCTTATATAAAATAGTTAGAAAAATAAATAAATAAAGAATGAACAAGAAGATCATAGTAATGTCCTGACTGGTCATCTTATACTAAAGAGTGTTATTATTATTAACATTTGTAAAACCATTTATAAGTATAATAGCGAACATTAGTATTATTGTTTTCAATTGTAATTTTTGTAAATAATGTTATGTTCTTTAAAAAAAACACTCGAACTTTTGATTTGGGATAACGGATTTTGAAAATCTTAAAAAATAACACGTGCCAGAAGGAATATCCTTTAAAAAAAAACCCACTTTCTCTCTCTCCTTCTTCATTCTCACACTTCTTTATGCCTTATCCATTCTCCTTCTCCTCCATCTCATCGTGTCTCATCCATTTTCTTCTCTTCCACAGAGAGTGACCATCACACATCATCCGGCTGTTTAGAGTGCACATCCATTGTCACCTCCACCTAGTCTTGAGAAAATGTTTCGGAGGAGAGAAATAGCATGAGGTGTTCTTTGTTCTGACTGAGGGAGGGGGAAGAAGAGGAGGGGGAGAAAAAGGAGGTGAAAGAGGGGGAGGAGGAGAAGGCAGGTGGGGGGGGGGGTGGGAAATCTAGAAAAAGGACCGATAGGGGGCCGTTTGGTTTATTGGGTTTTCAAACCCATCGAGTGGGGTGTTGAATGAAAGGTTATGTTGTCCTTTAGCTTATTTCCAAAATAACTCTACACTCTCTTATGATCTCCCTTCTAACTGTCACACGTAACGAACTCTGATTGGTTGATTTAAACGTTCAAGCTTTCAATACTTTGTGTGACGGTTGAAACGGAGATTCGGGGATTTTGAGAGTGGAGAGTGATTCTGGAACAGGTTATTATCTGTATGAGTGTATGATACATATTTAAATTCGATTAGACGAATATGAGCATCTGAGATTCTGAGTGTGGTCTAGAGGAGGTGTGTACTAGAAATACAACTCGTAGTTTTCTATAAAATAATGTTGTATTTCTCCTAAATATTATTTTGATTTCCTTGCGTCTGTTTAACGTGTCGTCTGTCTGTTACCGTCCCTATTAGCGTAAATTTAACTGAGTTTTCCTTGTCAGGTTGTATATTTTAAAAAAATATTGAAAAACGTAAAAAAAATACATCTCTCTTTTACTAATATTTCACTTTGTTTCTCTTCTTTCTTGTCTCATTTTGCTCTTTCTTTCTCTTTCTCTCTCTTTTTCTCTCTTTTTCTCTCGCTCTTTCTCTTATTCTCTCTCTCTCCCTGTCACTCCCTGTCTCTCTCTCTGTCCATATCAGAAATTTTTTTCTCTGTCTTATATTATTAGGTCTTTCCCTCTTTGAATAATATATGTATTGTTCTATTTTTTTTTTTTTTTTGTCAATAAGTATTTTAATCTCTTTGACTTTCCCTTTATCTCTCTCTCTGTCTCTATATTTTCTCTCTCTCTCTATCTCTATCTTTTTCTTTGCCTCTTTCTCTCTCTCTCTCTCTCTCTTTCTCTTTCTCTTTCTCTCTCTCTTTCTCTCTCTCTCTTTTTTATCTCTCTCTCTCTTTAGCTCTTTTTCTATATCATCACTCCTCCACTCTTTCTTCTCAAGAATTCATCCCACATGGTACGGATTTCTTCGTTCAAATTAATATGACCTGGAAAATTGAATTAAGTGGAGTATATTTTCTTGAAATATAAATACCTTGAAAGCGACATACAGAAATAAGAGAGAGAGAGAGAAAAAGAAAATAGAATGAGAGAGAGTGAGAGATAGAGTGACAGAGAAAGAGAGAGAGATAGAGTGACAGAGAGAGAGAGAGAGAGAGAGAGAGAGAAAGAAAAAGAGCTAGGGTTAGGGGGACATTGAAAAAGAACGAAAGGGAAATAAAAGAGAATGAGAAGAGAAATTGATGTGTGTGAGATAGACAGAGAGAGAGAGAGAGAGAGTGAGGAAGAAAGAATGAGAGGGTAAATAGAGTGAGAGAGAGTTATTTTGCGATAGAGGAAGAAAGAGAAAATAATAAAAAAGAGAAAGAAAAAGGGGGCCAGAGAGAGAGAGAGAGGAAAGAAAATGAGAGAGAGAGAGAGAGAGAGAGAGAGAGAGAGAGAGAGAGAGAGAAGGAGAGACAGCTTTTTGAAGAAGTAACAAAAGGGAAAAGAGGCAATTAGTATCTTCCTAGCATTTACATGCTAGGACTTGATTTTTTTGTTCCTTTTCTTCTTGAGGTGTTGCCGTTACCTAGCTCCTTAGCACCGGCCATGCCTCGCCCCTGGTGTCTAGTATCATCACAAGTTTTAAATTGTATTCCTTAAAAATAAAATCAAACAAAATAATAGCAATAACTATCTATCACAAAACAAGGTGCCTGGTTCTCAAGGTACCTTAGTGTGATAGTATAAGTATCATCATTATTCTAATTGTTTAATTTTAAGTAGCTATATATTTACTATGTTATTGTTATTCAAAATATTGTAATGATCCTGTAAAAAAAAAATAACTTTGTAAAGTCAATAATAAATTATTATCTCCCTTGCCTTCATCCCATATGGTTAGACCTCATGGTTGAGGTTGGCAGGGTGTAGCACGTTTTTTTTTATGGCTGGATCTATTTGGTTTTAACGTCCTGATTAGGACGGGGGTGTTACCCTCCTTCGCTGGGAATCCTACCAGCTACCACATTAACCTCAATCAACCTGGGTAGGGCCGGAAAAGCCAGTCATTAAAGTCAAGATTTTTTTTTTTTTAATTTTCCGAGGCCAGTAAATTTTTATTGAACTATAACACTAACACTTCATTCAGAGAATTTGTGAAGGGAATGAGCCCGCAATGCTGGCTGCATCCCCCCTCTGAATGGCCAGGCTTAAACGTTGGATGAGGTATGATGCTGCTCTCAAGAATAAACAATTATAAAAATTATTTCCCTAACTTATAAAATTTACTGTGATCATATATGCAATGAGTATTTTTACCCTCTTTTTTTAAAGTGAAAAACATTTTCACAAAAACAAAAGTTTAATGGACTTTACGTGATCTTGAAACGGTGGGTACCACATTGTAATTTTCATATACAGGGTGTTACAAACGATTAGGGAAATTTGCTTGACATACTTGTTTTTTTTTTTGTGGTTTTTTAGGCGCCTCGAGTGAATTTTTTCCACTTTTGGCTGAAATTGTTGAAAATGTCTATAAATGTAGAATAAAATTACAAAAATTGTTATATTTTATTTACTCAAATCTTCGCTCGGTGCCGACGTTCTTATTGCAGCTGTGAACTTGTAACCTGGAGGTCGGAGGTTCAAACGGGACTTCAGCGTAGATTTAGTAAAGAGAGTTTGAGTTGTTGTAATATCATGAAAGTCATATGATAAAAATAATTGTTAACACCCCGTATAAATATTTTTAACCCAAAAGTACTCTTCTCGCTCTCTCTCTCTCCTCTCTCTCTTTCCTTTAATACAAGATTTTTTTGTCTCAGTGCCACAAGTGCAAACATCTGCGGATGAAAAAAAAGAGAGCGAAAAAAAGAACGAATAAAAAAAAACAAAACATTTTTACGCTCGTTAGTGTCATAAAGAGAGAGGGAGAGAGAGAGATAGAGACAGAGAGAGATAGAGAGAAAAGGAGAGAGAGAGAGAAAATATAGATAGATAGAGAAAGAGATAGATAGATAAAGAGAATGAGAGATAAAAAAGAGAGAAAATTGTAGTGATTAAATGATTTTGATAGTAATTTATCTGTTTTATAATTGTTTTTCAATACTCTCCTAAGCTAACTGAGAGAGAGAGAGAGACAAGAGTCAAAATAATTATAAAATCATGGTTTTTATGGAAGAGAGAAAGAGAAAGGGGAGATGAGGACACAGTAAAAAAAGATGAGGAGGAGGGAGAGAGAAAAGAGAGGGATAGAAAAAAAGAGGACGAAGGAGAAACGAGATATTTCCAATGTTATTCATGTTTTTTTTTCCCAGCCTCCGTGGCGTAATGGTTGTGACTAAATGCCCGTAGTCCCCGAGTTCGAGTTCGATTTCCCCGGGTTTGGAGCCAGACTTTTCAAAAAAAAAAAAAAAAAATCTGTTCCCCAAACACGTGAGGCTGGTATTTCCGGCCCTAAAACCCCGGCTGGGTGAGGTTAATGTGGGGTAGCTGGTACGATTCCAGCAAATGGAGGGTAAAACCCCCCTCCTGACTACTTCAAATCAGGACGTACATTCAAATTAGAATCAACTGGTCACCCAAAACCTAGATCTAAATAGAGGTCGAGAGATAATTGGGCTTTTCCCTTTTGGAACTCCAAAACCCGTCTATAATATAAATGTATATTGTATACGGGGCCCAAAAAAAAAAAAA
>CM044963.1:29270013-29312276 GCA_024516035.1 Bactericera cockerelli | reverse complement strand
AATATTCTGTTAATTCATTTTAAATTAGTTCAAGAAATTTTTATTGATCGATTGCCGTGCAAGTTGTCAAGGGGTTAACGCGCTAGTCTGTAAGGATCCGTTGTTCGATCCCACCCAAAGCACGAATTTTTCCTCACTGAGTTTGTGAACCATATAATAATAAAGACTCTGAGGGTTAGGTGGTAGAAAATGCTTTGAACATGAACCTCGCCTGGGGGTTACCTTCCACTAAATATATTATATTAATATTATTATTATTAGGTACAGGACTTTCTTGACCACATTTTGGGGTTAGTTTGCATTTTTCCTAAAGTTTAATATTTTTAGGGAAAAAGTCCAGTCATCATGATGGTTGATCACACAAAGAAATATGTCGTTCAGAACAAGCCTAGTTTGAAATAAAGTTGGCTGGAGACCATCACTCCCCCCTCCAGTTTGTAGCCAAGCTGGCTACAACAACAAAAAATATCTTCTTACTGCTACGTTTTTTGCTTTTGGTTCATTTTAAATAATTATATCTCTGTATCAAAATTTAAATTTTTGTTTACCCTAAATGCCCGGTACTTTTTTTTGTCTCTCCCTCTCCTTATCTATCTATCTCTCTCTCTCTTTTCTCCTCCTCTCTCCCTCTCTCCTTCTCTCTCTTTCTCTCTCTTTTTTACCTCCCCCTTTCCCCCCTTTTAAAAAATTATTATGATTGTTATTCTCTGTACACCAACAATCTCTAGCTTCCTCTCTACCCTCCATTTTTCTCTAAATCTCTCTCATTTTCCCCCTTTTTCTATATTACTCCCTTCATCTTTCTTGTCTTTCCTTTAAGCTCTCTCCGTCTCTTTTCAACATCCTTCTTTCTTTTTCTCATTATCTCCCTCTCCCTCTCTCCCTCTTTCTCTCTCTCTCTCTCTCTCTCTCTCTCTCTCTATCTTATCTTTCTCTTTCTCTTTCTCTTTCTCTTTCTCTTTCTCTTTCTCTTCTCTTTCTCTTTCTCTTTCTCTTTCTCTTTCTCTTTCTCTTTCTCTTTCTCTTTCTCTTTCTCTTTCTCTCTTTTTTTCTCTTTCTCTTTCTCCCTCTCTCTCTCTCTCTCTCTATGTTTGCTCTCTCCCTCTCCTCCTCCTCTCTCTCTCTATATCTGCTCTCTCCCTGTCCTCCTCTCTCTCTATCGCTCTCCTTCTCTCTATTTCTCTCTCTCTATCTCTCTCTCTATCTCCCCCTCTCTCTCTTTCTCCCTCTCTCCCCCTCTCCTTCTCTCTCTCTTTTAGTGGCAAGAAATCCCTTGATAATTGATTTTGCGGAGCCCCGATGCTTTCAGCAGGAAAATTTATGGACCAAGTCCCGGACTCCTGTGGAATGCCAGGGATGACCAGGAGGAATATAAAACATACAGGGTCTTATCTCCACGTATTGGGAATTTTAAACGGGATTAAAAGAATAATTTTACAATTTTTTTTATTTATTAATTTTACAGAGAAAAAAAACATGGGTAAAAGAATAAATTTACAAAAACGAACACTATAATTCCGATTTCTAATATTAGAAATTTCTCCCAAGTAATAACTGCTCGTTGACAACCGACCTCAGTAGCTTGATCTATAAAGTGGCGGTCTTGTACCATGAAGGTTGGTGGTTAAAGTCCCGGTTTGAACTTAGATTTAATAGAGCAAGTTTGACTAGTTTGTGATATCACGAAAGTGCTACTTAAAAAAATTCCAATTCCCAGTGAATGGAGGGTAACACGACCGTCCTGATCAGGACATTAAAACTAAATAGAAACGTTAGCGTTAGGAATGCCATCTAAGCCATAAAAAACGTGCACAATCCTACCAACCTCTACAATGAGGTTGAACAATGCTGACCCCAATAGCGATAAAAGCTAATATGAAAACATACATTTTTGTAATCTGTACCTATGTATGGTTTCTTTGTAAAATACCTATACAAATAAAACTACAACTAAAGTTGTGAATATGTTTAAAAAAAGCTATTAAATGAAGGAGATGTATTTAAATTATTTTTATATTATTATTCTTTTTATATTCCCGTCATTCCCGGCCCAACCTAGGCTTGGGCAGTAATGGTGGGTTTAATATGAAAGCTGGTTTGTGAATTTTCAGACAATAGAGGGGAAAAACCCCGTCAAAAATAAAATAAAAAAGGTTTAGCAGCAAACAAAAAAAATATCTCAGATCATCAGCCAACGATTTCGGAGCTGAAACTTTTTTCCACTTTCGACTGGAAATGCAAAATTTCTGAGTGACTTCTTTGGTACATTTTCTTTTCAATTTAGGAGAGAGAAGCGAGAATAATAGTACATGGTTGCTGCACATTACTTCAGCAGGATTCAAGCTGGAAATGAAAAGATCTGTATCTGTAGTAAGGGTTGGGTGGAAGAGATTTCCACAGGCAATAACCCCACCCATTAGTTGTGACATTAGTACATTTTTCTAATTTATTTATTTTATTTATCATTAATTTATTTTTTCTTAATTTTATACTGTAAATATTTATTGCACTTTGTCCTCCGAATAAAGATTTAAAAAAAAAAAAAAATAAGGAAGATTGAAATCCTAGTAAGTTATTTGATGGTGTTTTAAACAGTGTTTTTTATATTTAACTAACAAATTCTTTACTTTCTTGACATATTAGAAATGGGAACAGGACTAAAAACCACTGGTGACTCATAGGTAACAGTTAGCTAAAAATAAAATGTCAAATTCGGCATATGATATATTTATGTATATTATAAACTATACCTAATAAATTATGTACTTAGTGTTTTTTCTATGAGTTAAACGAATTTGTATTTTAAAAATATATGATATTAGGTATTTATTTTGAGACTCGATTTTTTTTTATTTATTATTTTTTATGTACCCGATAAATTATTTCTGTATACGAATTGTTAAAAAAAGTTGTCATTTTTGTAAAAATATCACAACCACACAAAGTTGCTTTACTCCCTTTCTAAGGAGTCTTGCGAAAAGAGGAAGCACATGACAGACAAGTGAACATTTAAATTCTTCCTCACATAAAAATTGAGTTTATTATACTTCTTGTAGTATGAATGAGAGAGGGAAAGAGGGAGAGAAATAGAGAGAGAAAGAGGGAGCTGCAGTGGAAGGGAGGGAGGAGAAATTGTGGTAAAACGATGGTGGAATCGCACCCCCGTTGTTTTTGAACATCAAAATGCTTTTCTTTTCTATATTATTATTTAACTTAATTTACACTCTATATTTCTCTTTCTCTTCCTCTTTATATCGTATTTTTCTCCTCCTCTTCCTAATTCTTCTCTTACTCCTCTTTCTCCTGCCTCTAGAAAAACAATATTTAAATTTGCATTCAACTGTCACGTAATCTGGGGCGAAGTTACTGCTTTGGGCATTCTCTGCCACTTAACCCCGATTTAGTGTGTCCACTTTTCTCCAGTGTGTCTCTTCATTTCAAGAACCCCTGCTAGTCTTATACCTTAACGAAAAACAAACATTAGCAATATTGACATTGATGAGCAGAGAGTGATCATTTGATACATTTTCTTTTATACTTCGACATAGTTGTTGTTCTGTTTCGTTTTCTCTAACAATTCCAGATGGGTGATATCAATACAATGTTGTCAATTTTAGAAACCTCTTCAGTTCACTTTGTCAGGATACAGTTGAAACAGAAACCTTAGAAGATGACTTTTTTTTAACGAATCAAGGGGTACAACCCATGTTTATTTATTTATATACAAAAATTACACTTCGTGTTTCAAAAAGAAGGACAAAGCTGTTTCCTAAAAAGAAGTGATATCATGAGTAATAAACGCCTGAATTGGCTCCTGTTTCATTGCCTATGCCAATCTCTTCCACCCAACCCAAATACAAAGGTCCAACAAGTGCCTTAGTATATAAGATAAAAGTGAGCTTTGGATCTTTGACTATCTATTATTTGATTATCTATTATTATGTCGGCAAAAATTGTGATAAATGAACCAATATGTGTAAATATTGAGATGAATATCCTCTGAGATCCTTTTGAGAATAGTTAGTTGGACATTGGACTTACCAGCAGGAGCTCAACCTCAAGAGGGACGAGTGACACTGATACCTAAACCAAAAAAACAAGGTCAACAAACAAAATATCGCCCCATCTGTCTGTTAAATACTTTTGGCAAACTTTACGAGACTCTTATAACCAGAAGACTATCAAAAGAACTTGACGATAGGAACATACTCTCCGCAAATCAGTTTGGCTTTAGGTCGGGAAGATCCACCATCGACGCTGTCAAAAAAGTTACAGATATTTGCAAGAAGGAAATGGAGAAAAAGAGATCAAGGACACGTAATCTCTGTCTCATGGTCACACTTGACATAAAAAACGCTTTCTCCAGCGCCTCTTGGAAACATATTGTTGATTCTCTGACGTCTTGTGGTATATCCCCTTACCTGATAAATATTTTCAAGTCATATCTACACGATCGAAAAATTTCTCATGGAGATGTAAGCTTCAAGATGAGCGCAGGCGTACCCCAAGGATCAATTGCCGCCCCGGTCCTGTGGAATATACTTTATGATGGAGTGTTAAGACTTGAAATCCAGGGAAATGTACATCTTGTAGCTTATGCCGATGATCTTGCAGTCGTAGTATTGGCCAGGAAAGAAGAAGAATTAGAACTGCTGACCAATAACGCTCTCAACAAGATACACAACTGGATGAGTGAAAAACAGTTGATTGTGGCTCCTGAAAAATCTGAAGCTGTCCTGCTGAGTGGTCGAAAAAAGTGCAGACCTCTGAATATTCAAATCAATGGAGAAAACATCAAAGTAGGAAAAGAATTAAAGTATCTCGGCGTTATACTCGACCATCGACTGAGCTTTTACTCACACATAAAATATGTCACAGAAAAGGCAAATAAAACAGCCACTGCCCTCGCGCACATCCTACCCAGAACAGGAGGAGCAGGGGAAAATAAAAGAAGGGTACTTCAGAGCGCTACCGACTCAGTAATGCTCTACGCCGCTCCAGTCTGGTCTTCAAGTCTTCGTTACAGTACCTACACAACACGATTACTGAGTCAACAAAGAAAATCCTTGCTACGGGTCTGCAGAGGGTACATCACAGTGTCGACTGAAGCCGCAGCAGTTCTGAGCCGCGTGATTCCAATAGATCTGATGGCTACAGAAAGAAGTCGAACCATTAGAAAAACAACAGAAGAAAAGGAAATCGAGCGAGTAAATACAATGCTGAAATGGCAAAATAGATGGACAAACACTGAAAAAGCTCAATGGACAAAAAAACTCATTCCACTGATAAAACCATGGTATGATAGAAAACACGGACAAATTACATATGAGATGACTCAAACTTTTTCTGGTCATGGATGTTTTCAAACTTACTTGTTCAGAATAGGAAAAATAAACAGTTCATCTTGTGTATACTGTGATGAGGAGACGGAAGATTCACCAGAACACACGCTATTTTACTGCAGTAGGTGGGGCAATCTGCGTACAGAGGTAACAAATCAGGTCTCTGCTGATCTTCGGGTAGACAACATGGTAAACATCATGCTGCAGAACCAAGACAGCTGGCAGACAATCAGCGACTTTATCCAGAAAGTTATGAATGAGAAGCGCAAACTAGAGAACCTAAGAAGAAACATAATCTAGTAACAGAAATCAAAGAACTTTTTTTTTTTTTTTTTTTTTTTTTTTTTTTGTATATATCTACTTACCATAACATAAACTTACATGGATAATAGTATTACTTTACACATGCTATTGTTCGTTATTTATTTTTTGAACATCAAGGATAAACAGACAGAAGGACAGGGAAGGTTTACTCTTTCCCCTTCCTCTGCCTGTAAATTGATACATAGTCAGTTAGTCAGTATAGGTAATTATTATTATGTCACTCTTCCTTTTCTCCATTCCCATACAGTGTTTCTAAAATCAGTAAGATGTAAATTCCATGTAATATAAATTTTGTTTAACAATATAATGTAACTAGGATCTAATGTAAATCTAATATATTTCTATAAGTATGTTTGTATTGGTATCATGTTCTGAGGACTAATAATAATAAGTTAGGCTGTGACAGAAAACTTTCTGTCACAAGGTAGACTATCTGGATGCAATATTATAGTTCCCAGATTTTTTACCTTGGTTCAACGAGGGGTTGTTTTTAGTGGGTTCGCCAAATCCCATTCTCCCGATCTCATAGTTGGTAAGGCCTTTCTCGATAGCTGGAACTTGGGGGTGTAGATACATATCACTATGTGTTTATACTCCGTGGTCCTTGTTCTTGGGTTCGGTTTTGTTCGCTATTTGCGTATCGGGTTCACTGTTTCCTTGGAAATTTTTTCCCCTCGTAAAAAATAAAAAAAAAAAAAAAAAAAAAAAAAAAAAAAAATAAAAAAAAAAAAAAAAAAAAAAAAAAAAGCAGGAGCTCAACCACTAACTCTTTCTGTCTCGAGGTTTGGTAGTTGTCTTACTAGAAGGACCTATATTTACAAATTACAAACACTTTGTTAAGTTTTTTACCTATCCACAGCTAGGCTAGGTTGCTTCGGTGACACTAGACCTCAGGTTCTAAAAAATATGGAAAAGATTCCCAAGTTATAAACTAAGGAAAAAAAATGTGCGTTTGTTTATTTCACCAAGATTATAGCGAAACTTAGGTGCGTGAAGATAGCACCCGACATTGAAGCTAGAATTTTGTACCACCTACCATAATAATGTACTAATTATGTACTGTTAGGAACAACAAACCCCGAATTTTGTACTCCAACCGTAACCCCAGGAGAGCGGTTGAAACATGTCGGGTGCTAACTTCACGCTAGCACCCAACATTGAAGCTAGAATTTTGTACCACCTACCATAATAATGTACTAATTATGTACTGTTAGGAACAACAAACCCCGAATTTTGTACTCCAACCGTAACCCCAGGAGAGAGGTTGGAACATGTCGGGTGCTAACTTCACGATTTTAACCGATGGAGCTAGAATATTGTACCGCATACCAAAATAATCTCTGAATTATGTACTCCCAGGAACAACAAGCCCCGAATTTTGTACTCCAACCGTAACGCCAGGAGAGAGGTTTTAACATCGAAAAACCCACCCCCCGCCTCGCCTATTGAAACGCAAATCACATACAGAACTACATGGAACCCCGCGCCTCACCTCTTCCATTGCAACGCAGCGATGGGAGCAGAAGTGTGGGGGGACTTCACGTTGTCGGTGCACGTATTAAACCATAGGTTCTCAAACAGTGGTACTCGGGACAATTTCAGGTGCACAAAATTGTACCTACTACCCTTTGTTACCATTTAGGTACATGTGCGAATTTGGCTTTTCTCAAATGATGTATTTGAAAAACAAGTATAAGAGTAAGTTAGATGTGTCCTCTGACATTCACCTTAAAATAAGTAACATTTAGCCTGATATTGATGCAATTGTTTCGGAGAAGAGTAGGTAATCTCACAGAATGTAGATAGGGTAGACCTTTCCATTTTTTTTCGTCGCAGATAACTCAGATGCAGCCGTTGCTGACGAAGATAAACAATCGTTTATTGATGTGACGTTTATAAGCTCACATTACTTTGGTAGGTATGTACCTACCTTATTTTTTAACGTCAGCTTCTTTGTGGAATTGTGTTAGGTATGATATTATGTAATAAGTAATAAGTTATCATATTTGTGCTATTCACTTTCGTGATGTCACAACCACTCAAACTCGCTTTACTCAATCTATGCTGAAACCAGGACTTGAACCACCGACCTCCAGGTTACAACTCCGCCGCCTTATCGGTAATAACATAATGTCATACTCTGTATACCTATTACTGTTTACTTTTATAATAAATCAATAATCGCTTCTGAAATTTTCAATTTTATATTTTCCTTTTTCCTAACAAAGGGAACACTGTGAACACAGATTTTCCAAACGTCGTGGGTTCGAATCCAAGTGAGGACATGACAAGATACCTTCTGTTTGGAATTCTTATTACATGATCGTGACTTGCTGCTTGGAAAGTGAGACTTTAATAGTCCTAATTCGGCAGTATAAACAAGCCGATAAGCCAGCGTCGATGGCATGTTGAATACACCGGTTCCCTTCAGAACACCGAAGTTAAGTGACATCCAGGGAGGTTAAGACTTGGATGTGTGACCATTCAAATTCTAATTCTCGTGACGCTGGCTTTTCCCGGCCCCACTCAGGCTGGGTGAGGTCAATGTGAGTAGCAGGTTTGTGAGTTTCCTGCGAATGGAGGGTAAAACCCCCGTCGTGATATGACCATGGCAGTTGAAAGCGACGTTAAACCCCACTTAAAAAAAAACAAGCCGATATTATTATTATTTATATAATTACATGCTATGATTTAGTAGTTATCAAGGTGGCAGAGTGAGTTGGCGCGCTAGGCATTGCACGCACGGTAACCTGGGTTCGATCCCCAGCGAGGTAGGATTTTTCTGCTCTGTACTTAGATGTTCGGGGTCCACTCATATATACCTCGTGAGGAAAAATGAGTAGCTCTTTTGATGTGAAACAGCGACCAGTGGCGGAATTATAGGCAAAAATTGTACAAGATATTGTATATTAAGGTGGTATAGTCCTATAATTCAGCGCTACCCATCAAGTTGTGACGTATAATATATTTCAGGAACATTAAACTCCAAATTGCCAGCGTGGCGTCGCTGGCGCGTTGAATGCACCAGTTCTCTCAGGATCACCGAGGTTAAGCAACGTTTAGCGAGGTAAACGTTGTTTAACGTTGCTTAACACATTAATCTCACCCAACCCAGGCTGGGTGAGGTTAATGTGGGTAGCAGGTTTGTGAGTTTCCTACGAATGGAGGGTAACACCCCCGTCGTGATATGACCATGCAATGCAGTTGTAGGGCAAGTTCAAAAAATACTTGGAACTTTGTACATGTTGGTCCGGCGTGAAGTTGGCACCCGATAGAGAGTGATAGAGAGACACAGAGAGAGAGAGAGAGAGAAAGAGAGAGAGAGAGAGAGAGAGAGAGAGAGAGAGAGGGAGAGAGAGAGAGAGAGAGAAAGAGGAAGAGAAAGAGAAAGAGAAAGACAGAGAGAGGAAGAGAGAGAGAGGAAGAGAGAAAGAGTGATAGAGAGAGAGAGAGAGAGAAGAGAGAGACAGAATAGAGGTGACAGAGAGAGGTGAGAGAGAGAGAGAGAAAGAGAAATAGAAAGAGAGAAGAGAGTGAGAGAGAGAAAGAGATATAGAAAGAGAGAGAGAGAAAGAGAGAGATAGAAAGAGAGAAGAGAGAGAGAGAAAGAGAGAAGAGAGAGAGAAAGAGAAATAGAGATAGAAAGAGAGAAGAGAGAGATAGAGAGAAAGAGAAATGGAAAGAGAGAAGAGCGAGAGAGAGAGAAAGAGGGATAGAAAGAGAGAAAGAGAGAAGAGAGAGAGAGAGAAAGAGGGATAGAAAGAGAGAAGAGAGAGAAAGAGAGAAGAGAGAGAAAGAGAGAAGAGAGAGAGAAAGAGAAATAGAGATAGAAAGAGAGAAGAGAGAGATAGAAAGAGAGAAGAGGGAGTCAGAGAAAGAGAGATAGAAAGATAGAAGAGAGAGAGAGAAAGAGAGATAGAAAGAGAGAAGAGAGAAAGAGAGAGAAAGAGAAATAGAATTTGAATTTTGAATTTGAATTATTTGCTTTATTGACAATAATTTATTAATACAATATTGTTACCTCTTAAGCTAATTCTAACTTATTTAGAGGTAAGCTCTCTCATACATAACTTAACTAAAAAATATTGTAATTATGACAGAACAAAAATCAGGGTAATAACATCTCTATATATAAATGTCAAAGACACTCACTGACCACTGACCACTGACTGATCATCGCTCTACAGCCCAAACCGTAAGTCCTAGGAAGCTGAAATTTGGTAGGTAGCTTTGTCTTATAGTCTAGATGTGCAATAAGACGGGATTTTTCGAAACTCCCACTACAACACCTGCCATTGGCGAAAAAGGATTTTTTGCTTTCACGGCCATGCCTCGGCCCGCAAAGCGGGCGACAGCCCGCTTGTAGGTAATATATCAACAATATCTGAATATTGTGCATATCTAAATAATAATGAATGTACATAGTGAAAAAAAATAATATTCCTATTTAAATATACTAAAATATTATAATACTTATCAATTACTTTGTAGAATTGATTTTTTAGTAAGGTCTTTCCATTTTTTCTTGTCTTTCTTGTCCAAAAAGTCCTGGCAATAAGAGTTGAGGAGGGTGGGCATAATATACTCTAGTCTTCTTTCACCGTACAGTTTGGTATTTACTCGTGTTCTTTTGAACTTCTGTAGTCTCAGGGAATGTGGTTGTTCATTGAGTTGCCTGTATTTTTCATCATGGAAGTTGAGACTTATAAGTGTGAATTTTGAAAGTTGGTCAGGCGTCATAATAGAGAGGTCTTGTCTCTCTTTGAAAAGATATTTTTTTATTCTTCGTTGAATCTTGATGAGGGGCTCGAGAACATACTGGGGTGAAAACGTATACAGTGGAGATCCATACCTGAGTAAAGAATCAACGAGTGAAAAGTAAATAGTTATTTTTGTTGTAAGTGGTAACTGGTCAGCATTTACTTTTTCAGCTTGTAGTTGATTATTCTCATTTTTTTACACAGGTTGTAAACATGTGGCTTCATTTTGAATTCTTCGTCAATTATTACTCCTAGGTATCTCGCTGATGTGCTGTACTCGATCTTATGACAACTACTGAATTCTTCGTCAATTATTACTCCTAGGTATCTCGCTGATGTGCTGTACTCGATCTTATGACAACTACAGGATGACTCATAAGTCCGGCGCACAGTTTTCTTTTCATTTATAAATATATGATTTTTGTAAAAGTATTTTTGTAGCTCGATGAAATCTTTTTGAGCGATATCTACAGCATCTGCCACATTCTGGTGAACTGAAACTATGCACGAGTCATCGGCGAACATTTTGAGAATACCTGTTCTTTGCACATATTGTTCGTCATAGGTATAAATATTAAACCAGGTCGGGCTATTAATCCCACCCTGGACCAAGCCCTGACTTACGTTCTCCGGATCACTCTTCGCGTCTCCAATGCGCGTGACCTGCTTCCTATTGTGGAAAAAGTTGTTGAGAAGGAGGGGGTGGGTGATGCCGATCTGTCTGAACTTTTCGATCAACAGGGCAATCAAGAACTATCTTGATTAGAGATAGAAATAGAAAAGAGAGGGATAGAGAGAAAGAGAGATAGAAAGATAGAAGAGAGAGAGAGAAAGAAAGAGAGAAGAGAGAGAGAGAAAGAAAGAGAAATAGAGATAGAAAGAGAGAAGAGAGGGATAGAGAGAAAGAGAGAAGAGAGAGAGAGAAATAGAAACAGATAGAAAGAGAGAGATAGAGAGAAAGAGAGAAGAGAGAGAGAGAGATAGGCAGATTCACTCAGATTCTGCAGTTTTTTTTTAAGTTTTTTAATGTTAACTTTTAGCGTTAATAAATTGCAGAATAATGGGAAATGTCATGTCCAATCCTCAGTTTGATTTCTGTGCTTGAGACTCCTTTCCGGGCAAATGATTTCCAGTTTATAAGAACTTGCCATTCATTTGATATCAGTTCCTTTTTAGACAATTGTTTTAAGGTAATTGTTTTTGAAGGATTCTAATTTTCTTGGTGTTTTTTGCACACGAAGTGTATATTTAGGGGATACAATATACAACACTGACTAGACAATGACTTAACTCAAACTGCCCAACAAACAAAGACACGAATACAAATTAAATGTATCTTCCTGTGGTTAAATTAGCATAAAGATAACAACATGATCACAGAAAACACACAGGATGATAACAAAAAAAAAGTCAAAAACAGGGAGGCGGATAAGTCAAAAACAGGAACCGCTCCCCCAAATAAAGCTAGATAAACCTTATCTAGCAACCGTAAAGTTGCAATTATTATTATTTGCTACAGAGGACTTTACCACTTTAATATACAATATCTTGTACGATTTTTTTGCCTATAATTACGCCTCCAGTCGCTGTTTCACATCAAAAGAGCTACACATTTTTCCTCACGAGGTAATATATATGAGTGGACCCCGAACATCTAAGTACAGAGCAGAAAAAATCCTACCTCGCTGGGGATCGAACCCAGGTCACCGTGCGTATTGGCCTAGAGCGCTAACTCACTCTGCCACCTTGACTACTACTTAATCATAGCATGTAATTATATAAATAATAATAATATCGGCTTGTTTATACTGCCGAATTAGAACTATTAAAGTCTCATTTTCCCAGCAGCAAGCCAAGATCATGTGATAAGAATTCCAAACAGAAGGTATTTGTCATGTCCTCACTTGGATTCGAACCCACGACGTTTGGAAAATCTGAGTTCACAGTGTTCCGTTTGTTAGGAAAAAGGAAAATATAAATTGAAAATTTCAGAAGCGATTTATGATTTATTATAAAAGTAAACAGTAATAGGTATACAGAGTATGATATTATGTTATTACCGATAAGGCGGCGGACTTGTAACCCGGAGGTTGGTGGTTCAAGTCCCGGTTTCAGCATAGATTGAGTAAAGCGAGTTTGAGTAGTTGTGACATCACGAAAGTGAATAGCACAAATATGATAACTTATTACATAATATTGTACTTAACACAGTTCCACAAAGAAGCTGAAGGTAAAAAATAAGGTAGGTACATACCTACCAAAGAAATGTGACCGTAATATAAACGTCACATCAATAAACGATTGTTTATCTTCGTCAGCAACGCCTGCATCTGAATTATCTGCGACGAAAAAAAATGGAAAGGTCTACCTATCTAAATTCTGTGAGATTACATTTATTATATACCTACTCTTCTCAGAAACAATTGCATCAATATCAGGCTGAATGTTACTTTATTAGCTATCATACTTGTGTTAATCACTTTCGTGATGTCATAACTACTCAAACTCGCTTTACTAAATCTACGCTGAAACCGGGACTTGAACCACCGACCTCCAGGTAACAAGTCCGCCGCCCTATCGATTAAACTACTGAGGTCGGTCTAATCAGGTTGAATGTTACTCATTTTAACGCGAATGTCAGAGGACACTTCTAACTTACTCCTATATTTGTGTTTTACAAATACAACATGAAAAGCCAGATTCGCACATATAATTATGTGGTAACAAAGGGTAGTAGGGCTTTTATTATTTTTTTGTGGAGACTTGATATTGATTTTCTTCAAAAAATCAACTTAACTACTAGTGTTAAACATATATTATCTTTCACGGTCTTTGTGTACGGTCAAAATTTTATCATATTTTGTGTACAACTGAAAATGGCTTCCCGTACCATCTGAAACTGCCCCGAGTACCACCGTTTGAGAACCTATGGTTTAATTCATGAGAACAACGTGGAGTCCCCCCGCACCTCTGCTCCCATCGCTTCGTTGCAATGAGAGAGGCACGGGGTTCCATACAGTTCTGCATCTGATTTGCGTTTCAATAGGCGATGCGGGGGGTGGGTTTTTCGATGTTAAAACCTCTCTCCTGGAGTTACGGTTGGAGTACAAAATTCGGGGTTTGTTGTTCCTGGGAGTACATAATTCAAAGATTATTTTGGTATGCGGTACAATTTTCTAGCTCCATCGGTTAAAATCGTGAAGTTAGCACCCGACATGTTCCAACCTCTCTCCTGGGGTTACGGTTGGAGTACAAAATTCGGGGTTTGTTGTTCCTAACAGTACATAATTAGTACATTATTATGGTAGGTGGTACAAAATTCTAGCTTCAATGTCGGGTGCTAGCGTGAAGTTAGCACCCGACATGTTTCAACCGCTCTCCTGGGGTTACGGTTGGAGTACAAAATTCGGGGTTTGTCGTTCCTAACAGTACATAATTAGTACATTAATATGGTAGGTGGTACAAAATTCTAGCTTCAATGTCGGGTGCTATCTTCACGGACCTGCGAAACTTCCCTCTTGAACTCGAATCACTCAAAAATCTTTCCATTCCATTGAAGACGCCAGAGTAAACAGTCCACACATGACAAGTTGGAAGACATTTGTCTCCGGACAGCCACAAGTGATGACCCCCATGACGAGAGGAGACACTGGCCATATACTATTAGCACGGACACAATAGGACTCTCAAATTGAACAAGCAAGGAGGTAGAGAAGAAAGGAAGGGAGGTGATGTAGAATGATAATGAAGCACTTTTCGCAGTTCCCTCGCCCTCTTTTTCTTTCTCACACATTACCTATTTGTTGAACCTGTTATCTTTTTCTCTTACTTATTTAGGCTCTTGTTTATGGGGTTTTTTTCTCTCTCTTCCTCTCTGCCTCTCTATATTTCATCCTTCCTCTCTCTCTCTTTATCTATATCTATCTCTCTCCTTCTTTCTATTTATATTGTGTTATACATTCTTTTTCTTAGATTATTCTCACATTTACTTGAGCAACATGGAAAGTTTTTTTCTTTTTCACTTTCTACTCGTCATTCGTTATTTATCAGTTAAACATTCTCTCTTTTGGATATTCTTTTCCGTTCTCTACGGCCAGGGATTCCTCGGAGTGCAACATTTGTCTCGCAATGTTTCGAAGCCTTTCACAACATTTCATGGTCCGATCTTTCTTTGATATGCGAGTGGTTGACGCGCTAGTCTGGTAATCCAGGTAGCGTAGGGAGCCGATGGTTAGAATGGGAGGCGCCTCATTGAGTCCCGTCTGGATTTGTCCCTTTTTGTCGATGCTTCATTGAGTCCCAAGGTTTGGAACGGTTGAAGATATCGTACCACTCATTGAGTCCCGTACATAATTAATACCTATTGACATTTTCATGTCTTTGCTCTGGCACATAACCAAAATTATGTAACGAACTTATGTAACGATATTGTGTAACGATATTATGTAACGATATTATGTAACGAAATATCGAATTGTAAAGGGAGAGAAGTCTTCTAATATCGGATATCGATATTATGGTTTCGATATTATCGATATACGTAATATCGATATTTTCGTTTCGATATTGCAACCCTAAGAGAAGAGGGAAAGTGTGTGTCATGCGCACAATACGAAATTTGGTCAGTTGGGTTTTGGACCTTGAATAGTAAAGATGAAAATGTCGACATGGTTGCAGACTCGTATGCAAGCGTTCTTTTAAACAAAAATTTAACATCGCTTTCAACTGCATGATCATACCCGTAGTCACCGTGGCAGAGTGAGTTAGCGCGCTAGGCATTGTACGCATGGTGACCTGGGTTCGATTCCCAGCGGGGCAGGAATTTTTTTCCTTATACATAAACTTGTACATAGAAGATCTTGTTTTTATTTTTATTCATAAATGAAAATGAAATTATTGTCTATTGGAATTTGATGCGTAAGTAAATTTTTTGTTAGAGGAATTTTGTAGTTAGATAGGGTTAGGTAAAGTTAACAAGGTGAGATTGCACGATAGATTTCTGACTTCAGTTTGTCGGGTAGGATGGTTGGGTGAGGGGTTTAGGTTAGGTTGAAATTAGCGCAGGCGGTTAGGCCGGGTCGCGCAGTGACCCGGTCTAACCCTGCGCTAATTTCAACCTAACCTAAGCCCCTCACCCAAGCTATCCTAGCTGGCTAACGAAACACAACATTTAGACATAACTGTCCGCGTATTCATTTTTATAAAAATTAACTGTGTTCTTATTTACTTCTTCTTATATACTAACATCAGGTAAAGGGACTCAATGAGTCATATGGTCTGGTAGACCCAAAAATATTAGGGGACTCAATGAGGCATATGGTCTGAGGTACCTGCTGAAATTACGGGACTCAATGACATGAAAAAAAGGTCAACGGGACTCAATGAGTGTACGTTCGGTTAGAATCCCATCCAGCACATGTCGCAGGCAATAACCCCGCCTTTTAGTTAGGACAATATTATTATTATTATTTTCAAACTATTTTATCACTTATTGTATTCAAAGCTATTTCTACTTCTACTGTAAATATTGTATACCTACTTTGTCTTCATAATAAAGCTTCATATAATATAGTAATGCATAAATTTTTCCTCATTTATTTGAGTTAGTGACTAGTAAAAAATTAAAGTTATCAATCATATTTGTGTTCATCACTATCGTGATATCACAACTACTGAAACTCGCTTTACTAAATCTACGCTGAAACCGGGACTTGAACCACCGACCTCCGGGTTACAACTAACTCACCGACCTCAGCTACTGAGGTCGGTGATTTAGTGACTACATAATTAAGGCTCTGAGGATTGAGTGCTAAAAAATGCTTTGAGCATTAACCTCGCCAGGTTACCTTCCACTAGAGAGTGTTATTATTTGGAATCAAATGATCGCACTTAAAAATTGTTTTGGAACCATTCGCAATCAAAGATTAACTTATTCTTCAATACTTACTTTACTTTTCGTGTCCATCATTATGGTTGTGTCATGGTGGTGGCAGATTTGATGGGATATTCACCTCTCTGAATGCCCAGAAGAATGTGTCCTGTGTGTGGTGTATTGTATTTTTTATGCATAAAGATATAAATTCAGGTGTACTTCCAATATCCTTGTAAAGCATAATAATACAAACTATGATTGACATAGTTTGGGGGGCCCTTGTCAATGCTTAGTCTCCTTGTAAAAAAGAAATAATAGAGTATGTACATCACCTCTAGTTAATACAGCACATTTTTTTAATACAAAAGATGAGTGTTTCACAGCCTTCTTATTTCGTAGCTATGAAACAGGAGCTACTGTAGACGCTTGTGGTCTGTGTTGTAGCCTGCCCATCAGTATGCCTCCCCTCTGATGGGTGAGAAGTGGCAATACTTCCGTTTAGGTGTGTTGTAGCCTACCCATCCCGTAGTATGCCTGTATGCCTCCCTTCTGAATGGGCGAGAAGTGACACAATACTTCCCAATGAGGTGCTTGGTCAACACGAGCGCACCGAAAGGTATCCCTTACAAACAACTGTAACCAAATTATGAATACAGATTTTTGTCGGCACGGGGGTCCGAACCCGGGACCTTCCGCATGGCAAGCGAGTGCTTAACCACTGAGCTAATCGTGCGCTTTGGCAACTGTCGAGATCGACGAAGTTACACAACGATGATGACGTCGTACTTTATTTACTGGTACACCCTGTATATTTTACTCTCACCTCCTCCAAATTCTACCTCAGTCACCCTGTAGTTGCTACTTTTGATACATTTCCCATTCTCTGTGATTAATAACCGTCTTCCCACACTGTCCACACTTCCACAGGTTTGTCTACTACGTTTTTTTACGTTGTTTATGATTGTAGGGATATTCTTTCGTTCAAGGGGTTGGTAATTGAAGAAATACTATCAAAAACGTGGCGGCTGTAGGTTATTAAAATATATGGAATAAATGCACACTCTATATTTCTCTTTCTCCTTCATTTTCTATTTCTCTCTTTCTCTTTTCCTTTCTCTTTTCTCTTTCATTTTCTGTTTTAATTTTTTTTTTTATCTTTCTCTGTCTCTTTCTCTTTTCATTTCTCCTCTTTCTTTTTCTTCCCAATCCCAAAAAGTTAAGTTTAGCCTAGGAGGTAATCACATTTTATATTTTTTTTAAATTCAATTCTTTCTCTTTCCATTTTCTTTCTCTTTATTATCTTATTTTCTTTTTCTCTTCTTTGTATCTTCTCATGTTTTGTTGTTGTTAAATAGTTGTGAAGTCAATCTGATGTGTTTTTATTTGACTTTATGAAGTCAAATAACTTCGTGTATTTCTTGTGCCATGTCAGGATATAAAGCACATAAGTAAATGTAACAATATATATTATTATTATATTTATCTTCGAATATAAAATCGTTTTTTATAACAGTTTATATTATTATGTATATAAAATATTTAGAAAAATAAATAAATAAATAACGAACAAGAACATAATAGTAATGTCCTGACTAAAGGCGGTGTTATTGTCTGCAAAAATCTCTTCCACCCAACTCTTATAAGACACTGACGGTTAGATGATAAAAAATGTTTTGACCATTAACCTCTCCTGGTGGTAATCTTCTACAAAAGAGTGTTATTATTATTATTATTAACATACGAGTTTTCGAGTAGGGATGACGGATTTTGAAAATCTTAAAAAATAACACGTGCCAGAAGGAATATCCTTAAAAAAAAAACCCACTTTCTCTCTCTCCTTCTTCATTCTCACACTTCTTTATGCCTTTTCCATTCTCCTTCTCCTCCATCTCATCGTGTCTCATCCATTTTCTTCTCTTCCTCAGAGAGTGACCATCACACATCATCCGGCTGTTTAGAGTGCACATCCATTGTCACCTCCACACAGTCTTGAGAAAATGTTTCGGAGGAGAGAAATAGCATGAGGTGTTCTTTGTTCTGACTGAGGGAGGGGGAAGAAGAGGAGGGGGAGAAAAAGGAGGTGAAAGAGGGGGAGGAGGAGAAGGCAGGTGGGGGGGGGTGGGAAATCTAGAAAAAGGACCGATAGGGGGCCGTTTGGTTTATTGGGTTTTCAAACCCATCGAGTGGGGTGTTGAATGAAAGGTTATGTTGTCCTTTAGCTTATTTCCAAAATAACTCTACACTCTCTTATGATCTCCCTTCTAACTGTCACACGTAACGAACTCTGATTGGTTGATTTAAACGTTCAAGCTTTCAATACTTTGTGTGACGGTTGAAACGGAGATTCGGGGATTTTGAGAGTGGAGAGTGATTCTGGAACAGGTTATTATCTGTATGAGTGTATGATACATATTTAAATTCGATTAGACGAATATGAGCATCTGAGATTCTGAGTGTGGTCTAGAGGAGGTGTGTACTAGAAATACAACTCGTAGTTTTCTATAAAATAATGTTGTATTTCTCCTAAATATTATTTTGATTTCCTTGCGTCTGTTTAACGTGTCGTCTGTCTGTTACCGTCCCTATTAGCGTAAATTTAACTGAGTTTTCCTTGTCAGGTTGTATATTTTAAAAAAATATTGAAAAACGTAAAAAAAATACATCTCTCTTTTACTAATATTTCACTTTGTTTCTCTTCTTTCTTGTCTCATTTTGCTCTTTCTTTCTCTTTCTCTCTCTTTTTCTCTCTTTTTCTCTCGCTCTTTCTCTTATTCTCTCTCTCTCCCTGTCACTCCCTGTCTCTCTCTCTGTCCATATCAGAAATTTTTTTCTCTGTCTTATATTATTAGGTCTTTCCCTCTTTGAATAATATATGTATTGTTCTATTTTTTTTTCTTTTTTGTCAATAAGTATTTTAATCTCTTTGACTTTCCCTTTATCTCTCTCTCTGTCTCTATATTTTCTCTCTCTCTCTATCTCTATCTTTTTCTTTGCCTCTTTCTCTCTCTCTCTCTCTCTCTTTCTCTTTCTCTTTCTCTCTCTCTTTCTCTCTCTCTCTTTTTTATCTCTCTCTCTCTTTAGCTCTTTTTCTATATCATCACTCCTCCACTCTTTCTTCTCAAGAATTCATCCCACATGGTACGGATTTCTTCGTTCAAATTAATATGACCTGGAAAATTGAATTAAGTGGAGTATATTTTCTTGAAATATAAATACCTTGAAAGCGACATACAGAAATAAGAGAGAGAGAGAGAAAAAGAAAATAGAATGAGAGAGAGTGAGAGATAGAGTGACAGAGAAAGAGAGAGAGATAGAGTGACGAGAGAGAGAGAGAGAGAGAGAGAGAGAGAGAGAAAGAAAAAGAGCTAGGGTTAGGGGGACATTGAAAAAGAACGAAAGGGAAATAAAAGAGAATGAGAAGAGAAATTGATGTGTGTGAGATAGACAGAGAGAGAGAGAGAGAGAGTGAGGAAGAAAGAATGAGAGGGTAAATAGAGTGAGAGAGAGTTATTTTGCGATAGAGGAAGAAAGAGAAAATAATAAAAAAGAGAAAGAAAAGGGGCCAGAGAGAGAGAGAGAGAGGAAAAAAATGAGAGAGAGAGAGAGAGAGAGAGGAGAGGAGAGAGAGAGAGGAGAGAGAGAGAAGAAATGAGAAGAGACTTGAAGAAGTACAAAAGGGAAAAGAGGCAATTAGTATCTTCCTAGCATTTACATGCTAGGACTTGATTTTTTTGTTCCTTTTCTTCTTGAGGTGTTGCCGTTACCTAGCTCCTTAGCACCGGCCATGCCTCGCCCCTGGTGTCTAGTATCATCACAAGTTTTGAATTTTATTCCTTAAAAATAAAATCACACAAAATAATAGCAATAACTATCTATCACAAAACAAGGTGCCTGGTTCTCAAGGTACCTTAGTGTGATAGTATAAGTGCATACTCATCATTAAAGCCCGGATTTTTGCATATTGCATATTTGCACATGCAATTGCAAATTTTGGCGGTTTTTTTGGAGTTTGCATATTTGAGCAAAATCCTGCATACCTATTTCAACAATATTGGCCAAAATTTGCATATTTTGGGGTTTATTAGGGGGAAAAATCGGTAAGTAGGTCCATTAAAAAGTCCATTAAAATCTTAGGACGTAAATCTTAAAATCACATTTTGTGAGTACATTTACCTTCCTTGATTGTGAAGTCATGTGGATACCTACTGAGTACTGACAAGCAGCTAGCCTGCTAGCCTACTGAAACAAGATCAAACGTGTCGTAACGCATCTGCAATACTCTCATCTGCACTCCACGTATCAGCAGGGTAGGTCTGTTCTCTTTCCTCTCTATTAGTTTTCGACTGTTTTCTACTTGCAGTGAATTTATTGTGTTTGTAAACGATTAACTTTTCTACTGATTTTTACTCGAGAAATGTGTATGCAATATGCATAACGGAAACTCTAGTTAAAGGAGTAGATTATTTTGAATTTAAAATATAATTTGCATTTTTTGACTTAGGTAGATTCTAACTTTACAATGCCAGTTGACAAAAGTCAAATTAAGTCCTGTCTCAGTGAGTTTACGGGTTTACATTTTTGCATATATTGGGCTTTTCGCTTGCATATGCAATTGCATATTTTAGCCTTTTTTTGCTGCATAAAATCCGGGCTCTACTCATCATTATTTTAATTGTTTAATTTTAGGTACCTATATATTTATTATGTTATTGTTATTCAAAATATTATTGAAAAATTATTGTTAAAAAAATATTGTTAAAAAAGATCCTGTTATAAAAAATAACTTTGTATTAAAGTCAATAATTATTATCTCCCTTGCCTTCATCCCATATGGTTAGACCTCATGTTTGAGGTTGGCAGGGTGCAGCACGTTTTTATTATGGCTGGATCTATTTGGTTTTAACGTCCTGATCAGGACGAGGGTTTTACCCTCCATTCGCTGGGAATCCTACCAGCTACCACATTAACCTCAATCAACCTGGGTAGGGCCGGAAAAGCCAGTCATTAAAGTCAAGATTTTTTTTTTTTTTAATTTTCCGAGGCCAGTAAATTTTTATTGAACTATAACACAAACATTTCATTCAGTGAATTTGTGAAGGGGAATTCCCCCTCTGAATGGCCAGACTCAAACGTTGGATATGATGCTGCTCTCAAGAATAAACAATAAAATTAAAAAAGTCATTTCCCTAACTTATAATATTTACTGTGATATGCAATGAGCATTTTTACCCTGTTTTCAAGTGAAAAACATTTTCACAAAAACAAAAGTTTAATGGACTTTACGTGATCTTGAAACGGTGGGTACCACATTGTAATTTTCATATACAGGGTGTTACAAACGATTAGGGAAATTTGCTTGACATACTTCTTTTTTTTTGTGGTTTTTTAGGCGCCTCGAGTGAATTTTTCCACTTTTGGCTGAAATTGTTGAAAATGTCTATAAATGTAGAATAAAATTACAAAAATTGTTATATTTTATTTACTCAAATCTTCGCTCGGTGCCGACGTTCTTATTGCAGCTGTGAACTTGTAACCTGGAGGTCGGAGGTTCAAACGGGACTTCAGCGTAGATTTAGTAAAGAGAGTTTGAGTTGTTGTAATATCATGAAAGTCATATGATAAAAATAATTGTTACACCCCGTATAAATATTTTTAACAATAGTACTCTTCTCGCTCTCTCTCTCTCTCTCTCTCTCTCTTTAATACAAGATTTTTTTGTCTCAGTGCCACAAGTGCAAACATCTGCGGATGAAAAAAATGAGAGCGAAAAAAAGAACGAATAAAAAAAAACAAAACATTTGACGCTCGTTAGTGTCATAAAGAGAGAGGGAGAGAGAGAGATAGAGACAGAGAGAGATAGAGAGAGAGAGAGAGAGAGAGAAAATATAGATAGATAGAGAAAGAGATAGATAGATAAAGAGAATGAGAGATAAAAAAGAGAGAAAATTGTAGTGATTAAATGATTTTTGATAGTAATTTATCTGTTTCATAATTGTTTTTCAATACTCTCCTAAGCTAACTGAGAGAGAGAGAGAGACAAGAGTCAAGTAATTATAAAATCATGGTTTTTATGGAAGAGAGAAAGAGAAAGGGGAGATGAGGACACAGTAAAAAAAGATGAAGGAGGAGGGAGAGAGAAAAGAGAGGGATAGAAAAAAAGAGGACGAAGGAGAAACGAGATATTTCCAATGTTATTCATGTTTTTTTTTCTCCCAGCCTCCGTGGCGTAATGGTTGTGACTACTGCCCGTAGTCCAGAGTTCCCGAGTTCGATTCCCGGTTGGAGCAGACTTTTCAAAAAAAAAAAAAAAAAATCTGTTCCCTCCAAACACGTGAGGCTGGTATTTCCGGCCCTACCCAGGCTGGGTGAGGTTAATGTGGGTAGCTGGTACGATTCCCAGCAAATGGAGGGTAAAACCCCCGTCCTGACTACTTCAAATCAGGACGTACATCAGAATTAGAATCAACTGGTCACAATACCTAGATCTAAATAGAGGTCGATGAGATAATTTGGTGCTTCTCTTGTGGAACTCCAACCAGTCTATAATAATAAATGTATATTGTATACGGCCGAAAAAAAACAATACTTTCTTTAAAAATAAAAAAAAATAAAATAAAAAGATTTAAAAAAATAGTTTCTTTACCATATATATAGGGAATAAAGATAGAATAACACACCGTCAAAGAATACTTAGAAATTAATCGGAAGTAATGATTATTGAATAGGGTGGTGTGGATATTTATTGTTCAGGCTTTGTTTATAGGCTTTGTTTATATTTATTTCTAACTTGTTACCATGTTCATTGTATATAAAAGATGTAAATAAAGCTTGATCCAAATGTTTATAAAAAAAAAAAAAAAATTCTAACTAGTCAAGATTCGAACCCAGGTCTCCTGGCGTCCACGCCACGTCCAGTGCTCCACACCACTCGTCCACCATGGTTTCTTTCAATTGAACTATTTAAAATTCTTGAGAGATAGACCACTTCCCTATTCCTTCTCCTCGATTTTATTATTATTATTACTCCCGCCTTCTCGGAAAAGTTTATAAGTTTTCTGATAAATTTTCTGCTCAAATATTGACCAGAAAACCCAAACTTCACTTAAGTTTGTCTTTCGGACCTTGCAGGAGTTTCCGTCTTCTGCTTTTTATTAAACGCTTTCCTTCTTATGAATAGTCTACACTCAAACCTGGATATAGGAAAAATCTGGATATAAGAGGAACCTGGATATAAGAGAATCCTGGATATGATAGAAACCTTGTATGAGAAAAATCTAGATATAGGAAAATTTTGGATATAAGTGAAACCTGTGTATAAGAAAAAATTGAGTATAAGAGAAACCTGGATATATGAAAAATATAGTTATAAGAGAAACATAGATATAAGGCAAATCTGGACATGAGAAAAATCTGGATATAAGAAAATTATGGATCAAAGAGAAACAGGATATTGAGTCAATTTCCCAAAGGTATCTCTTTATGTATGTCAGTATATGTATGATTTTATTTATGGTGAAGCACAAATTGGTTTTATTGCTTGGATTGAGTCTACTTGTGCTATATTTTGTTCTCACAAATAGACGTAATCCAATTATAATCCAAAAAAAATCTGGTGTAAACATCACACGACTTTCCTTATCTCCCAAAAAGGAGTCGAATTCCGCCACTGGTGACTGAACGGTAACAGATAACTAAAAATCAATGCCAAATTCGTGATCAGCACTTCAAAATCATTTAATTTGATATGTCACAACCCCCATCTAGGATGAATAATAAAAAAGTTAGTCCAATCGGGTCCCCCTACAATACCGGTAAATTGGGGCCGATTTCCAAAAAGTTAAAGATATCAAAAAAATGATCGGAGTGAACCCCTATTATTTTTTTAATCTGAGAAAATGTTGTTCTCTAACTTTTTTTGTATCTTTAACCAATTCAAAGAAGCGGTGCTTGCGGCCAATATTTGCGGCCCTGCGGCTGCAGAATGCGGCCGATTTCAACCAAAAGTTTCATGGTTCGTCTAGTGTATAAAATTAATTACCATACCAAATTTCAAGTCTCTAGCTCTTACCGTTCTTGAGATATCCTGTTCACACACAGACACACACACAGACACACACACACACACACAGACAGACGCACGGACCAATGGCTGAAAACCACTTTTTTGGTATCCTGAGGCTATGATTCGTCCAGAAATGTGAAAAGCTGGGTAGGTCAAATTTTCGACGAATACAATACTTTCCTTATTATAGGATAAGGAAAGTAAAAAAGATACAACAAAAATTGAAATCAGGCATATCCCTCATTTTCTCTTTTTCAGACAAATCAAATAGGCGTAAATCGATAGTCACAGTTAAATAATCAAATTTGGCAACAGAAAAAGTTCGTATGGTCTTTCACGGGTACAGGGAAGTGATGATTTTCCTACTGTGAACAGAAAATTTATGCACAAGAAAACTCATTTTGGCTCTCCTGTAAAATTTCGAAAATGTTGTTTACGCCTCTTTGTGTTATCAGAGGCGAATTGTGGTTAGCGCAGCACTAAGAGCATCCTTAACTTTTTCGGATTATTCAATTTTATTAATTTCCTCTTACTCTGGTAATGCCGCCAGTGGTCGTTACTCATACAACTAACCAATCATTTTTTCTCACGAGGTATGAGTGGACCCCGAACATTCAAGTACAGGTTTTAAGTATGTTTTATATGACTAGATTTTCTTATTTATTTGTCTGTACACCTTATTTTTTCTCTCAAATCTTATATCATTGTTATTCTGCTTACCATTTCTTCATTGTTGCTTTCAATTTAAGTCTTCTTTCTTGTCTTCCTATGTTCCAGCCTCATACATATTACCCACTCAAAAAATGTTCATTTTCAATATCGCGGCGTACTTTGCATGATTTTTCAATATTAAATATTCCAACATTTCTTTTCCGTGCTACGCGTTCGTATCTATCTCTCTCTTATTCAATATCTTGCTTTATACAGGGTGTAACAGACTTGATGTAAAATCTCTTAAAGAGTAGTAGTACAGATCATTTCCCACCATAATGTTCTATAATACTTTTGATTTACCACCCCTATAAGATTATAAGATTTTACATCAAGTCTGTTACACTCGGTATACTTCCACTCCCCTTCTTTCTCTCTCCCTCTATTTATCCTCCTCTCTTCCCTTCTTTTTCTTGCCTCCTTCATTACTCTCCCCCCTCTCCTTATCTCTATTCCTCCCCCCGTTTCCTTCTCTCTCTTTCTCTCTTCAACTCTTCTCTCTTTCTCATTATTCTCTCTCTCTCTTTTTCTATCAATATTTTTATTCTCTCTATCCCCCCCCTTCTCCTTCTTTAACTCACTTTTTAACTTCTTTTATTCTCTCTCTCTCTCTTTATGTCCTTATATCGCTCTGTCTCTATCTATATTTATACTCTCTCTATCTCTCTTGTTCTCCTTCTTTAACTCACTTTTTGTTTCAATTTATTCTCTCTCTCTCTCTTTCTTTTACCCTGTCTTCCTTTCTCCTATATTTCTCCCACTGCCCTCTCTCTCTCTCTCTCTCTCTCTCTCTCTATGTAATTACATCTATGAGGGGTCTCTCACTTTCCTTCTCTCTTTCTCTTACCTCTATCATTATTCTCTTTATTATTATCATTCTCTCTCTGTTCCTCTTTATTCTTCTTTTTTCTCTGCCCCTCCCTCTCTCCCTCTCCTTCTCCTTTTTCTCTCTCGCTTCCTCTCTCTCACCCCCCCCTTTCTCTTTCCTTCTCCCTCTCTCTCTCTCTCATACACAAATTCTTGCTCCTCCACCTACATCTACTCATTCACAACTTCTTATTATTAATTTACATCTTCCTATTCATCTTTGTATTCTTCTCTTTCTACCGTTCCCTCATCTTCATCTTCATCGTTATCCTTTGTCTCATTATTTATTTATTACATTTCGGAAAGAAAGAAAAAAGAAAGAACAAGACAAAGATAAAGAGAGAAAAAAAAGAGAAAATTGCGCGTTTGATGTTCACCTGGAAAGAAAAAAGTCTGATATTACGTGTGTAAAGTATGGAGATTCTGTATTGAATGTAAATGCGGTATACAGGGAGTATGTCAGTAGTATTACCTATGCAGGAAAATCTGATATCACGTGTGGTACGAGTTATGTAATAGAAAAAAAGTCTGGTATCACGTGTGGTACGAGTTATGTAAGAGAAAAAAGTCTGATATTATGTGTGTGAAGTATGGAGATACTGCATTGAATGTAAATGCGGTGTACAGTGTATACAGGGTGTCCCAACAAACTTGGACACCTCAAATTACTCGGCCCCTGAAAGAGTTTTTGAAAAATAAAAAATCTTAGGGTACATGGTCTAATTATGCGGTTTCAGTCATGAAATTATGCGGTTTTTTTTATACAGGGTGGTTCAAAAGTCAGAAATTGAGGTGTCAACTTTCGATTTTTAAATGGATCGACCTGAATTTTATTTGATAATTTTACTTCTAAATAGTTCCTGAGTATTTTTTTAAACAAAAATTTTACATACAGGGTGGTTTTTTTTCGACCAATTTTTTTTCTAAATCTCGAATAACTCAAGTTTGTTTAATTTTTTCGATAACAAGAATAGAGAGTGTTTGTGTAATGAAAACACGCACTTTCAATTGGCATCAAATTTTTTTATACAGGGTGGTTCACAAGTGAAATAATGACTTGATTTTTTTTTAAATTGAGTTTTTTTAATTTTTTATTTCGGATTAATAATTCTAACCTAATTTTACACATTTTTTGTTAGTCATATCGAAAAACAAAACTAAAGTGTTGTACAGGGTGAGACATAATTTTTTTGTGACACTCTGTATATGGGCAGTCAAAGAGACGTAAAATTAAATATAAAAACTAAATGTGCAAGAAAAACTTTGATTTTTTATGATATCAAAAAGTTATGGTGTTTTAACTAATATTGTCACATGGACCACCCTGTAGATATTTTCTTAAACATCATATGGGTAGTCGAAATTGTCTAAAATTCAACGAAGAGTCCAAATATGAAAGAAAAAAATGAATTCAAAAAGCCATTTTCAATTTCGTGTCTACACCTACCTACTTTTTATTTCTAGTTTTAAAATCATACAGTGTGTACACCAAATTGAAAATGGCTTCAAAATTCGTATTTTTTACTTGTTTTTCCTCACGATTCGAAGTCTTCGTTGAATTTTATACAACCTAATTAGACCATAATTAGACCATGTACCCTAAGATTTTTTATTTTTCAAAAACTCTTTCAGGGGCCGAGTAATTTGAGGTGTCCAAGTTTGGTGGGACACCCTGTATGTGAGTTGTATATATTGTACAGGAAAGTCTGATATCACATGTGGTACGAGTTATGAAAAATAAAAAAGTCTGATATTAGGTATACTTGTGTAAAGTAATAAATACAGGGTGGCTGTAATTGTTGTTAAAAAGGAAAGTCTGATATCAGGTGGAGTAAATGTACGAGCAACTGTATTGTATTTTGTAAAGTACCTTCACTTCTGTGTTACAAAATGTAAGCACAAGAGCAATGACTGGTACTTATATACACACCAGACATAATTATATCTGTATTGAATTTAAGTGTCGTCTATCTTGTTCCTAAAGGATCAATAACAAAGCTAGTGTGCAAATATTAACACTGAAAAAAAGCTGAAAAAATCAACATCAGTAATTGTCTATTTAAATAATTAATGTTAGTTTTATTATTAATTCTTAGAATTTTATTTACAAATTTGTGTTTTAGAAACATCATCAGAATTAAATGGAAAAGTATAAATTACATATTAAAATAGAAATAATAAATGTTTGGTATTGCTCATATTGATACCAATTAATTTTAATTCGGACACATACAACAGACCTAGTATTGATTTTTTTCATCAAGTTTTGCTTTGATACATAAATGTATAGCCCCGCGAATGTTTTAATATTCATCGAAAAAAGCTAAAAAATTAATCTCTAAGAAAATGTGTTAATGAATCATGAATGTTAGATTTTTTACTAATTCTTATATTTTTTCTTAATATTTTGCTCTTATACACATGTGTACTTATAACCCCACAAATGTTCTAATACCCGCAAAAAAAGCTGAAATATTAACATCTCTGATAATCTGTAGATTAATCATGAATGTTAGATTTTTTATTAATTCATAGAATTTTTTTTCTTCAATTTTGTTGATTGGAAACATAATCGTTCCTAATCACATCAGTTTTCTAAGTTTCTGTTGAAATAACTGTTGGTCCTTACTGTTAGTCAAGTGGTAAACGCGCTACTCTGGTTATCCAGGTATCGTAGGGGTCCGTTGGTTCGAATCCCAGCCAGTGCATGAATTTTCCCTCATTAATTTGAGTTTGAAACCGCATAATAATAAGACTCTGACGGTCTGGTAGAAAATGCTTTGGGCATTAACCTCGCCTGGTGATTTATCTTCCACTAAAGAGTGTTATTATTATTATAATTATATGCTTAACATTCGTAAGATCCCGGATTCGAACCCCTGATTCTCTTTCGGTGCCCTCATGTCTACTCAGCACCTGAATGGAATGTACTGCAGTGGCGGCTCGTCGGGTGAAGACACTGAAGACATTTTCACCTAATTTTGAACAGTGAAAACACTACTCATAATCCCTTGAACATGGCACAATTGATCCAACTCAAAGAAAAAAAAAAAAAAAAAGAGTAAGCTTTGTGTAAAATAGATCAATGCTGCTTAACATTTCATGTTACTTTCCAAGGAGAACACCAAATGTGAAGACAATTCGCAATTGTCTTCAGTTGTCCTTGAATCAACCAATCAGAGTTGAGTATTTCCAAGTAGGTATCATGAAATATTAGGCAACAACTATATCTATGTAGTCTGCTAGTGAAGACCGTCTTCAGTTGTATTCATTTTACATTATCTACACGACTTCATACGAAATGTCACGAAGCCACATACCATGTGCGATGTCATGTGTTTTTGATATTACATTGTTGCCAGTAGCATTATGCCAGACCTAGGGAACCAGTCAATGATTTAGCCTCCCATATCTAGCACAATCTTGTAATATTAAAAAAAAAAAAAAAAAAAAAAATTAACGTAGGCGTTAGGAAAGCGGGATTTTGTTTCAGGAATTTTGGATATTATTTCTCATTTTTTGGGTTCTAGTTTTGTACATAGTTACTAAACGATAGCCGATACCAATAAATTTTAACTACTTATGTATCTTGTCAACTAAAGTCTTAAAAAGGACATCTCGATTGAAGTCAAATCTCGGAAATAATTATTTAATGTAGTTACCGAAATTGAGCCTAATAAGATAATCTCGTATCTAGTTGTTCCAAGAAGTTTTTAAATAGGGACAATGGTGGTCCTGTTTAAGATCCTGGCTATGGAACCACTTTAAAAAAAATCATGAAATTAGACGTGTTGAAATGAAATTCTCAAGAGAAAATTCTGTTCAGGCGGTGTAGTATTTAAAATAAATAAATACGTCTTACATGATTTGAGGCATTTCTTTAAATTTAAAATATAGCTCTTGAACTTTGTAGAAATTTAGCTATGAAATTAACTTGGCAACATTGTATCTCTTATCTTTAGAATGTAAACAAAACTTGTGCACTTTTTAAATTTTATTATATTATTTTCAAATCTTAAACGGTAATCAAGTGACTTTTAATTGGTGTAACTAGTTAATAAAGTTATTTCCCAGTATTTGATACAGGATAGAAACATTATTCCTACCTGATCTGACCTGTGCTTTTCATAATAAGTTGAATATGAAGTAGCTATGTACTTCTTTCAGTGTCAGAAATAACATTATAATTATGCAGGTTGCAGGTAGCTAAGCACACAGCTTCCAGTGAAGTACTTAAAATTATAAGGCAATATTTGTGTTTTTCATAATTAATAGTCATTTAAACATCAATGGTAACCCAAATTTAAGCTGATTTTATATTTGTAGTAAGTATGTTTTCTTAGATTTATTTTGTAATCTGGTGGTGGATTTTCTTCCAGTTCTGGATTGTAATTTTTAGTCTTCAACTAACTTTCTTTCCTTCCCAGTTCTAGCCCCTCTTTAAAATGTTGTACCTATACCTATCTACTGAGGTATAATCCTAATATTTTTATTTTAATTCTTTTTTACCAACTTTTAGTATATATTTTTTATTAAGATGAATAATTAATAACAATATTTCAAAGAAACAATGAGATTCCCACAAAATCATGGGGTTCAAACATTAAAAGTAACCCCATTCAGATTAAGAAGTAATGAGGATAAGAAAGATATTATGATTACTGGATGTCCAATTTCTCCAATTACTAGAACCACCACTAAAAAAGTAAAGCAAATGCCTGCCCCACAGCCATACAGTTCAAGCCTGAATGGCTGTGTACCAGCTCAAGTGTTGACAAATTGTTCTGCTGGCCTTGTTTATTTAATAAGTACCGAGTGTTCTCCAAAAAAAGTACCTATAAAAACTTATATGATGCAAAACTGGTATGAGAGAAAATCATGCTCTGCAGGGAAACAGCCATCACATACAATGGGCTGTGTTTATGAGACCATAAGAACTAAGATCTGATAAATTAATAATTTTATTTTTTCAATACTTCTGGGTATAATTTGTCTTCACCTAGTCTTGAAGTCAGGAGCCGCCACTGATATGAAGTAGCTATGTAGATGTACTTCTTTCAGTGTCAGAAATATGCAGGTTGCAGGTAGCTAAGCACACAGCTTCCAGTGAAGTACTTAAAATTATAAGGCAATATCTGTGTTTTTCATAAATAGTCATTTAAACATCAATGGTAACACAAATTCAAGCTGATTTTATATTTGTAGTAAGTATGTTTTCTTAGATTTATTTTGTAATCTGGTGGTGGATTTTCTTCCAGTTTTGGATCGTAATTTTTAGTCTTCAACTAACTTTCTTTCCTTCCCAGTTCTAACCCCTCTTTAAAATGTTGTACCTACCTATCTACTGAGGTATAATCCTAATATTTTTATTTTAATTCCTTTTTACCAACTTTTAGTTAATAATTTTTATTAAGATGAATAAATATTTTTTATTAAGATGAATAATAAATAACAACATTTCAAAGAAACAATGAGATTCCCACAAAATCATGGGGTTCAAACATTAAAAGTAACCCCATTCAGAATAAGAAGTAATGAGGATATGAAAGATATTATGATTACTGGATGTCCAATTTCTAACCACCACTAAAAAAGTAAAGCAAATGCCTGCCCCACAGCCATACAGTTCAAGCCTGAATGGCTTATGAAAAATGAATGGCTGTGTACCAGCTCAAGTGTTGACAAATTGTTCTGCTGGCCTTGTTTATTTATTAAGTACCAAGTGTTCTCCAAAAAAAGTACCTATAAAAACTTATATGATGCAAAACTGGTATGAGAGAAAATCATGCTTTGCAGGGAAACAGCCATAACTTACAATGGGCTGTGTTTATGAGACCATATTTAAGAACTAAGATCTGATAAATTAATAATTTTATTTTTTCAATACTTCTGGGTATAATTTGTCTTCACCTAGTCTTGAAGTCAGGAGCCGCCACTGATGTACTGTGTCACTTCTTGTCCCTTTAGCGCAGTCCCTTTAGCGCCACTTATCAGAGAAATTCCAGAGGTCGCGGGTTCGAAACCCAGCCGGAACAAGACAAGTTATGCTCCCATTTGGGATTTTTATCACATAATAATTCGTCTGCTGAAATAATGGGACTTAATAGTCCTAATCGGGCAGTAATAATAAGGCGATATTATTATTATAAGATCGATAGACTCCTCAAGTACTAATAATATGTCTTGGCCTTACTGCTGGAATAATGGGACCTAATAGTCCTAATCGGGCAGCATAAAATAATAGAGCGATATTATTACTTTATTATTATTACTATTCTTGTCCATCAAAATAAAGCAAGATACTGTGAAATAAACCAAAAGTGATGTATGTATGTATCTCTTATTTATTTGAGTAGGTAAATTTAGAGCAAATAAGCTCGAAACAGCTGTCCAGGTATGTTCTGATATTCATGTACATCTAGTACAACTTCTCACTTTTCTGTTTATACCGATTAAAATAGAGAGGTTAGATCGGGGTCCACTCATACCTCGTGAGAAAAATTGAGTAGCTGCTTTGATGTTAGCAGCGACCAGTGGCGGAATTATAGGCAAAAATAAGATATTGAAATATTAAAGATACGGAAAAGTCCTATAATTCTGCGCTACCCACTACAGTTGTGATATAATAACACAAAGAAAGACATTTATAAACTACAGATATGATTATAAAATGCTTCGAACATTTAACACTCGACTAAAGAGAAACATTATTTTTTTGTTGATAACAACTGAATTTTACCATCAATACAATGTAATAGATAATTTTTTTTTTTATAAGGTTTACAAAACAAGTTTATTGGTAATCTATTATACAATGTAGACCTTTGAAAACAGATAAAAATAATTAGATATATGTAGGTAATTATTTTTGTACGTTGGTATAGGTATTGGTAAAGGTAGGGCTATCGGCTACGAAAGGTCTTTGTCACTGCGACCTTAGATAGATCTTTTGTGACATACTAATGTTATTCTAAAAGAGATCTAAGCCTTTAATATAGCTTAAGATTCTTTTAGGACTGGTTTCATTAACTTCTTTAGGTGTTAAAATCAGCCTTGAGAAGTGTTTCAGTCGGGTGTGAGAGGCTGCTCCACATTCACGAAGAATGTGTTTTGCTGTCTCTGGGGCCTATCTTTGTTCGTTATTAAAGAGCATCATTAATTTTATACAAAATTTACAATTTTCAAATTAGTTTGGTAGTAGCGTACATTTCTAGTTTGAAGTCCTTCTTGCTGTTTCAATGAAACAGACACGTGTTTCACGCCTGTTCATCGAAATAACCGATTGGCAACAGTGAAACAGATGGAGAGCAGGAGAGTCAAAAGAGGTGGAGTGAGAGCGGTTCCATCGCCTTGCACTGAAACAGATGAGCGAATCAGTATCAATTAGAAACAGATCAAGAAAACCAATATATTTTTTTTTTTTAAACTTAAAAATAGTCATATAGGAAAATATAATTTAAATAAAATTTAAAATTGTATTGAAACCAAAAAAAAATAAAAATTAGGTCACAATGGATAAGAGAGGTCGGTGTGAGAATTGGGGCTTCTCTTGTGGGACCCCAAACAGTCTATAATAATAATAATACAAATTAATTTGGAAATGTACGGATATTTTGATAATGTCTATATAGATTTAAAATCCAGGACAATTTACCTGAACTTTTAAAAGAAACCCCCCCTTTGAAAAAAAAAAAAAAAAAATGGGAACTTAAAACCACATATGTAGCTAACAGTTTTAGTAATGGATATAAAATAAATTTGCATTGAATATTAATCATTACTTTCATCTTTATATCATCAAAACATGGCAAAATGGTGTAACACCATTTAAAATACTTCTCTACCCTCTTTTTTTATATAAATATTCACTCTCTCTCTCTTTCTCTCTCCAAATTTCTTCAATTCGCTGTTCAGTAAATAAATAAATAAATTATCTACTTAATTGTTCCGCTCTCCATTCTCATTAACCTCGGTTCCTCGATTAGGGCTGAATTTCCATTGCAAATAAAACTGACAAAACTGAAAAGAAAAAGAAAATTAGAAATCCTCCCTCCCTGTTAGCTTTCTCCCTCCCCCTCTCTGTTTGTCTCCCTCTCTCTACACTCTTCGTCTCTCTTTCCCTCCCCCCTCCCCCCTCTCAATTTCTCTTTCTTCTTCTCTCTATATCTCTTTCTCTTTCTCTTTCTCTCTTTCTTTGTCTTCTCTTCTCTCTTATCTTATCTCTCTATATCTCTTTCTTTCTATCTCTTTCTTTTTCTTTCTCTCTCTTTCTTTCTCTCTTTCTATCTCTTTTTCCAATATTATAAGTAGACACTTTATCTCTCTTTCTTTGTCTTTCTCTCTCTCTCTCTTTTTATTCTTATCTATCTATATCTCTTGCTTTCTATCTCTTTCTTTTTCTTTCTCTCTCTTTTTTTCTCTTACTTTATCTTACTTTCTCTCTTTCTATCTCTTTTTCCAATATTATAAGGAGACAGTTTAAAAATTGTAAAGGAATAATCTGGTTATAAAGAAAAACAACCAAAGAGCTAAGTTATATTTTATCAAGATATCATTTCAGTTTATTTATAATATGAAAAGTTATTGATCAACATAAGGAACTGTTTAGTGACAGTATATTTTCAAAGTACATACATATACGTATACATATAGTTCGGAAATACAAAGTCCGCTTTGTAAAATAAATAAATAAAAAAAGGTAGGTGTATAAATAAATGTATATAAAATCCTGCTGTTTTTTAATTTATCAAGCTTAAATTTATTTTAATACAAACGATTTTTTTATCCACCATTGAAATCAGTTTAATTTTGACCGCCCCCAAGTTTACATAAATCTACATAAAATCAAGTTCAAAGATCAAACGGTTCAAAAAAAAAAAAAAAAACATATAGAGTAGCAATTTGTGAACATAACTTCCTCGAATGCTTTTTGTCAACAAAAATATAATACTTCTGATCAAAAAAAAAAAAAATATATATATATATTATAATAAAAAAAAACACTCTCACTCATCATCGCTGTCGATGGCACGTAGAATGCACCCGTTCAAGGTCTGTCACTGAAGTTAACCAACGCCCACCGAGGTTAGGACATGGATGTGTGACCCCTCGAATTCGATCCGTCTTGATGCTAGCTGTTCTCGGCCCCACTCAGGCTGGGTGATAGTAATTTAAGTACTTGGTCAGCGAATTTTTGAGCAAATAGAGTGTACAAGCGGGCTGACGCCCGCTTTGCGGGCCGAGGCATGGCCGTGAAAGCAAAAAATCCTTTTTCGCCAATGGCAGGTGTTGTAGTGGGAATTTCGAAAAATCCCGTCTTATTGCACATCTAGACTATAAGACAAAGCTACCTACCAAATTTCAGCTTCCTAGGACTTACGGTTTGGGCTGTAGAGCGATGATCAGTCAGTGGTCAGTCAGTGGTCAGTGACTTTGACATTTATATATTAAGCCTCTTCGTAATGTGACCAATTGACCATGTATAAAAAAGAGACGTTAAAATATCTAGATTAAAAAAAAAAAAAATATTTTTAAAATTCGTGAAATTTATAGTACCTAATGACCATGACCATGAATGGCCAAATTGAGAAAGAGGATTAAATATTTAGGATTTGTTAATGCGAGCCACTATCAGTTAACAGCTGATATAAATGCACTGTGATTGGTTGAAATTCCCACTAGAGGGCGTTTTAAGGGCAAAACAGGATTACATTAATCTAATCCTGTTTCATAATTTGGACCTAAAATAATAATATTAACTCTCTTTAGTGGAAGGTAACCACCAGGTGAGGTTAATGCTCAAAGCATTTTCTACCATCTAACCTTCAGAGTCTTATGATTATGTGGTCACAAACTCAAATTAATGACGAAAAATTCATGCACGGGGTGGGATTCGAACCAACGGATCCCTACGCTACCTGGATTGCCAGACTAGCGCGTTAACAACTTGACTACTAGTTACTTATACTCCTAATTCTCTCATGGACACGCAACGCTTGGATTTCATGGTAAGAGTCCTAAGCCTAAAAGATACTAAGCTCGGAAGTAACTCAAGAAATCTCGGTATTGTTGAAAGGCAAAAAAAACTGATTAGTAAGCAAAGATAATGATCGCTTAGTGAATTTATTTTTGAGAGAAATTGAAAGAGATAGAGAAAGAGAAAAATAAATAAATGAACAATCGTGGATAGAGAGGAGAGGAGCGAATACGGCAGAGACAGACAGAGAGAGAGAGAGAGAGAGAGAGGAAAGGAGAGAGAGATAGGAAAGGAGAGAGAGAGAGAGAAGGAGAGAGAGAGAGAGTGGGAAAGAGGAAGAGAGAGAAGGAGAGAGGGAAAGAGGGGAGAGAGAAAAAGAGAAATAGAGAGAGAGAGAGAAGGAGAGAGAGAGGAAAGGAGAGAGTGAAAGAAGGAGAGAGAGAGAGAGAGAGAGAGAGAGAGAGAGAGAGGGAGAGAGGGAAGTAGAGTAGGGAAAAGTGAAAACACTAGAGAAGAAAAGGGGAAGAGGGAGAAAATGAAAAAAGCAAAAGTCGTTAGGCAAAAAAAACGTAGAAAAATATACAATACACCAGATGATATTTATTATCTTTACAGATGGAAGGACAGCATTTTGATTGTTTGTTGTTGTGTTTGCTATTTTTTTGACATGTACCTAATGGTTGATACTATGAACTTCAATCGACCTTAGTAGCTTGATCGATAAGGTGACAGACTGAAGGTCGGTAAACTGAATGTCGGTAGTTCGAGTGTAAAGATGTAGTGAACAAATTTGAGTAGTTGTGTCATCAGGAGAGCAGATAAGCTCGAAACAGCTGTCCAGGTATGTTCTGATATTCATGTACATCTAGTACAACTTCTCACTTTTCTGTTTATACTGATTAAAATAGAGAGGTTAGTTGATGGCATGGATATTCAGAACTATTACCTGCTGATGAGAGCAGATAAGCTCGAAACAGCTGTCCAGGTATGTTCTGATATTCATGTACATCTAGTACAACTTCTCACTTTTCTGTTTATACTGATATACTGATCACGAAAATAATTAACAAAAATATGATAATTTAAAAATATTCAAACCTTTTTCTTTGAACTTGAGGTTTCAATTTGTTTATATTAGCATTATTTTATTTCAGAAGAGAAGTACCTAATAAGTTCTCCACCGAGAGAACAAATAAGAGCTACAGAAATTGGAGACTTTTTTAAAAAATAATTTTAAATTATTCTTTCGCGAAGATAAGTAAAATAGTATTTCTTTGCTTTATTTGGGACTGGTTAAAATTTTCCCACTTAGAAAAATACTGAAAATAGCGGAAACCATTATCAATCTTATATAAAAATGTTTATCAATAATAATAAAAAAAGACATGAAAAAAAAAAGACAATACTATTTGCTGCAATCCACCACATACTGAAAAGTACATTGGATTGCAGTAACTATTAAATATTAAATGAAGGATATGTATGAATATTAAAATAAAATATAATAGAGTTAATTGAAAAAAAAAAAAAAAAAAAAAAAATCTCAAAAGAAAAATCATTCATGTGACCACGCAGATAAAACTTTCACAACAAGATGATGCATAGTTATTATTACTATTATTTTACACTTTATTAGAGATAAATGGGCATAATGTACGTCAATGTAAATAATTATTTAAAAAATGAAAAAAGTGTATACAATAAAATGAAAAAGGATAGAAAAATATAGAAAAACATATGTCCTAACTAAAGGGCGGGGTTATTGCCTATGGCAATATTTGTACAAAGATTATTTGTAAAGATTACAAATACAATGTTATTTGTACAAAGATATCAATATGTTATTTTTTTGTGAATCTGCCAGATTTTAGAACAGTTAGAACGCTAAAGAATTTATCCTTCTCCAGGACGTTACATTACATTACATTACATTATATCTGGGGGTCTTTTCTAAAAGAAATTCCTATGTGCTGCGTCCATTATTTAGAACTATTGCACCCCATTAAGCTCACTCATCACTTTCAAAAACGTCTGCTGCACTAAAAAGTTTAGCAGGTGTTATATAAGTTCACAGTGTTTGTTTCCAGCTTTTGTCCTGAGTATACAAGAGTTTGGATTTTTGTGAGTGACTTGATTAGGATGGGAGAGGGTGTTCCCTCACCACATTTATCGTACTCAATGGTGTCATTGTGTACTCCAATGTTGTTTCTTAGGAAATAGTGACCTGGTAGTAAACCAACTATTTCTCTGGTGTTTGTTTAACCCAGTCAACAAAGGTGTCTGAGTTATTTTATTTTATTATCATTATTTGATTTTAATTCCAACCAGTCTACAAACTTTCTGAGTTGTTGCTTATTCTTTGATGTTTGTTCAACCCAGTCTACAAAAGTTTCTGAGTTGTTGTTTTTTTATGTCATTCTCTGATATTGGTTCAACACAGCCTACAAACGTTTCTGAGTTGTTAATATCATTAATGATCATTTTTTTCTTTTATAATTTTCATATGCGTTGTCATAAGAAATTATAAAAGTGTTTGGTAAGATATACCGCTCACCCGGTCCTTAATAGAACTTAGCCATGTCATTTGCTTACATTCCAAGATGCGCAATGCAATGTTACCAGCCCCCGGGGACATGCACAAGCACGTGCACGTGGACCCGTCTATTAAGAGTTATCTAGGTGCACACAGTTCCGCATTACACCCCCTGTGTACCCTAGACCGAGGGCCAAAGGACGTTAAATTAAACTTAAATTAAATTAAACTTAAATTAAACAGAATCGTTGGTGCTAGGAAGGGCATCTAGCCGTCCAACCTCAACCATGAGGTTGGACAACGTCGACCCTGCTCAAGTGGGATAAGACTGAGTGAAAGAAGAAGAACGCTAAAGAATTTAAATGTGGATAGAAGAAACAAGCAATTAACATTATTGTCCATATATTATTCAGTAATATTAAGCATTAAATGGTTCTAGAAGATGATGAAGAAGATTTGAAAAACAAGTGGAGAACAAGACTTTCATAACACGGTAGAGTACAAAAATAAACTAAAAGATGATGAAGTCATTTTCTGATACTGTTTTATCAACAAGGGAAAAAGTAAATATTAAAAAGATCAGTAATTGATAGAAAGAAACATTTTTAAAAACACAATAGAAGCAATAACTGAAAACCTCAAAAGAAAAAGTATTAATAACGAAGCAGACAAAGACATGAACACAGCAGAGCAAGATCCTAGAACAATTATTCAACACAGACAAAGACATCAATTTATGAGTTAACAGTACAAGATGAAGGAACAATCATGAACAATAATACATAAAGACAAAGACATCAATTTATGAGTTAATAGTGCAAGAGATAGAACCATCATAGATATGAGAGGGAAAAATGGAAAGGTAAAAAATACAACAAACAAAGAACTCGCGATCACCATAATAGAAACATTATTAGAAACACACAATGGAAACAATATCAGAAGCTGGAGAACAATATTGAAGGGAACAATGCGGGAAAACTAAGCGAACAATTGCGTTCAATTTCCCTCGGAATCGTCCCTGGTGATTCGTCTGATGTATTTATTCCCGCGAGAATTCCCTCATTGTACAAAATACAACGCAATGACGAGAAAAATCAGTTTTTCCCTAGGTAAATTCATACAGGGTGTCACGAAATCCTTGAATTTCCTCATTGTACAAAATGCAATGTATTGAAAGGAATAATTAATTTTTCAGTAACGCAATGACGAGAAAAATCAGTTTTTTCCTAGGTAAATTCATGCAGGGTGTCACAAAATCCTTGAATTTCCTCATTGTACAAAATACAATGTATTGAAAGGAATAATTCATTTTTTCGGTAGAGATAAATAATTCAGGGTGGTATGAGAAAGCTCCATAGAATTTCTCCTATTTTATAGTTTTACTTGAGTAAAATGTATAGGGTCATATAAGAAAATCCTGCCAAATTTCATTCGTTTCTAAAAATTGCTCTAAATTCCAAAAGTGTTCACTCCTACATGGTATTATTTATATTGATGATTATTTTCACATTAGTTGAATCGCAAATATATACATGTTCTTTTTATAACTTATCCGCCTAGCGTTGCCATATGGCAATTCTGAGACATTTTTCGCTATCTCTTACCGTTTTGGCTAAACAACTCCGGACAAACAAACATAGGTAGGTGGGTAGATAGTCCTTTTTTCTGTTTTATATAACATTATAGTTCTCATTGTTCACAATATTTGCTACCTTCTAAATTTAAATAAGTTCTATCATTGGTTTTTTTTTCACATTCGTCCTCGCCCTTAATACTCTTCATAATATTCTAATAGACTTTCCCCAGAACGTTTTCCAACAGTTCAGGTGTTAGTGGGATACCAACCTCAGTAGTTTGATCGATAAGGCGGTAGACTTGTAATCTAAAGTTCGGTGAGCCAGCGTCGATGGCATGTTGAATACACCGGTTCCCTTCAGAACACCGAAGTTAAGCGACATCCAGCGAGGTTAATACTTGAATGGGTGACCATTCATATTCTAATTCTCGTGACGCTGGCTTTTCCCGGCCCCACTCATGCTGGGTGAGGTCAATGTGAGTAGCAGGTTTGTGAGTTTCCTGCGAATGGAGGGTAAAACCCCCGTCGTGATATATGACCATGGCAGTTGAAAGCGACGTTAAACCCCACTTGAAAAAAAAAAAAAAAAAAAGTTCGGTGGTTCAAGTCAAAAGTTGAGCATAAATTTAGTAAAGTTATTTTAAGTAGTTTTGATATCGCAATTGTGATAAACAAAAATATGGCAATTTTCATATAACTTTTTACATTCTGTATGTCTGAGACATAAAATTTTACCTATTATTTGATTTTTCCCTTTTTCAATTACGGGGAAAAGTCTAGAAAGAGGGGAGGGAACCAATACTGCGTCAGGTAATTGTTTCTTTCTTTTGTCTGTGATTGTTAGACTGGACAAAGGGAATGCTATCATCAGGGGTGGATACCAGGTATTTGCTCTGTCCAGGTTATTTTCAAAGGTATTGTTTATTAAAGAAATATTGTTTTATTAATAATAATAATATCACATAATTTATGCTGCTCGATTAGGACTAATTATTCCAGCACTAAACCCAAGACGTAATCTTATGTGGTAAAATTCCAAATGGGAGCATACCTAACTTGTCATATCCCGGCTGGGTTTTGAATCCGCGACTTTTGGATTCAACTTGACCACTGAGCTAGCGGGGGACAGACAAAGAGTGAGAAGGAAAGAATGTGAAAAGGTGAATTGAGAGATAGATAACAGAAAAAGTTGGAGTATGAAGTTATGGATAGAAAGAGGCGTTGGACGGAAAGTGATGAATAAGAGATGGACAATTCTATTGTCATTATTATTATCCTACCCCAGATAAATTTGGAAAAAGGGAAAGTAAAATGCGAAGACGAAGGTGAAGCAGAAATTTGACCGAGTAGAAGTGGGGACACTAGAACGTGGAACTTTTTGAAGTTCGGATGAGTTTTAGGGCAGAATGAAGATATTCCGGGGAATACAAATACCTGAAGAAATCCCTTTTCGCCCATTCCAACTGTGGACAATAACGATGACCTCTGCGTAATCTAAGCCTGGAGAGTAGAGAGTCCGAGAAAGGCTTACAGCTTTGTGCTTACACTGACATAAGCGAGCGTGGGCTCCCTGGGTAAACGAAAGGCTTCTTTTAATTTTATTTACCTGTTGAAAATGCCGGATCTCTCCCTTTGCAATGTTTGAAGAATACGCTTTTGATGATCAATGTACATATGGGCTTAATGTTGTAAAAATAAATTTGAATTCAACCTCTTTGATATCCAATATGTAAGAATTATATTTATATTCATATTAAGAATTATATAATATATCCATTTTATGAGACTAGGATTCATTGTAATCTGGACTAATAGGAAAACACTAATAGTAACTATGAATTAGTACATATGACAATGAATCATATTCTTATACTATGAATATACAGCAGAATCTGGCAGAATTTTTATTAAAGTACTCAATAAACCGTTTTTCTTTTAATCTAGATAGTTCGATTTTTTTATTCCAAACCTCCCCTTAAATCGAAATCTTGATAAATCCAAAATCTCGATAGGTCGAAATTTTTCTCTAATCCCTTCAATTTCGAAATATCGAGAGAAAAAATTATAATTTGTTTCTCTCTGTTGAATTTCCAAGACTGTTGCTTCTAGATGATGAAAATTCAAGAAGATGAGTTCAACTTAAGTGTCTGAAAATATGTCACGTTGGGAAAATACTAACGTCCGAAGAGCATTTGTTAATCTTAGTGGACACTATCCCTTATCTTTTACCTTGACAA
>CM044963.1:29217974-29262056 GCA_024516035.1 Bactericera cockerelli | reverse complement strand
TCATGCCATCAACTAACCTCTCTATTTTAATTAGTACTAGAGGGCTGTCGGTCGCTTTGCGGGCCGAGGCATGGCCGTGAAAGCAAAAAATCCTTTTTCGCCAATGGCAGGTGTTGTAGTGGGAGTTTCGAAAAATTATTGCACATCTAGACTATAAGACAAAGCTACCTACCAAATTTCAGCTGGCTAGGTATTACGGTTAGGGCTGTAGAGCGATGATCAGTCAGTCAGTCAGTTAGTGACTTTGACATTTATATATTAACATAAACAAAAAAGTGAGTACCTGTATCCTGCAAATTGTGTTTCTAAAATTCTTCAATTAAATACCAAGTTTTCTGGAATTTATTGTTTACACGTGAGGAAATTTTTAAATATGAAAAAAATTGGCAGACTTACACCCGTAATACCTAGCTAATATAGCTGCCAAACATACCAGCTTAGCAACACCTACCGACCGACTTAATACCAATAAGCAAAACTTTCACGTCATTGTACACTTCTTGTTTACATGCCAAACTATTCAGAAACTTTTCATTGTTTGTTTACTTGAGTTTTAACATTGCTTTCAACTATATATTTGGTCATAATACCATGAAAGTTGTTTACCCACCATTCGCATGCAAACAACCCAATATATATATAACAATAATAATAATAACCCATCAAATCAAATGATTCTATCACTCTGACTGAAGTTGAAATTTCCAGAAAAACGTGAACTGCCTTGTGAACCATTGATGAATTCGAAACTAAAAAGACCATCAAGTAATATCTTCACCACGCTGGACGTTGCTCCTATTCAATGATCTAGTGACAACTTGTGCATACACGGTGCTATTTGCGTTGCCACTCAATAACAAATTGCCATCATCCAATTATTGCATTCTCAACGACTCTATTTATTGCATCTGCATACATTCTCCAGTCTTTTGTGCTCCATTCTATGTCTTATACATTTCACATCTGACTTTTCCTTTTCAAACCCTATCTACATCTGATTTTGACTTTCTTCGATTTTTTGTACCTTCATTAAATTCTTCCAATTTTCATCATCATCTGTTACACTCATTTTATTCATACCAGATTTTCCCTTTGATTCTATTTCGACATTTTCATGTCTTTGCTCTGGCACATAACCAAAATTATGTGACGAAATTATGTAACGAAATTATGTAACGATATTATGTAACGATATTATGTAACGAAATATTGAATTGTAAAGGGAGAGAAGAGGGAAAGTGTGTGTCATGCGCACAATGGCGAAGTATTGAATTGTAGAGGGAGAGAAGAGAGAAGGTATGTGTCATGCGCACAATACGAAATTTGGTCAGTTGGGTTTTGGACCTTGAATAGTAAAGATGAAAATGTCCCAATGGTTGCAGACTCGTATGCAAGCGTTTTTTTTACGATTATTGTCGTCTTGTTTCTTCATGTAAACAAATTATGAGCCAGCATCACGAATGTTCGAACATAGCGTGGAAACGAACCCCAGGTGCATGGAAACGCCACATAGGGCGACACCATCGCAGAGGGGTAGAATATTTCTCGCGGTCTCTTCATGTTTATGTTTACATTTGATAAGGGTGAGGGACGAGGAGAGGAGACTCTTTTGCGATACTAGCGCTGAGGACACCACGATATAGGCCGGCGGAGGGGTCGTTTCCACACTTCTTCTACAAGCGAAAAATTTAATGGTCAGTATCCAAGGTCACCTATCCAAATCTTACCTTCGCTGGATGTTTCTTAACAGTAATTTGTATATTCAACGTGCCATCGACCGACGTTGACTAAATTAATATTATTCTAATCAAAATTTCTATGTTTCATTTATTTCTTCCATCTTCGCATCAACACACACTTCGTGTATCTCTCCGACATCGCACCGTCACTCACAAAACTTTTCCTGTGAAATCACTCGTCATGCCTCACGTGCATGTCAGGCATGCATGTCACACATGCACTGCACGTCACACTCCGTCACAGCTCCGCTCGTCAAAGACAAAAGTTTCGCCGTAGCGCCTCCCCAGCGACGAAAGTGCCGCGAAGCATATTAACAACATCTTGTCGTGTTTTTGCCAGAAAAGTTCATTTGGCACGAAGTTCATGTGTGCGAATATTGTGCAAACTTTAATGCGATAATAATAAACATATTTTTAACTCCAGAAAAGGAACATACCCGTACATTGTGCATAGAAACATGTATAGTATATGCATACTTAAATAAACAAGTAACTAATTTTATGTACCTGCTAGGTTTCGTGTGAGAAAGTTTTTAACTTTAATGTTAACTCTTTCTCGATCTTTCTCCATGTGCTTCTTTCCTCTTTCAATTTCCTCTTCCATATTTTTTTCTTAATATCTCCTTCCCTTTTCTGTTTCTTTCTTTCCTCTTTTATTTTATTCTCCCATTTTCATTAAAAGTTATGTTTATTTCCTTTTCTGCTTTTCTTCTTTCAGTTTCTATGTTAAACATATCCTTTAATACATTATGTCTTTTCTTATTCTCTTTCCTTTCTTCGTTTTTTTTTTAACTTCTTCTTCTTATTACTTGTTCTCTCTTTTCCTTTTCTATTTCCTTTTTTCTTTAAATCTTTCGCCCATACGATTTTAACACATGATGTTTATTTTTCTGTTTCCTTTCTTTCTTTTTCAATTTTTCCTCCGATATCTTCAAGTTTCTTTTCTTTTTCTGATTTCTTCCTTTACTCCTTCAATATTTTATTCTACCATTCCATATAATAAAATCCTGTTCTTTACTAAATAATTTCTCTTTCCTTTTCTATTTCTTTTCTTGTTTCAGTATAAATTCTCCCTTATCTTTAATTCTTTAATACTGATTCTCTTTACCTTTGAATTTCGTCTCAATCTCATTTTCTTTAATATTTTTTAATTTTTTGCTTTACTTTCGCTTATTCCTTCACATCTTAACACTTCCATTCCTCAGTATTTAGTGAATTAGTGAATTTATGGAATTAAATAATTCCTCTTTTTATTTTCTTAGTACCTTTGTGGCCTTTCTTTTGTCCTCACCGGAAATAATGAAGAAATGTTTATAGTTAATAAATATTTATTTGAAAATTAAATCTCAAAAAAAACCCATATTTCATCCATCCAAATAATACCTAGTACTTATTTATTTATTTCAATATCTAACTAATTCAAAACAGTACCTTTGGATGTGTTTTTTACATACAATATTATATATTTTTAGAAGTTCACATGGTATGATACTAGGGTTGGTAAAATACGTACATTGAGGGCCATTCCTCGGGTTTCTAGTAGGATAAAGAAAAATAATAAGATGTTGTTTTATGCCATAGGCATGACACAAGGCTATGTCTGTTATTTTTGACGTACCTATGAACAACAAAAAATGTTGTAGTGAGCAAAATATTGTTGCTTTTTTCATCTAGACTCACTCGATAGCTTTCAGAGTCCAAAATCCTTTGTAACCCACCCTTTTGGCCTAAATCGTAATACACCCGTCCCTCCCTCTCTCTCTCTCTCTCTCTCTCTCTCTCTCTCTCTCTCTCTATCTCTTTCTTTAACCCCTCACACTCCCATATTTATCTCTTTTAACTTTTTCTTCCTCTTTTATAAATCTCCCTAGCTCTTTCTCTCACTCTCTCTCCCTCTCTCTCGTATGCTCCTATTCCTCTCTGTTTACGAATTTATAGTTCTTCAAAGTGTCTGTCTAGTTTCCTATCTCAACTTTGAATCGTACTCTTCCTCTATTTCACGCTTCTCAGTCGGTAACTTTTCTCTACCTTAGTTATTTATTTATATACATACTTTTTTATATAGAAATATCAGAACAACAAACTTGAAGTTTATTCTTACAATAAATAAACATATTCGTTTTTTCAAATATTTTCATTATTTTCATAAATATTTTCAAATGTTTTCAATCGAGGGCAAAGTTAATTCTTCAGACATTCTCTTTTCTTTAACTCTATCTCTTTGTCGAGTCTTTCTAAATCTTCTAAGTTAATGTGTTTTTTTTAACTGTTCATATTCTCAAACCAATTTATGTAACAATGCTGAGAAATCGAGATAAAATTGTTGCGCTCGTCTTGACATCACCTAAACGGAATGTAATTATTGTAACACGTTAGATGGGCAGAATACAACACCATGGCCCACGAGCATCTACAGTAGCTGCTGTTTCATGGTTAAGAAAATTTTTTTGTGAAACACTCATATTTTAATTTGAAAAAAAAAAAAATCCATTCTGTAAGTACAAAAATAAAAGTTATTCATACCACTATGTACCACAATACTTGTCCCCCATAGATAAAATGCGCAGAATTTATAATCAAATAAGTAACATTGAGCAAATCACAATTGACCTGTTCTCTGATCTGACCTGACAATTGACATTTTCCAAATTTATAGAACACATAAACCTAGAATCTACATAGAACAACAGTGCAGAGAGAGTTGGTAGTCCCTTAATACTATTACTTAATAAGCTAGTGGATACCTTACCCCTACTTTAATTAGTACGTAGTATATTTAATCTTATTTTATTATTGTAAAACATGTATCTTTCACTCTGTAAGTTGACCGTTATGTATTTGTTTATACCTGTGTCAATTCTGTAATTCTTATCCCGCTTGAGCAGGGTCGACGTTGTTCAACCTCATGGTTGAATTCTCTAATTAAAATAAAAAACACTGCCAATTATGGACACAATACTTCCTCGTGATTGTTTCACATTGTATACACGTGCCAATTTTGAGATCTTATAGTAAATTACCTGTATCTCCAAAACCGTTTAACCAATTTTGATCAAATAATAGCCTATGTAAAACAATAATATGCATATAAATACAAAATTTATCAAAATTGGGTGTATAGTTCACGAGATATAAGCGTGTAAGTAAAAAGTTAGTGGTCAGTCGTATGGTCTCTTTCACCCAGAACCGCTAGTAAGAATTTGATGAATTTAAAATGCCACCATCTACAGAACATCTACTATATTGAGTATTTTCCGAGATTTGCGCGTTACAAGGAATATTTTTAACAGACCGACCGACGGACCGACAGACGGACACAAAACCAAAGTTGCTCAGGAGGTAATGAAAAAAGAAAAATGGGAGAATTTTTTTTATATATAAAATGAACACAATACTTCCGATTTCTAATATTAGAAATTTCTCGGAAGTAAAAGAAGAAAAATAATGAAAAAACAATAAAAAGGTCCCACCTCTTCATCATTGATGAACCACCTCAGCTTGGCGGGGGGGTGGGAGGGCTGGAGCTGCAGTTGAGCTGAATGTCTCCCCCACTGGTAGACCTTGGCCGTGCCTGAGATGCGGGGCGGACTTTTGGGAACCGCTGGAATCAGAGAAATATGAGGTTTCAAGACTTCGACTTGGGAACCGCTGGAATCAGAAAAATATGAAAAGACTTGACTTGGGAACTGCTGGAATCAGAAAATATGAGGTTTCAAGACTTCGACTTGGGAACGGCTGAAAGTCTTGGAATAAATAATAGAGGTAGCTGAAAACCTAGGTTTTTAAAAAATAGTTAATTAAGTTGGCCCAAAAGCACCACCTTCGGAGGATAGGTTTTTAGTGGGTCAAAATCCACACACAGGGAGTGAGTGGCTGGATGTCTTTGAAGATTTTCCTATCCTCACAAAAAAAAAAAAAAAAAAAAAAAAAAAAAAAACACCACCCAACAGCCAAGTCTGCTTATGTCCATTGTACATAAGTTATTTTAATTTACATTAGTATTATAAGATTAGAATAAAAATACTTATTAGTTTTAAGAACTAGGTTGTATTAATAAATTTAGTCCCCAGGGACTCTGTTTAGTAAAAAAAAAACAATGCCAATTGTGGACACAATACTTCCTCGTGATTATTTCACGTTGTATGCACATGTCAATTTTGAGATTTTATTCTGAATCACTTGTATCTCCAAAACTGCTTAACTGATTTTCTTTTTCTGATTTTCAAATTTTTATATGGTAGAATACCATTTTTTCTACATTTTAGTTTTTCTTATTTTTTACTTTTTTGTCCAAAATTTTGGATTTTCTTAAATATCAGAGTTAAATTATAATTTATTAAAAAAGTAAATATAAGTAGCCTATGTAAAATGATAATATCCATATACATACAAAATTTCATCAAAATCGGGTGTACCACGTTCACGAGATATAAGCGATTAAGTAAAAAATTAGTGGTCAGTAGCTGAGTAGATGTCATAAATTTGATAACTTCTATAATTTTGAGAACCGTTGAAATTAGGAAAGTATTTTTTATAAAGTAAACTCTTGAAAGTTTTGTCCCTCATTCCAGCGTCACGAGAATTAGAATTTGAATGGTCACCCATCCAAGTCTTAACCTCGCTGGATGTCGCTTAACTTCGGTGTTCTGAAGGGAACCGGTGTATTCAACATGCCATCGACGGCTTTTCCCGGCCCCACTCAGGCTGGGTGAGGTCAATGTGAGTAGCAGGTTTGTGAGTTTCCTGCGAATGGAGGGTAAAACCCCCGTCGTGATATGACCATGGCAGTTGAAAGCGACGTTCAACCCCACTTAAAAAAAAAAAAAAAAAAAAAAAAAAAAAAACACGTTTAGAACTGCTCTTCATAATTACGTGTATTAATAAATATTGGATTTTAATGATATTTATTTATTTTTTAAGCCAGTAACTTGTTTCAAAAAAGTATCGATTGTCAACAGGATAATGTGCTACATATTTTTTTTCTTTTGTTGTATACAATAATATAATTATATTATACTGAAAGTTTTGCTGTTCACAACAACAAAATAATACAAATTTATCACAGAAGGTTTGAGGTATACGTATACAGTACATGAAATGCATGATAAATTTAATATAAGATTATACTCAAAATGTAATTGTTACAAATAAAAACAAACGTAATCATAAAATCATAAATAACATTATAAAATAATTTCATGCAACAAAGAAATAATAATAATAATCTCCCCCACTAGAAGAGGTAAAAATTATAAGTAATTAGTTCTATGTATGTAATTTTTTTATTATGAATAGAAGGAAAAGGAGGGTGAGGAGTGAGAAAAAAGTAGTAGAAAAAATATAAAAAGAGCGATGGAAATATAGAAAGGTAGACAGAAAGAGTGAGTGAGAGAGAGAGATAGATAAAGAGAGAGAGAGAGAGAGAGAGAGAGAGAGAAAGAAGAAATAAGACAATATGGCAGAGAGAGTAAAAGAGTGAGAAGCAAAAATAGAGAGAGAACGAAAAAATAGGTAAGAGAGAGAGAGAGTGAGAGAGAGAGAAGAAACAAGATAGAATGGCAAAGAGAGTAAAAGAGTGAGAAGCAAAAATAGAGAGAGAACGAACAAATAGGTAAGAAAGAGAGTGAGAGAGAGAGAGAAAAAACAAGACAAAATTGCAAAGAGAGTAAAAGAGTGAGAAGCAAAGATAGAGAGAGAACGAAAAAATAGGTAAGAGAGAGAGAGAGAGAAGAAACAAGACAAAATGGCAGAGAGAGTAAAAGAGTGAGAAGCAAAGATAGAGAGACAACGAAAAAATAGGTAAGAGAGAGAGAGAGAGAAGGTTGTAATTTTTTGCAGCACGCCACCTTTGAACAGTTATTAATAATATGTACAAAGGTTTCTGGTGTGAAAATCGCAAGACTAAAACACATGACCAAAAGCTCACCCCTGAATGGAGAAGTTTTTGAGTTGTTATTTTCGATATTACCCGACATTTTCCTGACTTTTCTAAACAACAACAAAAATTATCAACATCATCATCAAAGCGTGAGGCTCTCTGCGGGAGGCTCTCGGCTAAGAATAAGACCACGGAGTGTTCCCCTATCGTGAAAGGTGACTAAACGGAACATCTCTCAAAATCTGCTGAAAAGATTCGAACTAAGAGATCTTCATAAAATTCTCAGAAGCTGCTAGAAAGTGGAAAAAAGCTCAAAAAAGATCTTAATCCACAAAGTCATAGAACCTTTTCCCATTAAAAAATGCCAACAAAAAGATACCAACAACCTCAACTATAGTCTATTGTAGAGCGGTGAGTACAGAAGTGGCATATGAAACACCAAAAGCTTCTCAAAGTTTTCTCAATACCCTGAAGTCTGTGAAAGTGGAATTATTTCTAAAGAACTTCTCGAATGAGTCCCGGCCAAAGACAGACGAAAATATTCATAATTCACTCGCCCAAAAGAAATACTCTGACTGAGCAAAGAGATATTACGAATCCTTATGGATTTTTAACAATCCTTTAATTCTTCTAAAGTTACAGGGGGATGTCTCAAAAGATCTACTGAAGGTCGCAGTGACAAAGAGCTTTTGTATCCGACAGCACTAGTTATACCACTACCAATAATACCAATCATCAATGACAATAACATAAAACGATAACATGATCTTATCATAATTATATATCAATGACAACATCATTATCTCTTATGAATACCACTTTAAAAAAAAACATAAAAAAACATCATCTTTATTGACAACCACATTAATAAAACATAAAAACAACAGCAACATAATTGACAGCAACCACAACAATATTAACAAAAAAACCATCATCATTCTTAGAAGCTTTAGGAAAAATACCTTTGTATATGTATCCTGTTATTAAATAAATAAATAAATTTAAAAAAAAAAAAAAAAAAATTGAGAACAACATTAACAAAATCATACGAATAACATCAACATCATTATAATCAACAGAAGCAACAACTTGAACAGAGTATTGTTATCGTACAACTATTTGATTGTGAAGGGGATACAGGAAATTCACTAGCCCACAGGAAGACCGGAAATGGTGAATGATTGGGGTTTTGTAAAGTGGATGATGTGGGGGGAAAGTTAGGAGTGCAAACTGGAGTGAGGTGGTGGAAGGTAGAAGTGCTAGCAGTAGTCGTCCTAATGTAATAGTGTCCTAAAGACAAGTGCAATACTTGTCAGTCAATTTTCTTGGCGGAATATAAATCTTACAAGACATTAGTAGGAGTCTCAAAGGAATTGAAGGTAAAAGGAATTATAAAATTACTCACTGATTGAGAAAAAAGATTGAAAGTATATAGAAGTGCTAAAGTATGTTCTGATAGTCATGCACATCTAGTACATTTTCTCACATTTCTGTTTATACTGATTATACTGAGTAGATGAATACTAATTGTTAGACGAATCACATGATAAAGGAGATGATGAAGTAGATAAAGAGAGATAGAAAGAAAGAGAGAGAGATATTGAGGGAGAGAGATATAAAAGTTGAAATAGAGAGGATCAAGCAGCTCATAAACAGAAATTGAATTATAAAGAGAGATAGAGGGAGAGAAAGAAGAAGGTTACGAAGAAAAGAGGATGATGAAGGATAGATATGGGATAGAAGATAGAGAGAGAGAAACCGAGAGAGAGAGAGAGAGCAAGAGAGAGAGGAAGAAAGAAAGGAGGGACGGAAATAAGTTTTCAGGGGGTGGGGGATGTCAATCTTTTGTACATGCAAATAACATGACGGATTGATGGATATATAACACGTTGGCTTCCAAGAGCTGTCTGGCTGAGGAACGTCAAACAGGAAGAAGACCCGTGTCTCACTAGAAGACTCTAACAGCCGTATTTATGAACAGAAAACGCCGTTTGAGCATGGTCTGAAGCATGATATCCTTTAATATTATTGGCCAATACCTTGCTTGAGACATTGCTCAGACAAAATTCGCTGTTCATAAATACGGGTGTAATGCTCTAAACTTAACAGAGAACAGACTAGCCATCCCTGTAAAGCCAGGCTTGTTTACAATTTTCCAATAGTTTTATGGCTTATAAACAAAGAGGCTTTCTTAAGATTTGGATGGCAGAGATTGCCATGGGCAATAATCATGCCCTTTTTACATTTATTGTAATTTCTTACTTTGATGTCAAATAAAGAGTCTTGTTATTATTTTTGTTATTAAAAAAAAAGGTTACAACCTTTAAAACACCCATACTAAAAGGTTTTAGAACACTCACATTAATTTAAAAAAAAAACGTCGAAGTTTTAGTTTTCTAACCTAATAAGTAAATGGAAGTGAATGTCTTGACAGTCTACTACCACAATTAGCGGAGGGCGAGGACAATGCAACATTGAGTGACGTGAAAATGGCCCCTCCCTCTCTCATTTTCAGTGCCAGGGAGGCGGGGAATTATTAATAATGAAGAGAGGGGGGGGTGGGGGGGGGTATTATAAATTTCAGAAGAGGGTACTCATTACCAGGGTGGAAGGGAAAGAAGGGGTTTATACTATGAGTTCCGGGAACGAAGAGCTACTATAAATTCGGGGGGGGGGGGGGGGGAGGTTAACTATAATAGAGATTAAGAAGTGGTGGAAAGAAGGCGGGGGGGGGGGGGGAAGGGGGTATTATAAGATGAAAAGGAGAAGAGGGGACGAGATAAATCATAGGAGGGGAAGCGGCCAAATACTATGATGTATTTGGGAACGGGTAGGGGAGTGAAGGGGGAGAGGGAGGGGCATAAATAATAACAACCGGAATCCGTTCATTGTGCGTGATGCGTGGAAAACTTCGGAAACATGACGAACTCCCCTCCTGCCTCTCCAACATCGAGTCAACTCCTCGCCCCATACTCGAAAATCATTGTTGAATCATGAACCCCCTCTTTGACGGCACGGTCCCCTATACCCTCGTACTTCTTCTCGTCAAAATAATTGTTATAACTTTTTGATTTTTGACGGCAATTGTAAATCCCTCGACCATGGTTTTGAGTGAAAACGTATGAATTATCGAGAGCGGGTTTTAATGAACGTACAGAACTTTTCTCTCGAGGCTCCAAACTTTTTTGAGCACTTTTTCACGGAAACATGCTCATACAAGTTTGAAACATGTAACTATTTAAACGTGGAATTTATAATGATGATGAAATACTTGCGCGAAATAAATCGATAGAAAATTGTTAGGTTGGGGAAAAAAACTGAGTGACTTCTTAATTTCCTTGGGTTCTAATCATCTAATGCACCTACGGAGTATACAGGGTGGTCCAAAAAGTTTGCACCAAAATGATAGGGGTAGTAAAAGAGACCATTTCCAACAAAAATATTCCCGGATATTTTCCTTTATTTTTTGTCGTTTTCAAAATGGCGGCCAAAACGTGTGTTTTTCAATATTCCGACTTTGATTTGGCTTTTGATTTTTTTAATTTTTTCTGTACCACCTAGAAAAAAAGGGATTGCATTTTTGAATTGAAAATAAAATTTCAATTAAAATAAGTTAAATTAACCCGTTCAATGTTTTAATGTTCATGCTCATTTAGGCTGTCAAGGTTCTGAACGCACGTATTTGAAAAACACACGTTTTGGCCGCCATTTTGAAAACGACAAAAAATAAAGGAAAATGTCCGGGAATATTTTTGTTGGAAATGGTCTCTTTTATTACCCCTATCATTTTGGTGCAAACTTTCTGGACCACCCTGTATAATAAATTAATAATGTATGCATATTATGCAATAGTATGCATACCTATATTGCTTGAGTAAAACTTTAGTAATGTTCATTGAAATGTTAGGTATAAATAATTTATACAATATTGTCTACGAGAATTTTCATTTGAGAAATATACATAAAATATTACCAACTGAATGAAAACAAGTATGAAACAAGTTTACAAATGGGTTAAAACCGTTAATTTGTTTTTTTTTTTTAAGGATCTTACCTATCTATAGGAATTGACTGAAATTATCCATTGATTTATTCGAATCAACAGTGTGAGTTGATAAATTAATTAAACCTTTGAGTAAATTCCTTTAAAATAGATTAACTATTAGTAAATATTATGTTCAATAACTTACCTGGAGGTAGTTAATTTTAGGTTCAGTAACTTACCTGGAGGTAGTAAATATTAGTTTTAGTAACTTACCTAGAGGTAGTTAATTTTAGGTTCAGTAACTTACCTAGAGGTGGTTAATATTAGGTTGAGTAACTTACCTACAATTACCATGGAGTCAGCACCAGATACTGAACTGAAGGAAGGTTTCTCAGCTGATACTTCGCACTTGTAAATTCCGGTATTGTTTACACTCAACGACCTCAGAAGCACCTGCGTAGCGTTTGATGACTCTTTCTGTAACCATAGAAACGAAAAAGTTATAAGTGAAGGCTTACATAAACGAAATTCTTAAAGTTATGCACGGCCGATACTTGGCTTTTGTGAATTCCGGTATTGTTTTCGCTCGGCGACCTTAAACACACCGTTTTTAAATACCCTAACAAGCCATTGTATAGCCTCAACTACCATCTAGACTAGATAGACATTGTCATTTTTGTAATTATGTCCCAGGTCTGTCCCGGTAGCTCAGTGGTAAAGGCGACACTCTGCGAATCCAGAGAATCCAGATGTTGTGGGTTCGAAACCCAGCCGGGACATGACATGTTATCCTCCCATTTGGGATTTTTACCACATGATAATATGTCTTGGGCTTACTGCTGGAATAATGGGACTTTAATAGTCTTAATCGGGCAGTATAAATAAGGCGATATTATTATTATTATTATTATTATATTCTCTGCGAATCTGGAGTAGCCTCTAACACTTAATAACAGTACTGAAATTAGTCCTAAAAAACCTTTTTCATTGCCTGATTAGTATTTCATGAAAAACCTTATTCTAAATTCTAAAGCGTACTTGGTTACCTATACAGAGTGTCCACTTTTAATGTGCGCCATAGGAAAAATACATGTAAAAACAGTTTTTCTTGTCTCAAAAGTCGCCATTAAGTATTTTAATTAAACCAAATATGTTAACTCATGTATTTTTATCTGAAGAATCTACTGGTGGTAATTTCATACACCTGGGACTTACAGTTAAAAAGTTAAGGGTTCGAAATCCGAGAAATGTGTTATGTTTGAAACTCAACATTTTTGTACAAAGGGATTATCTATTTTATGTATTTTTTCACGAGAAATTGATTGGTAATATTTTCAATTACCTGGGGTTGACAGTTAAAAAGTTCTGGGTTCGAAACCGAGTAATTGCGTTATGTTTGAAACTCAATATTTTCGTACACCTGGATACCTACCTGGTTTCTGGTTTTACTAACAGTTATACCCTATTTTAGCATTCTTTAACTTTATTTGTGTATTTTTTCAATAGAAATAACGATTTCTGCTTCTTTTGTCCGAAGAAGACCTACTGAAAAAAGGCGTGTTTTAAACTTGAATTCATGACTTTGTAAAAAAGAACAACTGATAATCAGTTTATAATCTCCATCAGCAGCAACACAATATCCCAATCTGTCGTAAAATTAATTGCGAACATTTGCCAATTGACGTGCTGTTATGTTGTTGCATGCTTGGGTGATGGCATCTTTCAATGCCTCTACATTGGTGTATGTTTTACCTTCGTGATAAAGTATTGCTTTTAGGTAACCCCAAAGAAAAAAGTCATTTGGGGATAGATCGGGTGATCTTGCTGCCCAATCAATATCACCATTGTGAGCTATCACCCTTCCTGGAAGTGCTGCTTGTAAAAACTCTTTGACTAATCTTGAGTTGTGTCCATTTGAAAAAAAAATTCTCTTTCACCAACAACATTTGTGATTAATGGACCTATTTCATGAACAAGGAGGTCGAGGAAGAGTTCTGAAGTTAGACTTTCATTGTAGAATATTGGACCAATAATGTGTTGTCCTACTATTCCTGCCCAGACGTTTACTTTTTGTGGGTACTGAGTATGAGGCTGTACCAAGAGTAGAGGATTTTCTTTGGCCCACATCCGTGAGTTTTGAAAATTGGGGGCGTGTGTCAGATTTAAACTAGATTCGTCTGAAAATCGAATCTAACTTCAATATCAGTAAATACGAGCAATAAACTGATTATCAGTTGTCCTTTTTTACAAAGTCATGAATTCAAGTTTAAAACACGCCTTTTTTCAGTAGGTCTTCTTCGGACAAAAGAAGCAGAAATCGTTATTTCTATTGAAAAAATACACAAATAAAGTTAAAGAATGCTAAAATAGGGTATCACAGTTAGTAAAACCAGAAACCAGGTAGGTATCCAGGTGTACGAAATATTGAGTTTCAAACATAACGCAATTACTCGGTTTCGAACCCAGAAATTTTTAACTGTCAACCCCAGGTAATTGAAAATATTACCAATCAATTTCTCGTGAAAAAATACATAAAATAGAGTATCCAATTGTACAAAAATGTTGAGTTTCAAACATAACACATTTCTCGGATTTCGAACCCTTAACTTTTTAACTGTAAGTCCCAGGTGTATGAAATTACCACCAGTGGATTCTTCAGATAAAAATACATGAGTTAACATATTTGGTTTAATTAAAATACTTAATGGCGACTTTTGAGACAAGAAAAACTGTTTTTATATGTATTTTTCCTATGGCGCACATTAAAAGTGGACACTCTGTATATGTAATAATAATGATAATATCACTTTTTTATACTGCCTGATTAGGACTTATGATTTCACTAGTAAGCCCAAGACGTATGTGCCGACTGGGTTTTGAACCCACGACCTCTAGATTACGAGTCCGACGATTTGACCTCTGAGCTACCGGGACAGATAGACTATAATAAATACGTTGAACATAGTTAGTACTGCAGAGCACACTGTAGTGATGTGGAGTACGTTTCATAAGTAAGTAAATAAGTGGTTAGGAAATGGCCACAGGATGAGAATATGAGGTGAAGATGGGAGAATCCTAAGGGTAAGAAAACCCACAGTAATATTCTGTCAACAGGGTCTGTCAAAATCTGGAGATAGTATCAGGCTTGCTCAGATATCAGACTTTAAGATTTTATTTATATCCTTCTTCTTCTTTTACTATTATTACCCATTTTACATCATAATATATCTTGAGAAATCCTGAAAAAACCTAAATTTTGGGTAATTATTTTTCATTGCTTTTGTAATAAGAAAATACAGAAAGTGTTTATCTTTCACCCATAATTCTTCTTTTACCATGTTTTATGGGTTTGATGGCAGAGATTGACTAAGGCAATAATCACGCCCTTTGTCAATATTATTCTTGTCAATAAAGAGTTATTATTATGCCGCTCAAGCAGGGTCGACGTTGTTTAACCTCATGGTTGAGGTTGGCTGGTTTTGGCACATTTTTACGGCTGGATGCCATTCCTAACGCCAACGATTCTATTTGATTATACACGTTAATAATGAGGATTATTCAATGTGCGAAAATTAAGTTATCATATTAGTGTTAAACACTTCCGAAATATCATGCACAACTACTCAAACTCAATTTACTTAATCTACGCTGAAACTGGGACGTGAACTACTGACCTCCAGGTTATAAGTCCACCTTATCGATCAAACCCTCGCCCTGACTATCAAATAAGGACGTTAAAACCATAGAATCAATGGACATGACAGGAGTCTAGACATTGCATCTGGGCGTCCATATAATTCTCTCACCACCGTGATATATGTAGGTATCTTTGGCTGTGGGACGGACACAGAATTTATATTACATATTATAATATCACACAGTCATGACCTCAGTCTTTCCTAGCACCCTGTAAAATTAAGCGACTTAAAATTATTATGACAAGCCAAGCAAGCTGTACAAAATAGCTAAGTCCTCTTATACTCATGCCTAATCCCATATTAGTTCTACCCTCCTGGTTATATCTCCAACCTTCTCCTGGATGTACTCTCTCTCTCTCTCTCTTTCTTTCTCTCTCTCTCTCTCTTTCTATCTCTTTGTCCCCTCCTCTCCATCCCCTCACTTTATCTCTTTTTCTCTTCCCCCTCCCTTCCTCGCCATCTCTATCTGTTATTCTATCTCTATCTTTTACTCAGTCTCTCTCTTTCTCTCTCTATTTCTCTCTGTCTCTCTCTTACATTTTAATCAGTCTCTCTATTTCTCTCTCCTCTCTCTCTTTCCTTTTACTAAGTCTCTATTTTTCTCTCTCTCTTATCTTTTACTCAGTCTCTCCTTCTCTCTCTCTGTCTTTCTCTTACCTTTTACTCAGTCTCTCTTTCTCTCTCTCTCTCTCTTTCCTTTTACTAAGTCTCTATTTTTCTCTCTCTCTTATCTTTTAATCAGTCTCTCTTTCTCTCTCTCTCTCTCTCTCTCTCTCTTCCGTTTTACTAAGTCTCTATTTTTCTCTCTCTCTTATCTTTTACTCAGTCTCTCCTTCTCTCTCTCTGTCTTTCTCTTACCTTTTACTCAGTCTCTCTTTCTCTCTCTCTCTCTCTTTCCTTTTACTAAGTCTCTATTTTTCTCTCTCTCTTTCCTTTTACTAAGTCTCTATTTTTCTCTCTCTCTTATCTTTTAATCAGTCTCTCTTTCTCTCTCTCTCTCTCTCTTTCCTTTTACTAAGTCTCTATTTTTCTCTCTCTCTCTTATCTTTTAATCAGTCTCTCTATTTCTCTCTCCTCTCTCTTTCCTCCTCCTGGTCATCTTCCACTTCATCTAGTCTACTGGCCAGCTCCGTGGAGCAACGGTTTACACTTCTGACTTCTGCTCGGAGTTCCTGGGTTCGATCCCAGGGTTGAGCAGACTTTTTGTATTTAATAATTATTTTCTCTTCAAGTCAGCGAACACGTGAGTTTGTATTTTCCTGCGAATTTCATGCCAAAGAAGCCTATAGGTATTTGGCTTTCTCGCATAATGTTGGAAGGTATACTATGCATAAGAGGCATGTTTTTTTTATACATAGTACCTAATTATCTCAGTTTGAAAAAAAGACTCAATGCCTGGAAGCCTTAATGTGCGAATAATGTATAACAAGTTTATGCTTCTTTTCATTTAGAATAAACGAAAAGAAGAAGAAGAAGAAGAGAAAAAAAAAAAAAATAATAAAGAAAAAAACAAAAAATGCAACAAAAAAAGGAAGTGAAAAATAAACACAGCAGAGTTGTGCAAATCAAATTAATACCGCCGGTGTAGAGAGCGTTAGAGAGATTGTGTCAATACTGAAAATCCAGTGTCGAATTCATATAAGTATTATTATTTACCTCCCGGAGGATAAAAACGGTTGGGTGGAAGAGCTCACAGTGTGAGAATCCTGCCGTTAGAGCCATAAAAAAACCCCCGTCCTAACCATCTCATATCAGGACGATAAAACCAAATAGAATGAATAATAATATTATATAATATCGCCTTATTTATACTGCCCGAATAAGACCATTAGAGTCGCATTATTCCAGCAGTAAGCCAAAGACATTTTATTATGGGGTAAAATTCCGCATAAATGGAAGGATAACTTGTCATGTCCCGGCTGGGTTTCTAACCGACGTCAGTAGTAGAGTTTTAAAACAAGCACAGATCGCTGCTTCGAGTCTCATGGTATAGTTTAATTAGGCCGATATACGCCACTGGAATTGCTGTTTTTTAAATAAAGAAACACCAAAAAACGAACTATATACCTACCTTAGTTTTGTATAGAATTTTATCACCTACACCTAAATTAGGCCACTGGAATAGCTTTTTTTAATAAAAAAAAAAAATCACGAAAAACGTACTATATACCTACCTTAGTTTTGTAGAATTTTAACTCTTACTCCTATAAAGGAAATTAGGCCGGTATTCGCCACTGGAATTGCTTTTTTTTTAAAGACACACCAAAAAAACGAATTATATATCTACCTGGGTTTTGTATAATTTTACCTCCTACACCTATGAAAGAAAAAAGAGAGAGAGAGAGAGAGAGAAAGAAGGGGGTTGTCAAATAATATGAAAGTAAAAAGTTCGAGTTTTTTTTTTTTCGTTTAAATCCCTAAAACCAAAGTTTTCTCGCCGAGGATAGGAACGTGTGGCTACAGAGCGGAAGACAAACAGAGAGGGAGATAAAATACCGACCAAATGTGAAAAGTTTCCCTCTGATAAACTCACATGGTTCCTAATGTAGTTGTTGCTAATTGTAAATTAGCGATAGTTTCCACTCCAAGTTTTAAACTAGTTGAAGATAGCTACGTGAAGTTGGCTGACCACCTAGGATTAAATTAAATATAATTGGGATTAAATTAAATATAAGTAATTTAATTAAATATAATTGGGTATCTCTTTTAAAAAATAAATTGGTAACTTTGGGTTATGGGGAAATTTGGGAGGCCCAAGACCACTCACTTTTAAAAGCAAGGATGAATGAGGTTCTGATTACTAATATTTTAAAGCCCTCTAATTCTACTCTCTCACCTCTTGCACCGCCCTTTATCTCTACAATCTCTACTCTATCTCCTCAAGCTGCACAGTTTATTCCCTTAGCTTCATCATCCCACCTACAGTCCTACACCCTCCGATCATCCCTCCCTCTTCACTTTCTCCTTTAGCAATACCATTCATCCCTCAAGATGAATCAATTATTTCATTTCCGTCTTCTCACTTCTCTACACCACCACCTTATTCAGTGCCATTAATTTCTGAGGTATCTTCACTATCACCTCTAATTACTCAATTTATCCCCCCGGTTTCATCTTCCCACCTGCACCCACCCCCAATCTCTCCCTACATATTGTCTCCTTTAGCGACACCATTCATCCCCACTGGTGAAGGTTACACTCCATTTCCCTATTTGTCCAGCTCCACTCTATCACCTCTAGCTTCATCATCTCACCATCACCCACCTCTCACCCCTCCCTCCCCACTATCTCCCCTGGAGACCGTCCCGTCTGATCTGCTTAGTGCGCCTAGGTTTACCACTCCTGTACCAGATAATACTCAGTATAACGTAAAGAGATCTAAGGGAAATATTATTACTATTCTACATCATAACTTACAGAGTATTAAAAATAAGGTTCCCTGTATTGAACTTTTCTTAAATACTCTGGTCAGTCAAAACCTTTCTCCAGATGTACTCTGCTTCAGTGAAACTTGGTTATCTGATAAGACATCCTCATGTATTAATATCCCTGGTTATAATCATACAGCCTCATTCTGTCGAGGCAATCAGACGGGTGGGGGGGTGTCTATCTTCACGAAAAGTTATTTAAAGCTAATCCCCATCACACTAAACACTCAACCTGTGGAACTAAGCTTTGAGTTCACATCTGTAGCTAGCACTGACTCAGAGGTAGCTATGATATGATAAGACAAGGTGCTCGGGAAATTATTGGACTTCCTGCTGATACCCCAATCCCCGTCTATTACTCTAGACGTAATGTGAGAGGTATTGGTCTCATCCGAGTAACATGGGAGGCATCATTACAACATATCAATATCTGCCAAACCCTGATGAAATGTAATGATCTTCATTTACATGCCTCTCGCGATATTGACAAAGAATTACAAACGTGTAAACAACATCTCTCAATCACATCAGAATCTACCGTTCGAGCAATGAGGGCTGAATTAAGATCTCTAGAATTCAAAAAATGGAGTGAATTACCCCAAAGAGGGATTGGTGTGAAATGGTACCAACATTGTTCAATGACAAACAGTTGGACGTCAAACAAAGAAGGACTAACAAGTAGCGAGTGGACTAATGCTATAAAACTATCAATGAATTCCATGTCTAATCGTGCAACAGGTGGGCGTAGTGTGGGAAATCCCCTCTGCAGGAACCCTCCCTGCAGAGAGAAAAACCTCATGGAAACTATTTCTCACATTCGCGGCTCCTGTCCACGATCTGAAAATCTTCGGAATGTGGCTCATCATAAGATAAGAGCACTTATAGCAGATCAGTTCAGACAGCAAAACTGGGAAGTCTACGAAGAAGTCCATTGCGAGGCAATACAAGGGGAGTAGTCAAAATCGGCGCGCAGACATTGTTGTCCTTGACCGTAAAAAAAATCGAGGTCTCATTTTGGATCCCACCCTTCGTTGGGAAACAAACACAAAACACAAGACATCGATATCAATGAAGAAAAGAGACTAATTTATCTTCCAACAGTTCCCTACTTCAAGGAAAAGTACAATATCAATGACTGGGATGTAATTGGACTGTGGTTTGGAGTCAGGGGAACAGCTTCTCCTTTCCTGTGCAATTTTTTCAAAACACACAACATTAAGAAAAAGACGCTGAAAGATATGTGCCGGACAGTATTGAAAGACACACTTCATATCATTAACAAACATCTATACACCTAATATTGAATAATGAGGAAAAAAAAAGAAGAAGAACAGAAAAATAGAAGAAAAAAAATAATAACAACAAAGAAAAATGGAATAACTAACTAGTTTGATTTGTATACTGTGTTCTTTTGGCAACTCACATAGTGAGCAGTACATTAATAAATATATTAATTGTTTCCCCCCTGTGTATACAGATCTAATAATATCTGCTCTAATTTTGACACTTTCATTAATACCTTTGAAGAAGTGCTGCTGCAGTTGAGCTCTTACAAGTACCTCGCTGTGTGTGGCGATTTTAATATTGATATTCTTAAATACTCTATACAAAGAACTAAACTTCGCACACTATTGAATCTTTTCAATTTGAAACCATCCGTCAATGTACCAACCAGAATCACTCTTACTAGCAGCTCATGTCTAGATAATATATTTATAAATTTTCCCTCTAAAAAACTGTTGAATGAAGACACTAATATATTTTCAGGTATAGGTGATCATAGACATGCTCAATTAGTCCGATTTCAAATAGGTGTAATTGAAAAAACTGACAAAGTTTTTACAAGATGTTTCCCTCAGAAAGAACTTGATAAATTTTTGGTTGCTCTTGAGCAGACTGACTTTTCAGCTGTTTATAGCGTTGATGATGTTGATTGCAAACTTGCTGTATTTTATAACTTATTTCTTGCTCCGTTCAATCGGCATTTCCTTTTTAAAACAATACGTAAAGATCATAATAAGCGTAAGGCCTGGGTTACAACAGGTATCTCTATATCTAGTAATAAGAAACGCAAATTATATGAGGAGTACAAACGATCAGGGGATGCTTCACTGTTAGCTCACTTTAAGAAATACAGCAAGGTTTTGCAAAATGTTGTCAGGGAGGCAAAAAGAAATTTTACAATCAAGAGAATTCAAGACGCTCCGATAAACAAAAAAAGTAGAGTGGTTTGGGATGTGGTGAAGGAATTTTCCAAAAATAACAACGCTGCTAATACAAGAATTACCATTAAAACTGGAAATGTTATCTCTACAGATCCCGAGGAGGTCGCTAATATATTAAATTTAACGATTTTTGGAGCAGCATAACACTCAACCTCTTTCCTTCATCCACCTCTCAAACCTACTCGTACATTTCGGTTTCTACTGCCTCTCTGTCAGCATGTTCGACATCATTGGTGCAATCTAATTTTCTCTCATCAGCACTTATTAATTCTACCCAACTTACTGATTCATCTTCTCCATCATCATATCATCACGCCACCTCCTATTCTAACTCTGCAATGTCCCTTAGTTCAGGTCATTCATCATTTTCAGCCTCTTCAGTGCTCCCCTCCAGCCCAGCCTCTTCAGTGCTCTCTTCTATTACAGCCTCTTCAGTGCTCCCCTCCAGCTCAGCCTCTTCAGTGCTCCCCTCCAGCTCAGCCTCTTCAGTGCTCCCCTCCAGCCCAGCCTCTTCAGTGCTCTCTTCTATTTCATCCTCTTCAGTGCTCACCTTCAGCTCAGCCTCTTCAGTGCTCACCTCCAGCTCAGCCTCTTCAGTGCTCCCCTCCAGCTCAGCCTCTTCAGTGCTCCCCTCCAGCCCAGCCTCTTCAGTGCTCTCTTCTATTACAGTCTCTCCAGTGCTTACTTCTACTTCCGCCTCTTCAGTGCTCACCTCTATTTCAGCCTCTTCAGTATTTTCATCCAGTTCGACCTCTTCAGTGCTCACCTCTAATTCATCCTCTGCAGTGCCCCCCTCCTGCTTAGCCTCTTCAGTACTCACCTCAAATTCAGAATCTTCAATGGCAATGTCCAGCTCAGCCTCTTCAGTGCCTCCCTCCAGTTCAACCTCTTCAGTGCTTACCTCTAATTCAGCCTCTTCAGTGCCCCCCTCCAGTTCGGCCTCTTCATTTCTTACCCTTATCCCAGCATGTTCATTGACCCCGTCCAGCTCAGCCTCTTCAGTGCTCTCCTCCAGTTTAGTATCTTCAGTACTTACCTCCAACTCTGCCTCTTCAGTGCTTACTTCAAGATCTATCACTTCAGTAGTACCAACATGTTCTCCTGGGTCTCCTTCAATTCCATTTATACTCGAACCTTGTAATTCAATCGAGGTAATAAAAATGGCTAGACTATGCTCTAACAAAAAATCCTGTGGCGAGGATTCAATTCCTATGACCCTTATAAGGCAAATAATTCATCTGATTGCAGAGCCCTTGTCAAGCATTTTTAATGCCTCTTTCCGCCCTGGTAAATTTCCAATGCTTTTCAAATTTTCTATTGTAGTCCCCATTCATAAAAAGGGAGCTCGGACAGAAGTTAACAACTATCGACCGATTTCCCTTCTCAACAACTTTTCTAAAATATTTGAGAAATTGGTTAGTAGTCGTCTTTATCACTTCTTAGAGCATTACAAACTTATAATTGATCAACAGTACGGATTTAGGGCTGAAAAATCCACAGCTGACGCCGTTTCTTCTTTTCTACTTCAGCTGGACCATATGTTGTCATCAGATCTACATGTCATAGGTATCTTTTGCGACCTTTCTAAAGCCTTCGACTGTGTTGACCACAAAATTCTCATTTCTAAGCTTAACCATTTTGGCATCGAAGGTCTCACTCGAGACTGGTTCCGATCTTACCTCTCTAACAGAAACCAGAGGGTCAGAGTTACATGTAGTAACACCTCTGATGTGGAGTATAACATTCTCTCGAAAGAGAAACCTGTCACCGCTGGAGTTCCGCAAGGCAGTGTACTGGGGCCACTGCTTTTTATACTCTACATCAATGATATTGTGATTCCTGATCCTCTGGTGAAGTTCACAATCTTTGCTGACGACACCACAATTCTAGTTGGCGGCAAAGATTCTGCTGATGTTGAGAGCAAAGTTCGGAACGTGATGTCTCAGATGCTAACTTGGTTTAGGGCAAATAGGTTGTGTCTCAATGAGGGGAAAACTAATTATCTTTACTTTGGTCAACGCTCTATCTCATCACTCCTCCCAATCTCGGGTTCTTCGATATCTATTTCGCCCTCTGAGGAGGTACGTTTTCTCGGTGTCACAATTGATACAGCGCTGCGATGGAATTCCCATAACTCTATACTTTGTCAAAAGCTAGCCTCTGCAGCCTTCGCAGTTAGATCTGTGAATAAGAACGTGGGATCCAAGGCAGCGCTGTTGGCATATCATGGCTACTTCCATAGTGTGATGAGCTATGGATGTATTTATTGGGGGTTTTCTGCTGGTTGCCAGGAGATCTTTATTCTTCAGAAACGTGCGGTTCGCTCCATCTTCAATCTCAAAAGAACCGTTTCTTGTAAACCTGTTTTTCGGAGGGAAAAAATTCTCACTTTCTATGCTCAGGTTGTTTTGGATTCTTGTGTACTCTTGCATAAAAACTCTGATAAGCTGACCAGACATTGTGATATTCATAATTATAACACAAGAAACAAAAACAATTTAGTCAACAGCAGTCACAAAATGTTTGGTCGTTCTTTCCTCAAACAAGGTGTTATCTTCTACAACAAGCTATCAGAGGAGTACAAGTCCCTACCTAGATCTGGGTTCAAGGAGGCGGTAAAAAGCCATCTCCTTGATATAGTTCCTTATTCTTTTCAAGATATTCTCGACCAACTATGACGGACATTGTTTTCTATCCTTCCTCCTCTACTCCCTTCTGTTTCTTCCTCTTTCTCGCGGTTTACGGGAAATAAAAGAGAGCTATCTTGTTTAAGCTATTTTTTTAAGCTTGAACTATTTTCTTTTAAGTTAAGTATTGTTTTCCTATAATAATTTTCTTTCTAGATTGTATAATTTTTATATTTCTATAATCTCTTTAATGTGAAACACATACTTTTGTATTGAAATTTTTTCACAATAAATGAATTGAATTGAATAATAGGCAGCAAGCCATAGAGGAGGATTGGAGACGTGCCTCCCTTTCCTCCTTCAGTTCTTTGTATAAAGAAATTAAATTAAAACCTGTGTGCGACACTTCGTTTACCTCAGATTATTTATTAGATCTTGGCCCCATTGACCGTGTTAGGATTGTAGCCCAACTTAGGCTATCTGGTAATTTATATGTGAACTTTTACCTCAGTAAAACTAGCTACAATTGGGACGCAAATGAACTTTGCTCCATGTGTAATAATCATGTAAAAGACGATCTGACCCATTTTATGTTACATTGTCCTCAGTATAATACAATAAGAGAAAAATATTTAAATTCGTTTACACATGATTGTAATTTGGAATATATCCTAAAAAATCTTACCAGAAAGAATGTTAATGGTATTTATTTTTACATGGTTGAGGCGTTGAGGTTGAGAGCTTTTATGAGAAATGAATAATGAGAAAATAATAATATGATCTAAGTATTTAATTTTATATAACTTTGTTATGTCTTTTATTATTATTATTATTATTATTATGCTTATGAAATGTCTTTAATATGTAATTTAATATGTGCCAACCGTTGTAACATTTTTTTTAAAAAATAAATACAACTATATATACCTACCCTAGTTTCCACTCCAAGTTTTAAACTAGTTGAAGATAGCTACGTGAAGTTGGCTGACCACCTAGGAGGGGTCAATATCTCGGGAACGGTACTGGTACAAAACGATTTCGCTTTTAGTGGTACTAAAGAGATGTCTTGTTTGTTTTTTGTGTTACAATTATAAGGATAGATACTTTCTGGCAAATAAGTATGGGTGAAACCTTGTAAATAACCGTTACGCCAGCCTCCGTGGAGTAACGGTTGTGACTTTTAATAAAAATATAAACACATCCAACAAAGACAAACTCTTAAATAGACGCAAACTTGTTAGACACACAACTTTACATTTGTGTTCAGAATAAAAATCACGTATGTACAGGTATGTATGTCTAGTGTCTACCTTAAACAAGAATACAATATTTGTATCTGTGTATATTTTTGTAAATTGTCATGAGTTCTTAAACAATATGTTTTTGTGTGGTCGCTGTGTTATTATGTGTAAAATATTGTGGTCTTTCCATGTATTGTCTTCATCAATAACATTCTCTTTCATATTTTTCTGGGTTCTAGCTGGGGAACTATAAACAAGGAGGAGACCAGCAGTCTGGCTGGGGGACTATAAACAGGGAGTAGACCAGCATTGGCTTAGTTCTGGGGGCCCTCATTCATTATTAGGCTCCTTGTAAAGACAGTAGTAGAAGTGCTGAGTCATTCTTCCACTGTCTGGCTACCATCGTTTACGATGACGCCACCCTATGATGATGATGATGATATTTTTAAAGTTATGAAAACTGTCTATGGCTATGTTAATTAACAAATGTGTTTATTTATACAGAGCATTTTATAATACAAAGAATAAGACCTAGTATATGTTTTTCATGCTATGTGGGTTTTATATTATGTATTGTGTATACAGGGTGATCGAAACCACCCAGCCACTATTCTTTTCTCGAGAACGGTTCGAGTCAGGATCTTGAAACAAAAAATTAGTCCCCAATATGAAGTCTGAAGTTTTATGGGAAACAATTTTGAACCTCCCCCCACCGCCCGTAAGGGCGTTTTCAGGGGGCACATGCCCGTTTCTCCCGAATTTTAAATGGAATGCATATATTTTTATTTTACATTTAATACATGTGAAGCAAGCTAGTCACAATAGTCAAAAGAAAAAAAAATATTCTTTGGTTCGAGACCCGATGAAACACGGTTTTTAGAAGAAAATAGGCCCAGGTTGCGGAAGTCATTACGGGCACCCGGTAAAACGTTGTAAAAAAACTAAAAATGCCAAAAAGTAGGTAAATTTATTTACTTATTTTTATTCTTTCAGGAAGTTGTAGGTCCTTAAATTGGTATTAAACTTTTTTCAGTTTCAAAAGACCAAAAGTCCAGAAATTTAATTTTGACCCCTTATTTTTTTTTCTTTTACATAAAAGAAAAAATTAGTAGCATTTCATGCAAAAAAATGAACTTTCTGCAATTTTTTCCCTTAAAATGGTAGACAAATAACTTCTGAAATGCGTTCATTTCCGTGAGTCATGCGTTTCAAATTTTTTCTCAAAAATTTTCCCATAAAACAACAAATTGAGGACCAATTTCTTGTTTCAATATCCTACCTGAAACTGTTCTCGAGAAAAAGATAGTGGCTGGGTTGTTTCGATCACCCTGTATACCTAACGCATAGTATTAATATACTTAAAACTGAATAAGCCTTTGTAATAATAGTGGAAACGAAATGTTCACAAGAAAGATAACGAGAAGATTATAGGATTAAAACTTGGGAATGGCAAGCAATGAGGAACAGCAAGAGAGAGAGAGAGAGAGAGAATAAAAGAAAATGCAATTGAGAAGATCTTGTGTGTGTGTGAGAAAGAGAGAGAGAGAGTATAGAGAGAGAGGAGGAGGAGGAGAAAGAGAGGAAGAGAAAGAGAGGAAGAGAGAGAGAGAATAGAGGAAAATGAAATTGAGAAGACCTTGTGTGGGGGAGAGAAAGAGAAATAGAAAGAGAATAGAGGTGAGAGAGAGAGAGAGAGAGAGAGAGAGAGAGAGAGAGGGAACGTGAAGTTGGCACTCCTTAGAGTGAGAGAAAAAAGAGAGAAAGAGAATAGAGGTGAGAGAGAGCGAGAGAGACAGAGAGTGAGAGTCAGAGGTAGAGAGAAGAAAAGAGAGAGAGAGAGAGAGTAGAGGAGAAAGGAAAATGATAATGTGTCTGTGTATGCATGTGTTTGTTGAGAGGGAGAAAGAAGATAGAGAGATAAAAATGAACCTAAAAAAGAAAAAAGTAATAGGAATTCTAACTTTCAAAGGTGCAAATATAAAGAAGAAATCACAGGTAAAAACAAAAAGCAAGAGAAAGAGAGATTTCTTTGATTTTATATTTTATTAAACCTTCAATTAATAAAATATAAAATTAATAAAATACAAAAAAGGTCGATATTGGAGACGAGAAAAAGGAGGAAGATAGCACAAGAGAAAATGTTAAATACCTAAATGGCAAGCGTGGAAGTATTAAGAGAAAACAAAATTGAAGAAACATGGATGTGAAAACTAAAAAAAGAAAAGGAGAGATAGTTCTAGAGATACGAGAAAAAGAAGATGAAAACAGAGGAGGAAGCATGAGGAAATTGGCAAGGGTTAAAAGATTAACAATAGTCGCTGTAGAGGCCAAACAACTTATCTCCTTCACAAATTTAATGTTTAAAGTAAAAATCTCATTGAAGATAATATGTTCAAAGTTTGTGTTAGTTATCATTATTTTTTTGTTATTACGTAGCTAAAGTAAGAACGAAATCTTAACAATAAGGTTTTATTTTATTTTTCTAATTTTTAGCATAACTCTGTACTTGAACCACCGATATCCAGATTGCAAGTCCGCCGCCTTATTGATCAAGTTACTGAGATTGGTTGTATGCGACTATTTATCGACTTTCAAAAAAATTCAATGTTCTCCCTCATTTTTAACACCGAGATGAGGACTAAGATAATCTCCTGGACTCTGTTTTTTTTTTTAAAAAAAGTCGGCATCATAATTATTTTAATTCTTATTCTGACTCCCAGAAGTTTTCGCAAAAGGAAAAGAGAATTAAGTGCTGTAAGGATCTGGATGGAGAAGAAGAGTGCGCTATCATGAGAGAATAAACCATTTTCGTCTTCCAGCGACTATACTTCGTTTTCCCCGCCCAACTTCTCACATGCTCTAACCTGGTTACGTTACGTGCCGTTGTGTCTCCTCAGAAGACTAGACACAGACTGAGGACTGAGGTAAATAGGAGAGTCGAGGAGAGAGAAGAGAGGAGGGGGAATTTACAAAAAAGGATTTGAGGGGAGGTAGGAGATTGGGAGAAGAGGGGGGGAGGGGTGAGAATGGAATCTCTGACTCAGAGGAAAGAGGAGAAGTAGGGGAAATAATAGAAGAGGACGAAGAGGTTGGGATGAAGAAAATGAGGGCGGGAGAGGGGATACTAGATTGATGGAGGTCGAAGGTGAAAAATATGATATACAGGGTGTTTATAAAGTCTCCGGTAACTAAATAATGAAAAGTTGATGAACAATACTCTACAGATGGACGAACAATTGAACAATACAAAGCTTTGAGAGTTGATTTGAAATCTCTGGAGTTGCGCTGGATGAAGCCCAAAGTTTTCATGGCTTTGTTTTTAATGTTGCATTGATGTGTGTTGAACTTAAGATTAGCATCCAGCACAACACCAAGGTCTCTTACATGGTAGATACGAGACATGTAACCTTTTTTTAATATAAAAAGGAGAAACTGGGGAGATAGGACGTGTATAGAGAGAAGTGAAGAAGAGGGAATTGTTAGAAATGGTAAATGGGGAGAGGAATAAGCTCAGTGGTTAAGCACTCGCTTGCCATGCGGAAGGTTCAAACCCCCGGGCCGACAAAAAAAATTTAAATTCAACATTTGGTCACCTACGATTGTTTGTTGGGGATACCTTCCAGTGTACTCGAGGAGGACCGGGAAGTAGACACAGGTAGATTATAGAAAAAGGTAGAACAGAAGAGGGAGAAGAGGAGAGGGAGAAGATAGTAGATAAATAGAGGAGAGAGAAGTATACACAGGTAGAACAGGAGAGGGAGAAGAAGATAGTAGATAAATAGAGGACGGGGAAATAGACACAGGTAGATTATAGGAAGAGGTAAAGCAGAAGAGAGAGAAGAGGAGAGGAGAAGATAGAAGATAAATAGAGGTCAGGGAAACAGACACAGGTAGATTATAGTAAGAGGTAGAACAGGAGAGGGAGGAGAAGAGAGGGAGAAGAAGTGAAGGAGAAGAATAGAGGAAAAGAAAGTAGATACATAGAGGAGAGGAAGTAGACACAGGTAGATTATAGTAAGAGGTAGAACAGGAGAGGGAGAAGAGGAGAGGGAGAAGATAGTAGGTAAATAGAGGACGGGGAAGTATACACAGGTAGATTATAGAAAAAGGTAGAACAGAAGAGGGAGAAGAGGAGAGGGAGAAGAAGAGAGGGAGAAGAGGAGAGGGAGAATAAGAGAGGGAGAATAATAATAATAATAAGCCCCAAAATCACCCAATTTGGGCAAGGGCATTTATTTACAGATGAACTGCAAATGTTTATTGATATTATTGAGTCAACTCTGAGGTTACAATACAATACAAAGAAAAATACAATTCAGAATATGAAGTGCAATATAATGCAATACAATACAAGCATGTACTGTTTTTCTTAGATTTTTTTTATACTTTTAACTTTCAACTTTTAACTCTTAACTTTCTCTCCTTGTCTTGCTCTCTCTTTTCCTGAAATAAAGGGAGTCTTTTTCACTTTTTCACCTTTTCTCTATTTCACTTTTCTCTCTTTCTGTTTTTTCTTCTCATTATTAATATTATTTATATATATGTACAGATGTACACATATACATATATGTATATGTATATGTATATATTTACATCTCATTCTGCTTGTTCTTACAGTACATGCTTGAATTTTACATCATTTTGACATTTCCTTAACTACTAGCTCCCATTGTTGTCTATCTCTTGCAATGGATTGCCATTCGGGACCAATGTTCTTCTTAAACTCATCGTACCATCTGATGTGTTTCCTGCCTCTTGCTCTTTTGTTTGATCGTGGGATCCATTCTGTTAGTTTTTTTGCCCATCTTCTGCTGTCCATTCTTGCCACATGTCCGCACCATCTCCATTTTAGTTTTGTTGCTTCCTTACTCAGATCATCCATTTTCATTTTGTTACTTATTTTTTTATTGCTAATTTTATCAAATTTTCGGATGCCTAACATGCTTCTGAACATTTTATATTGTGTAGCATCCAGTTTCTTCAGGTCTTTCTTTGTTAAGGCCCAAGTTTGACAACCATATAAAATTGCTGGGTAGATACACATTTTAAGTGCTTTCGTTTTTGTTTTATCATTAATTTTCATACTTTTAAATATTTTTTTCATGCACCAGTATTTATTCCAACCTATTTTAATTCTTCTTTCTATTTCTTTTTTCATAACATTTTCGCAAGAAATAGTTTGGCCTAAATATACAGGGTGTCCCACCAAACTTGGACACCTCAAATTACTCGGCCCCTGAAAGAGTTTTTGAAAAATAAAAAAATCTAGGGTACATGTGCTAATTATGCGGTTTCAGTTATGAATTTTTTTTTATACAGGGTGGTTCAAAAGTCAGAAATTGAGGTGTCAACTTTCGATTTTTAAATGGATCGACCTGAATTTTATTTGATAATTTTACTTCTAAATGATTCCTGAGTATTTTTTTAAACAAAAATATTACATACAGGGTGGTTTTTTTTCGATCAATTTTTTTTCTAAATCTTGAATAACTCAAGTTCGGTTAATTTTTTCGATAACAAAAAGAGAATGTGTTTGTGTAATGAATACACGCACTTTCAATTGACATCAAAAATTTTTATACAGGGTGGTTCACAAGTGAAATAATGACTCGATTTTTTTTAAAACCGAGTTTTTTTTAATTTTTTATTTATGATTAATAATTCTCGTCTAATTTTACACATTTTTCGTTAGTCATATCGAAAAACAAAACTAAAGTGTTGTACAGGGTGAGACATAATTTTTTTGTAACACCCTGTATATGGGCAGTCAAAGAGACGCAAAATTAAATATAAAGACTAAATATGCAAGAAAAACTTTGATTTTTAATTAAACTAAAAAGTTATGGTGTTTTAACTAATATTGTCGCATGGACCACCCTATAGATATTTTCTTAAACCATCATATGGGTAGTCGAAACTGTCTAAAATTGAACGAGGAGTCCAAATCTGAAAGAAAAAAAATGAATTCAAAAAGCCATGCTCAATTTTGTGTCTACACCTACCTACTTTTTATTTCAAGTTTTAAAATCATTCAGTGTGGACACCAAATTGAAAATGGCTTCAAATTCGTGTTTTTTTACTTGTTTTTCCCACATGATTCGAAGTTTTCGTTGAATTTTATACAACTTAGAGTACCTACATGATAGTTTAAGAAAATATCTACAGGGTGGTCCATGCGACAATATTAGTTAAAACACCATAACTTTTTAGTTTAATTAAAAATCAAAGTTTTTTTTTGCATATTTAGTCTTTATATTTAATTTTGCGTCTCTTTGACTGCCCATATACAGGGTGTTACAAAAAAATTATGTCTCACCCTGTACAACACTTTAGTTTTGTTTTTCGATATGACTAACGAAAAATGTATAAAATTAGACGAAAATTATTAATCTTAAATAAAAAATTAAAAAAACTCGGTTTTAAAAAAAATCAAGTCATTATTTCACTTGTGAACCACCCTGTATAATTTTTTTTGATGTCAATTGAAAGTGCGTGTATTTATTACACAAACACATTCTCTTTTTGTTATCGAAAAACTTAACCGAACTTGAGTTATTCAAGATTTAGAAAAAAAATTGGTCGAAAAAAAACCACCCTGTATGTAATATTTTTGTTTAAAAAAGTACTCAGGAATCATTTAGAAGTAAAATTATCAAATAAAATTCAGGTCGATCCATTTAAAAATCGAAAGTTGACACCTCAATTTCTGACTTTTGAACCACCCTGTATAAAAAAAATTTCATAACTGAAACCGCATAATTAGCACATGTACCCTAGATTTTTTTGTTTTTCAAAAACTCTTTCAGGGGCCGAGTAATTTGAGGTGTCCAAGTTTGGTGGGACACCCTGTATACAATCATTGACTTTTTTAATTATCTCTCTGTTGATTTCTATCTGGGTTTCCTCTGTTTTGGTAAGTATTTTTGTTTTATTTGGATTTATCATCAGTCCATGTTTTTTGCTTTCATCTCTAAGTTTTATTATCATTTCTTTTAATTCGTTTATATTTTTTCCTATAAGTATCACATCATCTGCAAATCTCAAGTTTGTAAGTTTTTTCCCCATTTATTGATATTCCATAGTGTTCCCAGTTTATGTTTCGGAATATTAATTCTAAAACAGTATTAAAAATTTCTGCTGAAAGAGGGCAACCTTGTTTTGTACCTCGTCTTATGTTGAACTTTCTCCCATTCTTATCTAGGGCTATGTAGGCTCGGCTTTTGTATAATTTTTTGAGAATACGGATATAAATGTTTTCAACTTGTATCATTTTTAATCCTTCCCAAATGCTCTTCTGAAAGATACTGTCGAAAGCTTTAGAGTAGTCAATTATTGCATATGAAAGTTCTATCTGGTATTCTCTGCTTTTTTCTAGTAGTTGATTTATTGTTTGCAAATTGTCCATTGTTGAGAAACCACTCCTAAATCCAGCTTGTTCTTGTGGCTGGTTTTCAACTATTTTATTTCTAATTCTATTTTGAATAATTTTTGCAAATATTTTATACATAGTTTCTGACAAGCTGATAGGGCGATAGTTATTAATATCTTCTCGGGGTCCTTTTTTATAGATCAATATTATTTTACTCAGTGTCCACTGTTCTGGTATTATGCCTTCATACAAGATTCTGTTGAATAATTTTTGAAGAATTGGACATAAAGTATCTTTTCCATATATTAATAAATCGTTTGTTATGCCATCTTCTCCCGGTGTTTTTTCTTTCTTCAGTTCCTTTATTGTTTTATATACTTCATCTTCTAATATACTGAATTTTTCGTAAAACTCCTTATTTTCCATTTCTTGGTCTTCTGGTTCCTCTATTTCCTCAGTGTGTTCTTCTAATTCGTACAGTTTCTCATAGTACTTTGTTATTTCCTCTACTATTTCTTCTCTATTATATGTAACATTTTTATCTTCTTTCTGTATTTTGTTAATCCATGTATTTCTCGTGTTTGATATTTCATTCCTGATTCGTTTTGTAGAGCCTGTTGTATCCATAATTCTATTTATTATATCTTCTTCGTATTTATTTATGTCTTCTCGAATTTTTTTCTTTGTTAGTTTTCTAATTTCACAATGTTCTATTTTTTCTACTGTTGTTTTATTAATTATTTTGTTTAGTCTTTCTCTTTTCTCTATCAACTTTTTTGTTTCCTCAGTAATTTTTGGACTATATTTTCTTTTTTCTTTGCTTGCTTTTTCGTTTTCTTTATTCACTGCTAATTTTATACTTGTTTCGATGCTGTCATACACTTCTTGTATACTTTGTTGTGTTATAGAAATGTCATGCATGAACTCTTTTAGAAATGTTTGATAAGTTTCAACCGAGCTCTTTATTCTATAGTGTTTATTTCTATTTTCATGGTAAATGCTCTTAATGTGTGGTATAAATGTTACAAATAGTATCCGGTGGTCAGAATCAAATCTAAAGTTGTCTTTTATTTCAAAGTTTTGGATATTATTCTGTTTATTTGATAAAATATAATCAATTTCAAATGTCTTTTGGTTGGGGGCTTTCCAAGTCCATCTTTCTTCGTGACTATAGTAAGTATTGATAATTTTTAAACCTTGTGAAGCCACAAAATCCAACATGGCTTTTCCTGATTCATTTCTTTTTCCTTTGCCGAAATTTCCCATCATGTTCTCTTCTCCTCTTTTCCGTCTTCCGACACTAGCATTGAAATCTCCAATTATGAGTAATGGGTCATTTTCTTTGTGTTCCTTCTTTATTAAGAGCTCTATTTCTTCATAAAATAATTCAATTTCTTCTTTTTTATGTATACTAGTGGGTGCATGTATTTGTATTATAGTAAAGTTTTTCTTATTGAATTTCATTTTTAGTATTGCTACTCGTTTTGATATGGGTATAAATTCAATTATATTGTTTTGAAATTTGTTTTTCACAATAAATCCGGTTCCAAACATACTATTTTGAGCGCTTGAATGTAATAGAATATAATTATTTTTTCTTTCCATGAGTACTTCAGCATTCCTTCTTATTTCTGATAAACCGATAATATCCCATGTTACATCTTCAAGAGCTAATTCTAGTTCTTGTATCTTTTCCTCCGTTCTTAATGTCCTTGTATTAAGTGTTCCTATATTTATTCTAAATTCTTTATTACTTGTCTTTTTTCTATTTTTCTTTTTATGAAAGTCTTCTGGTGCATTTTTTTTTCTTTCTATATTCTGTGATTCTGTTAAAGGATCTATCATTTTGGTCAGATTTTCTTTTCCCGTTTTGTATCTATTTGGTATGATCTCATTGGTTTCCATTAGCTGTCATTCTTGATCAATATTTTCTGTAATATTGTTTGGTTCAATATTTTCGTGGCTTATTTTCTTCGACGTGTCATGTACAATGCTAACATAAGCAATGTTTGTAGTTTCTTTGACGTTTTTTCCTATATCTGTGCTTTCTTTTGAGTTATTATCTTCCCTTCTGATTATCATTGAATCAAGAGTTTTTTGTCCTTCGCTATTCGATCTGCGGTGTGTTTGTAAAAATTTTGATTTTTTTGTTGCATTCTCTATGGTAAAGTTTTTTCTTATTTCGTTGATCTTTTCAGGAGAAAGTTGTCTCTTCCCTGGTGTGGTTGTTGGAGTTTTGTATATTGTTTTGTTTAAATCTATTAAGTATGTTTGTGTGTTCTCCTGTTCTACATTGAGTGGCATGGCATTATCTTCATGAGGGTTTATATTGGAACTTCCTGGTATTTCTTTGGTTTTATTCCCTTTATCCGTCTTTACAATTAATGATTTTCCTTTAATATATGCTTCGCCTCCGCTAGATATTATTTCCTTCATTTTTTCTACCATATTTTTCTTTTCTTGTATTTCTTCTGCATCCATATCATTTTCAATATATATTTTGGTTCCAGTGAGCTTCCTTTTGTTCATCGTAATTTCTGTCTTTCTCCAGCTAGTTATCATTTTAATAATTAGGGGTCTGGTCTTTCTTTCTGTTGTCTTTTTCCCAAGTCTAAAGAAGTCATCTATTTCTTCACGTTGGATTCCAAGTTCCATTTTAATATTGAGCAACCAATTTACTTTTTCTTTCAATTCATTTATGTTTTCGTTTTCTCCTTCCTGAAGTCCATAGACAATTATGTTTTTTTTCCTGGCTTCCCTTTCTAATTTGATAATTCTTTTATCTTGTATTTCCAGTTTTGTGTTTATTTTGGTATTGTCTGATTGTTGGTTCTTAAACTTTTCCTCTATAAATTTTCTAGTTTCCTGTTGTTCCCCGATAAAATCTGTTCTCATCTTTTTAAGCTCTTCTAATATAGCTTCCATTTTAAACTAGTAGACGTATGTTGTTAAATTATTCACGTTCACACTGCAAAGTGATTAGGTATAATTATTGTCTGACCTAAAGCTAGAGATTATTCGGTATCGTGTTGGTATTGATGACGTTCTTCCGTACGCGACGCCTTGACTTCTCTCCCTTACGTAACAGTTATGACGTCACTGCTATGCTGATTCTATGGCCTGTCCGTTGGGATCTTTGTGGTGTATATTCATAGATATCTATAGAATTATGTACTATCTATTGGTACTCCGTCTACTGTTTTCTTAATGATATCTGATGAGTGATAAGAATAAACTTATAGATTGATATATTCTATAGATAGGTAGCTTCTATTTTACCGACGCCGTGTAACGTCTTTGTTCACAAATTGGATATTACCAAATTTCTCCGATTAGTTTTTCTCAAAATAATTTAATTTCAGCATTTCTGGACTCTCAGAATTTTTTTAACTTCTTTAAAATTTAGTTTATATCTTACTTCGTTCGGTTCTCTTGTTTCTTTTCACTTTTTTATTCACCAATTATTTTTATTAAAACTTTAAATTTTAAGAAAACATTTGACACTAGTTCACTAGGCAACACCTCTCAGCTGACTTGTAACCTGGAGGTCGCTGGTTCGAGTCCCAATTTTGCTAAAAATTTAACTGCGTGAGTTTGAGAAGATAGTAGGTAAATAGAGGAGAGGGAATATACACAGGTAGATTATAGAAAAAGGTAGAAAGAAAGGTAGAAAGAGAGGGAGAAGAGAGGAGGGGAGAAGAGGAGAGGGAGAAGATAGTAGGTAAATAGAGGAGAGGGAAGTAGACACAGGTAGATTATAGAAAAAGGTAGAACAGAAGAGGTAGAAGAAGAGAGGGAGAAGAGGAGAGGGAGAAGAGGAGAGGGAGAAGATAGTAGGTAAATAGAGGAGAGGGAAGTAGACACAGGTAGATTATAGAAAAAGGTAGAACAGAAGAGGGAGAAGAGGAGAGGGAGAAGAAGTGAAGGAGAGGGAGAAGATAGTAGTAATTAAACAGATGAAAAAACACTGCCAATTATGGACACAATACTTCCTCGTGATTGTTTCACATTGTGTACACGTGCGAATTTTGAGTTTTTATACTAAATTACTTGTATCTCCAAAACGGCTGAACCGATTTTCTTCAAGTTTGTTTTATATGGTAGAAAACCGTTTTCCTACATTCTAGATTCTACAAAAAATTCTGTACCGGCAAGTCGTGGTTCTTATTTTTTGACTTTATTGTCCAAAATTTCGGATTTTCTTAAATATCAGAGTCAAATTATAATTAATTAAAAAGAAAATATAAAAAGCCTGTGTAAAACAATAATATTCATATACATACAAAATTTCATCAAAATCGGGTGTACCGTTCATGAGATATAAGCATTTAAGTAAAAAGTTAGTGGTCAGGCGCATGGTCTCTTTCACCCAAAGCCGCTAGTACGAATTCGATGAATTTAAAATGGGACCATCTACAGAATGTCTCCTAGATGTGTGCAAAATTTCATCAAAATCGGTCGAGTAGTTTCCGAGATTTGCGCGTTACAAGGAATCGTTTTAACAGACAGACCGACAGACGGACACAAAACCAAATTTGCTCAGGAGGTTATGAAACGTCCAGAAATATGAAAAAAATTGAAATCGGAGCAAAAAAATATTTTTTTTTACAAAAACGAACACAATACTTCCGATTTCTAATATTAGAAATTTCTCGGAAGTAAAAAAGAAGAAGTAGACACAGGTAGATTATAGGAAGAGAAGAGGGAGAAGAGGAGAGGGAGAAGAGGAGATGGAGAAGATAGTAGTTAAACAGATGAAAAATAAAGAAGAAGTAGACACAGGTAGATTTTATAGGAAGAGATAGAACAGGAGAGGGGGAAGATGTGAGGGGAAGAGGAGAGGGGGAAGAGGAGAGGGGGAAGAGGAGAGGGAGAAGAGGAGAGGGAGAAGAGGAGAGGGAGAAGAGGAGAGGGGGAAGAGGAGAGGGAGAAGAGGAGAGGGGGAAGAGGAGAGGGAGAAAAGGACAGGGAAAAGAAGAGAGGGAGAAGAAGAGGGGAGAAGATAGTAGTTAAAACAGATGAAAAGTAAAGAGGAAGTTGATAGAGAAGAGGGAGAAGAAGTGAGGAGAAGATAGTAGTTAAACAGATGAAAAATAAAGAAGAAGTAGACACAGGTAGATTATAGGAAGGGGTAGAACAGGAGAGGGGGAAGAGGAGAGGGAGAAAAGGACAGGGAAAAGAGGAGAGGGAGAAGAAGAGAGGAGAAGATAGTAGTCAAACAGATGAAAAGTAAAGAGGAAGTTGATACTAGTAGATTATAGGAAGAGGTGGAACAGGAGAGTGAGAAGAAAAGAGGGAAAGAGAGATTCCGAGCTTATTTTCCGCTTGGCACGTTTTGCCATCAAGAGAGGAGGGGAAATAGTGTGAGGATCGGTATACATAGAAAGAGGGAGTGTATACGTTTTATAGAGTTAAGAACTAATAGAAGAGTTTAATAAAGTAAAGGAGGGGTGACCAGCCTAAGAGTAGGGGAAACGGTATTAGGAGAGTATTTGTAACTTGAGAAATAGCTGGCCATGTCGGCCCAGCCTGCGTTGGGCTAAAATGCCGACATCGCGAAGTATTCACCTCACTGGACGTTGTTCGACTTCGGTGATCCTACGAGAATCAGTGCATTCAATTTTTGGCCGAGAGCCATGCAATACACAAGTACCTATTATTGACAGGATTTCCAAATAACGGCAGTACTACCGACCGTGTAAGGTGTCTTTTAGAAAATCACTGTGTAGGGACGTATTATTTATATATTTATTTTGTAACTCTTTATTAGTAGAACATACGAGTATATACAGACAAACAAGGTTAAAAAATTATTATAAAATTGACAATATTAATAATATAAACAAGAAAAATAAACAAAATTTATACATATGTCCTAACTAAGGGGGAGGTGTTATTGCCTATGGCGATCTCTTCCACCCAACCATTTACAGAAAACCAGAAGACACACTTCCTTTAGAGCGATTATTAGAGGAGAATAGATGATGGTTAGGGAGCGCGGGTATAAGGAGGTACAAGAGGGATGATAGGGTTATATTAGACGGGTAATATGTGCACGTTTCTCCAGTTTAATTTTCCACTAACACTCTCTTACGGGGTGTGACAAGGAAAAGCAATCTTTGCTCCTTATTTTTCTATCCTCTCCCATTTAAGCATCTCTCTCTCTCTCTCTCTCTCTCTCTCTCTCTCTCTCTCTCTCTCTCTCTCTTACTCTGTTTCTTTTTCTCTCTCTCTTACTCTCTTTCTCTCTCTCTTTCTCTCTCTCTCTCTCTCTCTCTCTCTCTCTGTCTCTCTTTCTCTCTCTCTCTGTCTCTCTTGGCTGCAGAGTTCAAAAGTCAATATGGTTTGTTACAATCCTCTCGATGAATATGGATTGAAATTTTCATAGGGAATTTCGTAACCTTACAGTCTGCCGTGCTGTCTCTATCTTTGTATTGGTGTTTTTCACACCTCGGCCCAGGATTCGAACCAACGGAATCGGATTACCAGACTATCGCTTTAACCACTTAGCTATTAGTGCACATTTACCTTTCAGTACACATCAACCTCACCCAGCCTGGGCCGAGCAGGAAATGCCAGACTCACGTGTGCGGAGGAAACAGATTTTTCTGTTTAAAATGTCAGCTCCAAACGGGAATCAAATTTAGGGTCTCTGGACTACTAGTAGGAGTCTCAACTGTTACGTCATTAAGATCATAACACATTTTATTGCAGACTCAGATAGACGTACACTGGTAGTCACGTGGTTAACCCGCTAGTCTGCTAATCCAGGTAGCTTAAGGATCCGTGGTTCGAATCCCATTCGGATTTTTCCTCACAACATAGAGTATATGACCACATAATAATATAATACTCTGATGGTTAGGGGGGTAGAAAATGCTTTGAGCATAAACCTTGCCTGGTGGTTACCTTCAACTAAAGGGTGTTATTATCATCAATATCATCATAAGCATCGCTGCAGCATCTTTCAGTCGTGCTGATGCAACATTCGCGTGCATCAGCAATTCAAAAGGATTGTTCTACTTTTGATTGTTATTATTGTTCTTGTATTTCACAGTATTCAAAATCCTAGTGTTGCGCTTGAAGAGGATTCTTTTTCAACCCAACATAAACATTTCTTTGTGAATCTAGAGATTTCAGAGGTCGTTGGTTTGAAACACCGCCGGCACATGACAAGTTTTTCTCCCATTTGGGATTTTCACCACATAATAATACGTCTTGGCCTTACTGCTGGAATAATGGGACCTACTAGTCTTGATTGGGCCGTATAGATAATCGGAAATTGATTGGTTATGTAAGGTATCCTTAATGCTTATACATAAAACGTATGCCGTATACATATCCCTTTTATTTATATCATGTTATTTAATCTTTCTTCGAAGGTTTAAGGAATTTTCACGACATTTTTTTTCGACATATTGCCATACTCACTTTATCAGACCATTTATTTTGAAAAATAAATAATACATCATACTTTGTGTCTGTCCTCCTCATGCTTATTTGCCCATTCTGCCCCAATGCCCCCCGGATCCGACACAAGGGCCGAATGGTGCAATAGTTTTTTGCGGGATCTATTGGGCTGCGCTCAAGTGGTAATAAAGTCAACTAAAGATAAAATAATTGTTTTGTTTCTTTTTTCTTTTACTGAAAACTGAAAAGAACTGAATTCTGAAATCACTGATCATCTTTGTGAAATTTATTTGCTTTCCTCAACTTTCCTGGGTTTTTGAGTTTTATCCTTATATCAGAGAACCATCGACATGTATACCAATAGAAGTAAAAAAAAAAAACAATTTTTTTTCATCATAAATTTTTACATCGTATTTTTTACGTATTTTGTCCGTTTTATTCTTTCACATATAAAAGACGAATGATTATTGTCAATTGGAATTTGATGCGTAAGTCATTTTTGGTAAGAGGATTTTTTTGTTAAGAAGGATTTTGTAGTTATATAGGGTTAGGTAACGTTAACGAGGTGAAATTGCACGATAGATCACTGACTTCAGTTTGTTGGGTAGGATGGTTGGGTGAGGGGCTTAGGTTAGGTTGAAATTAGTGCAGGTGGTTAGGCCGGGTCGCGCAGCGACCCGGTCTAACCCTGCACTAATTTCAACCTAACCTAAGCCCCTCACCCAAGCTATCCTAGCCGGCTAACGAAACACAACATTTAGACTGACAACCGTTTGTTGGGTAGGATGGTTGGGTGGGGGGCTTAGGTTAGGTTGAAATTAGTGAAGGTGGTTAGGCCGGGTCGCGCAGCGACCCGGTCTAACCCTGCATAATAGTTTATCACAAAAGCGAAAATAAATAATAAAAAAACGTCCTGGGTAGGGATCGAACCCGCGGACGTCTAAGCATCATGACGCATGGAGGCCATGGATCATTCCTGAAAACTACGCCAGCGCTGCAGTGGAACTTTTATGCAACATAATTATCACAGATCCCGCAAAAACTATTGCACCATTCGGCCCTTGTGTCGGATCCATGCCCCCCTCTTTCTCTTCATCCTCTACCTCCTAAAATCCATCCCCTCCCTCTCCTTTTACCCTCACCTCCTACAACTCCTCCTCACTTTCTTGCCTCCATTCGTCCCATGACGGCACCTTCCTTAACCTCTACCTCCCTCTACTCTCCCCTCCTAAGACCCCTCTCCTCCTTCCTCCCCTACTCACCCCTCCTCTCTCTACTCTCACCTCCTAAGACCCCTCTCCTCTCTCTACTCTCACCTCCTAAGACCCCTCTCCTCCCTCTACTCTCACCTCCTAAGACCCTCTCCTCCTCTACTCTCACCTCCTAAGACCCCTCTCCTCCCCTCTCACCTCTCACCTCTAAGACCCTCTCCTCCCTCTACTCTCACCTCCTAAGACCCCTCCTCCCCTACTCCCTCCTAAGACCCCTCTCCTCCTACTCCCTCTGCCCTCTCTCCTACTCTCACCTCCTAAGACCCTCTCTCCTTCCCCCTCTACTCTCACCTCCTAAGACCCCTCTCCTCCCTCTCCTACTCTCACCTCCTAAGACCCCTCTCCCTCTCCTTCTCACCTCCTAAGACCCTCTCCTCCCTCTCTCTCACTCTAAGACCCTCTCATCCCTCTTCACTCCCCCCTCCCTCCCTCTACTCTCACCTCCTAAGACCCCTCTCCTCCTCTCTACTCTCACCTCCTAAGACCCTCTCTCCTCTACTCTCACTCCTAAGACCCTCTTCTCCCCCTCACCTCCTCACACCTCTCTAGCTCCTCTTTTACTCTATACTTAATTAGACCCTGTTCCTCTCCTAGACCCGTCTACCTCTCTAAGACCCCTCTTCCCATTACTCTAAACCTCCTATCACCCACTCTAAGACCTCCCTCCTATCTTCCTAAGACCCCCTCTCTACTCCTCTACCTCCTCCTTACTCTCACCTCCTAAGACCCCTTCCCTTCCCCTTTCCTCCAGCCCCCTCCTTCTCTCACCTCTAACCCCTCCTCCCCTCCTCTCTACCCTCCCTCCCTCTCCTCCTAACCTCTCTCCTCCTACTCTACCTAGACCCCTTCCTCCTCTACCTCCTCTACCTCTCCCACTCCTAAGACCCCCTCTCCTCCCTCTACTCTCACTCTAGCCTCCTCCCTCTACTCTCACCTCTAAGACCCTCTCCTCCTCTCTACTCTCACTCCTAAGACCCCTTCCCCTTCCTCCTCTTCACTCTCACCTCCTAAGACCTCTCCTCCTCTCTCTCCACCTCCTAAGACCCCTCCTCCCCCTCCCTCTACTCTCACCTCTAAGACCCCCTCTCTCCTCCTCCCTTCCTCCTCTACTCTCACCTCCTAAGACCCTCTCCTCCCCTCTCTCACCTCCTAAGACCCCTCTCCTCCTCTACTCTCACCTCCTAAGACCCCTCTCCTCCTCTACTCTCACCTCTAAGACCCCTCTCCTCCCTTACTCTCACCTCCTAAGACCCCTCTCCTCCTCTACTCTCACCTCTAAGACCCTCTCTCCCCTCCCTCTAACCTCCCTCCTCCCTCTCCTCCCCTACTCTCACCTCCTAAGACCCTCTCCTCCCCTACTCTCACCTCCTAAGACCTCTCCTCCCTCTCTCTCTCCCTCCTAGACCCCTCTCCTCCCCTCTCTCACCTCCTAAGACCCCTCTCCTCCCTCTCTCCCCCTCTCTCTCCACCTCCTAAGACCCCTCTCCTCCCTCTACTCTCACCTCCTAAGACCTCTCCTCCTCTCTCCCCTCCCTCTACTCTCACCTCCTAAGACCCCTCTCCCCCTCTACTCTCTCCTAAACCCCCTCCTCCCTCTACTCTCACCTCCTAAGACCCTCTCCTCCCTCTACTCTCACCTCCTAAGACCCCTCTCCTCCCTCTACTCTCACCTCCTAAGACCCTCTCCTCCCTCTCTCCTCACTCTAAGACCCCTCTCCTCCCTCTCTACTCTCACCTCCTAAGACCCCTCTCCTCCTCTCCTCCCTCTACTCTCACCTCCTAAGACCCTCTCCCTCCTCTACTCTCACCTCCTAAGACCCTCTCCTCCCTCTCTCCCTACTCTCACCTCCTAAGACCCTCTCCTCCCTCCCTACTCTCACCTCCTAAGACCCCTCTCCTCCCTCTACTCTCACCTCCTAAGACCCCTCTCCTCCCTCTCCCCTCTACTCTCACCTCCTAAGACCCCTCTCCTCCTCTCCTCCCCTACTCTCACCTCCTAAGACCCCTCTCCTCCCTCTCTCCTCTACTCTCACTCTAGACCCCTCTCCTCCCTCTCTCACCTCCTAGACCCTCCTCCCTACTCTCACCTCCTAAGACCTTCCTCCTCTCTCACCTCCTAAGACCCTCTCCTCTATCTCACTCCTAAGACCCCTCTCCTCCTTTCTCACCTCCAGACCCTCTCCCCTACTCTCACCTCCTAAGACCTCTCCTCCCTTACTCTCACTCCTAGACCCCTCTCTCCTACTCTACCTCTAGACCCCTCTCCTCCCTCTTACTCTAACCCTTCCTCCTCTACTCTCACCTCCTAAGACCCCTTCTCCCTCCTCCTCTCTCCACCTCCAAGACCCTCTCCCTACTCTCACCTCCTAGACCTCTCCTCCTCTCCTCCCCTCCTAAGACCCTCTCCTCCCCTACTCTCACCTCCTAAGACCCCCTCCTCCCTCTACTCTCACCTCAAGACCCCTCTCCTCCTCTCTCTCACCTCCTAAGACCCCTCTCCTCCCTCTCCTCCCTCTACTCTCACCTCCTAAGACCCCTCTCCTCCCTCACTCTCACCTCTAAGACCCCTCTCCTCCCTCTACTCTCACTCCTAAGACCCCTCCTCCCTCCTCCCCTACCTCACCTCTAAGACCCTTCCTCCCTCTCCCTCTCACCTCCTAAGACCCTCTCCTCCCTCTACTCTCACTCCTAAGACCCTCTCCTCCCTCCCTCCTCTTCACCTCCTAAGACCCCTCTCCTCCCTCTCCTCCCCTCTACTCTCACCTCCTAAGACCCTCTCCTCCCTCCCTCCCTCTACTCTCACCTCCTAAGACCCCTCTCCTCCCTCTCCTCCCTCCTAAGACCCCTCTCCTCCCTCTACTCTCACCTCCTAAACCCCTCCTCCTCTCCCCTACTCTCCCTCCTAAGACCCCTCTCTCCCTCTACTCTCACTCCCTCAAGACCCCTCTCCTCCCTCTACTCTCACCTCCTAAGACCCTCTCCCTCTCCCCCTACTCTCACCTCCTAAGACCCTCTCCTCCCTCTCTCTCCCTCTACCTCTCCCCTCACTCTCACCTCCTAAGACCCCTCCTCCCTCCCCTCCTACTCTCACCTCCTAAGACCCCTCTCCTCCCTCTACTCTCACCTCCTAAGACCCCTCTCCTCCCTCTCCTCCCTCTACTCTCACCTCCTAAGACCCCTCTCCTCCCTCTACTCTCACCTCCTAAGACCC